>CM071689.1:22010000-22405000 GCA_036553675.1 Solanum okadae | reverse complement strand
AATGTCGTTTGGCAATGCTTATCCCTAGTATGAATATTTCAAGTCTTATGGTCCATGCTGAACAAATCGAGGAGCAAAACCTCAAGAGAATGAATAGGGAGGTGAAAAGAGCTAGAACCGATGATGGGAACTTTCCTATTGCTAAGTTCGATGGGCAAGGTAGACCTAAGTCTAAACAAAAGTATTCCGGTCAAGATTCTTCCAACACCCCTAGGCTTGACCAAGATAAGGGTAGTGGGTATCCATTACCTAAGTCTACTTGCACCAAGTGTGGAAGGAGTCATTATGGTAAGTACCTAGCCAGCATGGATGGTTGTTATGGGTGTGGGAAGAGTAGGCACAAAATGAGAGATTACCCGATTCTTAAGGCTAAGGGGAGATAAGATAAGCAAGTTTCCACTAGTGGTATAGATCCGGAGCCTCAAAAGAAGAATATGTTTTATGCTCTCCAATCTAGAGAGGATCAAATGTGATCTCCTTATGTTTCTACCGGTATGTGTTTTATGCTTTAGTAATTTCCGGATTTCTTTTCTTTTTGTGACATGATATGTTAGAGTTTGAAGTTGTCTTTAGTATAAATGATGTTTAGAAGAGTTTGTATAGGCTTACTCCCAAGGGGGAGATGGTGTGCCTATCTATCAAGGTTATTGTGTGCTTATTTGTTGCCATGATTTCCTAATATGCATGTTAATGAAAAAGTTTAGGTCTTGATAGAAATGACTTATATGCATTGTTTTGCCTCATGTTGTAGTGGATTTGAGTAGAGTTGCATATAGACTTCATGAAATGAATTAATGAGCATGCCTTAATTCATAGTTGAAAGTTTCTTCCTTAAATGAATGCTTTTTGAGAGTAAATTGCATTTATTCTCCACGAGTGTGTGTTGAGCATGTTTTAGTTAGGAGATGGCAGTTCCACCTTGAAAATGAGTAAATATAAAATTTCATGCATTTTGGGTTGTTAGAAGTAGTTCCTACTCCCTTGTGTTGCATTGAATATGATTTAGCTTGGAATTAAAGTTTTCTTCCTTGGTTGTGTGCATTTAGATGTGTTGCATGCATGATGGGATTCTAGTCTAGAGTTGTGACCTTAAGAAGTGCTTAGAATTGTCATTCGAGGACGAATGATCCCAAGAGGAAGATATTGTAATACCCCGAAAACTAGTAAGCTAAACTACAGAGTTCTAGAGCCTTGTGTTAGGGTTTTAGAGTTTGATATGAGGGTTAAAATCATAAAAAAATGATTTCCCGCAGTTAGAATGAGGGTTTTAGGGTTAGGGCATAAAAGTACGACCCCCCAAGGACCAACCAAGGGGTTCTTGCAGAGGACCCCAAAACAGCCCGAAAGCTGTCCAAAACAGTGGCCTCCCACGAAGGGCATCCACGAGCCGTGGATGGATCCATACCCCATGGGAAGAGGTCGAGGGTCAAGGCCTGACCTTACCTGCAACTTTCAAGCCCCAGTCCACCACCACGAATGACCAGTAAGGTCCGTGGACCCACCCACGGTCCGTGGGTGTGGTCGTGTGGGTGGGGGAAAATTTGGGTGTTAAAGTTTTAGGTTGGGGACTTAGGAGTTAATTCATTATTAGTTAGGGGTTAAGTGAGGTCAGTTAATTAGTTATTAAACGACCTATATAAACCTAATAGACCCCTAATTAAGTCATTCCAAATCATTCTCTCAACTACGCAAAAAGAAACCAAAAATTCTCTCTCTAGACGTGAAGAAGAAGAAGAAGAGGAAGAGAAGGAAGGTAGGGCAGATTTCTTCCATTAATGCAAGCTTGGTGAGGGATTTGAATCAAGGTATGTTAGCTTATTCATCTATGGACTCTTCCATCCATAGAGCCCCCTAGATTTCCACCAATTGTGAAGACAACCCAATTCTAGCTAGGGTTTCTTCCTACATTGTGGGTAGTGATGACGTATGATTCCAATTGAGTGGATTACTTATTTATGATTGATTTTGCATTGAATTATGATATTATGATGAATTTATGTGATTTCCATGGTTAAACCTAGTCAAATTGATGAAATAGATATTATGCAGGTTTATGCCATGAAAGGTGAAATTGAAGACTTAGAATTGATCTTCTAAAATTGATGATGTCTATAGTAATTTTTCAAGAATAAGAACACATAGGCATGAATTGAATTAGATTTTAGTATATATGATGGATCATGACTAGTAAAGTTGAAATTGAACCTCTATGATGAATTTTTACTAGAATCACTTAGTAATGAAGAATGTGATTATAATACCTTGAAATTTAGGTATGAATTAAGAAGGTAATAAGTAAAGCTTTGAGTGTAAGGCTTGTAGTTATGAATGTTGAATCACCAGGGCTTTGAGAGTAATGTTAATGTGATGAATAAAAGTCTAATTCACTGTATTTTGGTGAAAGGCCTATACTCACTTTACCTACCTTATAAATGCTTGAATGTAAAAGTGATGAGATCACTCTAACGTGGATTGATTGTCAAGGATATCCTCCCATGAGACATGAATTTTAAGCAAGGCTTAATAGTGAAATCTTGGGGTGTATGCTTGGCCCCAAGTGATATTGACAATGAGATGGAGTGTCACACAAGATAGGGTCCAGACTCCAAGTTGAAAGGAGAACCACACCTAGTTGTGTGAGGACTATCCAAGTAAAAGGGGGAACTCTTACGTAGTAGAGTGTGGGTTTTCCCAACGTTAGGTCTCATGAGGTGTAAGCCTTGTTGTAATATCCGTATACAATGAATTAAGACTTACTTAAAGAAGTACCTCATAGTGTTCAAAACGCATAAATGGACCTATACATGATTAAAGAAGTATCTCATAGGATCCATATTAATAATGAACTTAGACATGGTTAAAGAAGTATCTCATAGGGTTTAACCTTGTAATGAACTAAGATGTGCTTAGGGGAGTACCTCATAGTGTTGTAAGGTCTAAATAGAGGAACTAGTCTCCAAACCAAGAAGTGTGAGTAAGAGGACCTAAAAGTGGTACTTAGTATGAATGGTAGTATGGGATGCCATTCATGCATTGCACATGTATGACTTAAGGTTATTCAAGAAAGTGTTCTTTTATATGATGTATGTTTAGATAGGATTGTGCTAGAGTTGCCTTACTTGTTAGTATTGACTAAAGGTGAGAGATTCCCTTGGTGATGAGAGTTAAGCTAAAGGATGAGATCCTAAGGTGACTAATGTGATGGTCGAATGTGGTACTTAGAGTGAGTAGGATTATGAGGTCTTACTCATATATTTCACAAGTATGACTTGAAGCTACTTACGAGAATCTAAGGCTTGACTACTGAGATTGACTGTGTTAAAGATGACCAAAAAGGGATACTTGGCTTGGATGGTATTATGAGATGCTATTCATGTATTGCACAAGTATGCTTTGAGGTTACTTGAGAGTGGTCTTACTATGATATGAATGACTAATAGTTGAATACTGGTTATATGATGCTTATATTGGAGACTTGACTAATGATTATGATATTATCTCTTATTCCTATAATTGATGTTTCATGAAGTATTTCATATGATTATGGATTATGTCTTATGTTGACTAACCCTAATCTCATGCTCTTATGATGTGATTCTAGCTAACATATTTAGTACATTTTGTACTAACACATACTTTGCCTACATTCTCATCAAATGTAGGGTTCGGAGATTTGAGTCCCAATCTTGAAGCTAGGTTTCTAAGGAGCAAAGGAGTTGAAGATTTGGTGTGTCCTCATATCTTCCAGGACAAACTAACTATTTTCTTTATGCCTTTTATTTTTATGTTGAGACTATTATATGGGCTGTGTCCCAAAGGCTTTAATTCAAGGTGAGTTTAGATGGTTTGAGACAAAAGTGTAGTAAAGACTTCCGCTTGTTTTTATGAAAGGCTTCGATTGTATGGATAATTTTTTTATAATTTCCGTACTTTTATATTATCTTATGTTGTGATATGTTAAGGGCTTGTATGAGACCCCTTCGTGGTCAAGTACGCTAAGTTACATCTAGGTAGTACCCCTGGGTCAGTCTAGGTACTGAGCATGGATGATATAGATGATAGCTGAACAAAATATAGAGGCTAAATAAGCATAACTGAGCAACGATGTAATCTAAACAAAATGTAAATGCTGAAGTATAACTGAAAATTGAGCTAGATGCAATGACCAAGTACTAATCATAAACATATCATGTTGAGACTGAATACTGAAGTATAAACTGAAAACCTGGTCAAATTTACTAGAGTCTGACTATGGGAACTACTATTAACCGACATAAAACCAGGTCAGCTAAAGGTGGAGTCTGATGTGTATGCTCCATCGAGAGGACCCAATATAACTTGCCAGGGGTATAAAGGCATGACTGGCATGATCACTAAATCTAATTCCCAACAGAGGAGACTTATAATCCTAAGGGGGCACACAGTTCTGGGACTATGAGGGTACGTTAAACCCTAGTCCAACTCGGTGTTAAGTCTACTCCCAACTTAATATGTATATGATTGAAATGTGACTGAAATGCTGGATAGCTCAAATACAGACATGCTAACTGGGAATGCAACATTTATATACTGATAATGGGGCATTCGAAATCTGAAGCATGATTATCTGTTTAACTGACCTAGGAAGTGTAATTCATGAACTAAGAGGAAATTCACGGGGAAATCCTTTGGATTTTGGGCTGAAACTTAAAGAACACCTCCTGCTTGTTCTTGGGAAACTAACGCCTCTTTCTTCTCTTTTTGCTCTAAGTTTTGGTAATTAACCGTTTAGGGTAGGTAATAACTAGAATATTAGGCAAAAACTGAGTAAAACTACGTAGTTTAGGTATATATGAAGTAGTTTAAATGCCCAATGCATAGGGGAAAAAATTAAAATGATCCTAACTTAAAAGCTGATGAGGCCCTTCCATGGAGCTAGCAACGGACCGTCAAAGGGACCACGGTCTATCAAGTGGGTTGTGGTTGCTGGCCAGGGTCTACTGGTTCTGGGAGGGTCCATCCATGAGCCCTACCATGACCCGTGTGAAGGACCACAGACCGTGAAGGCCACCGTGGTTCTTCACTTGGGCTGGGTGCCTGCTGGCTCAGGACCACGGACGCAACCACGGTCTGTCCTCAGGACCACAACCCTTAGAGGGCTTCATGGTCTGATGCCTGAGCCTAGGTTGTTCTTCCCTTCCTCTACGAGCCCTCTCACGGATCGTGTGGTGTTCCACGGCCCATGAGGGCTCCATGGTCCACCTTTTCTGGGAGGGTGTGAACCACGATGAGGGTGACGGACCATGGTCTTGATCATGGCCCGTGAATCCCTTCGTGGTTCACCTTTTTTTGCTGAAAAGTCCAAGTCTGATTTCTGAGGTTATACAATATGTCCCCCTTGGGAAAATTCGTCCTCGAATGAAGTCTAAGCAACCTGACTATGGAGGGAAGGAGCTGCAATCCCTACCACTAAGTACTAGAAACTGTTATCTAATTGAACTGAGTTCAAGAACATGCAATTATGCCGTAATGAAAGAACAACTGAAGGAATAAGATACTGAGAATGAATTTACACAAGATTAAACTAGGAGATTGAGGAGGAACTATTACCTGAAGCTGAAACAAAATCATAAGGAAAGAGATGAGGATACTTGGCCTTCATGGCTGCTTCTGCTTCCCAAGTAGCTCCCTCTACGGACTGACTCCTCCACAAAACCTTCACTGAAGCGACTTCTTTATTTCTCAACCTGCGAATCTGACAATCAAGGATATCAACTGGCACCTCTTCATAAGTGAGACTATCCTTCACAACCACAGTTTCTAATGGTACTACCAATTCTGGATCACCCACACACTTCTTTAACAAGGAAATGTGAAAGACTGGATGAACCCCTGCTAGTTATGCTAGCAACTCTAACTCATAAGCCACCTTACCAACCCTTTTCAGGATTTTGTAAGGACCTACATATCTAGGACTAATTTTCCCTTTCATTCCAAATCTCATCACCCCCTTCATAGGTGACACCTTCAGGAAAAAATTCAATCATCGATCTCAGACTCTAAGTCCTTTCTCGTCACATTTGCATAGGACTTCTGACGACTTTGATCTGTCATAAGTCTATCTCTGATGAGCTAAATTTTTTCCATAACTTTATGAACCGAATCTAGCCCAATCAATATTGATTCACCTACTTCACACAAACAGATTGGAGATCTGCATCTATACCTGTATAATGTCTCATAATGGGCCATCTGAATACTAGAGTGAAAGCTATTATTATAGGCGAACTCTATGAGAGGTAGGTGATCATCCCAATTACCTTTGAAATCAATCACACAAGCTCTTAACATGTCCTCTAATGTCTGAATGGTACATTCTGTCTGACCGTCCATCTATGGATGAAATGTTGTACTAAGATTTACTAGAGTACAAAGACCTTTTTGAAACGACTTCCAGAAATGAAAGGTAAACTGAGGACCTGTATATGAGATGATAGACAAGGGAACCTTGTGCAATCTGACTATCTCATTAATGTAGAGTTTAGTGTAATCCTCTGCTGAATCTGTAGTCTTGACAACCAAGAAGTGAGTGGACTTAGTAACTTTGTCCACTATCACCCAAATGGAGTCGTGTTGTCTTCGAGTATGAGGTAAACCCATAATAAAGTCCATGCTTATCACTTCCCACTTCCATGTAGGAATGTGAATCTCTTGAGTAATGCCTCTGGTTTGTGATGTTCTACCTTAACCTATTGACAATTAGGACACTTAGCCACAAAACTGCTGTGTCCCTCTTCATGCCGTTCCACTAAAATACTTCACGTAGATCAGGGTACATCTTACTAGCACCTGGATGAATGGAATACCTAGATTTATGTGCTTCTATAAGGATCTGCTGCCTCAACTCACCCATATTAGGAACACATAAGCGACCCTGATAACGAAGCACACCATCTCCCTCTTGGGAGAAAACATCAACTTTCTACTGATGAACTGCACCCTTCAATTGAAGCAATATATGATCACTATCCTATTTTTCCTTAACCTCTGCTACTGCTGAAGATTCAGATCTATTCTGAACTATCACACTACTATCTGGCATGTCCGTAAGACAAACACCTAAGCAAGCAAGGTTGTGAACATATTTTGCTAATTCCTTCCTTTCTTCCTCAACATGAGCTACACTGCCCATAGATAATCTGCTAAGAGAATCAGGTACTACATTAGCCTTACCCGGATGGTAAAGCACACTCATGTAATAGTCCTTGAGGAATTCAAGCCATCTCCTCTAACGAAGATTCAACTCTTTCTGGGTGAACATTTACTGGAGGCTCTTATGATCTGTGAACGCATCTATGTGAACACCATATAAGTAACGTCTTCAAATCTATAGGGAAAATACTACAGCTTCAAGCTCGAGGTCATGAGTCGGGTAATTCTTCTCATGTGGCCGACCCTGGATGCATCACAATAAATCACATAACCATTGAACCATCTGGTAGAGTCAAGACCGGAGCGGTAATCAACCTAGTCTTCAGTTCTGAGAAAATTTTCTCACACTCATCTGACCACTGAAACTTGACCTTTTTCTGAGCAACTTGGTCAATAGGGAAGCTATGGATGAAAAACCTTTTACAAACCTCATGTAATACCCATTCATACCCAAGAAACTTCTCATATCTATTAGAGATGTCGGTCTGGGCCATTGTTTTAGTGCCTCTATTTTATGAGAATCCACTCAGATTCCTTCGCTAGACACCACATGACCAAGGAAAGGGACTGACTGTAACCAAAATTCACATTTGCTGAACTTAGCAAATAACTGGTGATCCTTTAGAGTTTGTAGAAAAACACTCAGATGAGTCGCACGCTCCTCCTCATTTTGAGAATAAATAGGGATATCATCAATAAAGACAATAAAGAACAAATCCAAATACTGTTTGAACACCCTTTTCATTAAGTCCATGATAACTACATGAGCATTGGTTAGTCGAGAAGACATAACTACAAATTCATAGTGACAATATCGAGTTCTAACGGCTGTCTTTGAAATGTCACTATCTCTGACTCTGAGCTGATGATAGTCGGATTTGAGGTCTATCTTTGAAAACTAACTAGCATCCTGAAGTTGGTCGAACAAGTCATCAATCCTGGGATAGGGTATTTTTTCTTCATTGTGACTTTGTTGAACTGGCGATAGTCAATGCACATTCTGAGAGAACCGTCCTTTCTCACGAACAACACTAGAGAACCCCATAGAGAGAAACTAGGTTTGATGAAGCCCTTATCTAGAAGGTCATTCAACTGTTCTTTCAATTACCTAAGCTCGGCTGGAGCCATTCTGTAAGGAGGAATCAAAATAGTATGGGTATATGGAAGGAGATCAATTCCGAAGTCGATTTCCCTTTCGGGAGGAACTCTGGGAAGATCTTATGGAAACACTTCTGGAACTCATTTACTATTGGGACTGATTCAAGAGTTGGGGTTTCGGAATTTGAATCCTTAACCCAAACAAGATGATAGATATACCCCTTAGAGATCATGTATTTAGCCTTAAGGTAAGAGATAAATCGACCCATAGGAACTGAGCTACTACCCTTCAATTCTAACACTGGCTCATTTGGAAACTGAAACCAAATGATCCTAGGTCTACAATTGACTGAGGCATAATAGGAATGTAACCAATCCATGCCTAGAATGATATCAAAATCTACCATTTCTAACTCTACAAGATCTCCTGATGTGACTTTCTGAGAGATTGTGACAAAGCAATTTTTGTTTACCCGTCTAGCTATAACTGGGTCACTAACTGGAGTAGAGACTGAGAAGAGTTCTGAAAGAGTTTCTGGATTGACATCGAAGTTTACTGCTATATAGGGAGTTAGAAAGGAAAGAGTTTCCCCCGGATCTAACAATGCGTAAACATCTAAATGAAAGACACGTAACATACCAGTACCCACATCAGGAGAATCTTCCTAGTCCTAGCAAGCCTGGAGAGCATACAACCTATTCTGGTGTAGACCGCTGCCTGTACCAGACGACACACCCTGCTGAGTTGGGTGACCTGCTGGTGCAATAGACTGTGCCCTGTTATTGTTACCTTCTTGCCCCTACCTTGTAGAAGGGCTACCCCTTAACTTATGGCCAGACTGACCACACCCAAAGCGCCCTTCCTTGACAGCAAGAAACTCGCCCGGATGGATTTTACCACACTTTGGACAAGTTGGGAAAGTCCTTTTACCTAGAGTACTCCATTGAGACTTAGAGCGTGATGCCCAACCTTTTTGATCTTGTCAAAACATGGGGGATGGAGCACTCGCTGGTGAAGGTGGTGGGGCTGTACACCTTTTCTAAAACTGTGAGCGATTTCCACCACTTAATTTTTGCTGAGAGTATTCATAATTCCTTGTTCTAGCCTTTTTGTTGTCCTTGTCCATTTACCTAATCTTGTCTCCCTCAACCTGTTGAGCATGAGTCATAAGCCTAGAGATATTCATATGCTCTAACAACATAGCATTCCTGCACTATGTCTTCACCAAGTCGGATACCCCAAACAGAAACTTACTCATCTGTGTCCTTGGATCGACAACCATATGTGGAGCATACTTGGAGAGTTGAGTGAACTTTAGTCCGTACTGTTGGACTGACATTGTATCTTGTCTCAAATTTATAAACTCCTGAGCTTTAGCCTCCCTCACCTCTCTCGGGAAGAACGTGTCCAGAAAAGCTCTACTAAAACACTCCCAAGTCATAGGAGTTGCATCCGCACTCCTGTTTTCCTTCCATTGAGCTACATCCTTAAGCTGGTAGAATGCCAACTCTACCCTATCATTACCAATAATTTGCATCACTCCAAAGATTTTCTTTACCTTATCAATGAAGTTCTGTGGGTCATCACCAACCTGTGACCCTAGAACCTCAGGAGGATTCATCCAAAAAAAATCTCAAACCCTAGCTGCCACTGATACACCATTTGGGTTAGTAAGCACTGGGGCCTGCTGATTGTTCTGGTTGGTTACACTCTGAGCCAAAAGCTGGATCGCATTCCGAAATTCTACATTTGTAACCTCATGGTTTGGAACGGGAGGAACTGCGTTAGCATTGCGTGCATTAGCACTTTATGCATGAGTACTATGAGGAGGCACGATCTGAAACACATAACAATGAATTAGAATGGAGAAATTGGATCATACCTCACGCACGATAAGAGTAGAAAAAAGAGTGAAGTCTTTCTTAAAACACTTCGTAGCCTCCCTCTCATAGATGTGGTGCACTTCACACCCATGAAAGGGACTCTACTTAGTGCAACTCTCATACATCCTAGGACTCAACAACCTAATGCTTTTATACCAAGTTTGTAACACCCCGAGGCTACCTCCTTGATGTAACACAGGCCCTAGGATGACGGGTGACCCCAAGCTAACCCTGTTGCTGACATATCATAATTATGCCAAAAATATCTAAGAAAATCATGAACTAATGCGGAAGCTAAATAAATTGATAACTAAAAGTGGGAAGAACCCAACTAAACTGAATATGATAAACATTCTAAAAGTTTAATAATACTTAGAGGTAAACTTAACCAATCAAACTGATTCTATTACTATGTCTGTAAAGCCTCTAGCTGAATAGAGTTGCTAGGACATGCCCCCCCAGATAAATCTAACAAAACTGAAAACTAAAATGAAGATTGAATATGAAATGCATGTCTCTTGCCCTCAAAGTATGAGGACTCACCACTGAAGTGGCTGAATACGAATCGATAATTGATCTATGCGTGATCTGGATGTTGAGTACCTTAACCTGCATCATGAAATGATGTAGCGCAGAGTATGCATCAATACTTGGAATGTATTGAGCATGGAAGATATAGATGATAGCTAAACAAAATATATAGGCTAAACAAACATAACTGAGCAATGATGTAATCAGAACAAAATGTAAATGCTAAAGTATAACTGAAAAGAGAGCTAAATGCAATGACCAAGTACTAATCATGAACATAACAAGCTGAGACTGAATACTGAAGTATAAACTGAAAACCTAGTCAAATGCACTAGAGTTTGACTATGGGAGCTACTATTAACTGACATAAAACCACATGAGCTAAACGTGGAGTTCGATGTATATGCCCTATCAAGAGGTCCCAATATACCTTGCCAGGGGTAAAACAACATGAATGACATGATCACTAAATCTGATGCCCGAACAGAGGGGACTTATAATCCTACGGGGGCACGTAGTTATGGGACCATGAGGGTACGCTGACCCTAGTCCAACTTGGTGCTAAGTCTACTCCCAATTGAATATGTGTATGACTGAAATGCTGGATAACCAAATAATGACATGCTAATTGGGAATGCAACAATTATATACTGATAATGGGACATTCGAAATCTTAAGCATGATTATCTGTTAACTGACCTAGAAAGTGTAATTCATGAACTAGGAGAATCAACTCAACTAGGGTTTTGTGTTTCATGCAAGGAACTAAGCAATGATTCCACAAAAACATGATACTTTGATTAAAAATACTATAACAGCTAAATCACAACCAATATCTAAGGTTTTAGAAACCCTAGGTCTAAACAAGATATGGTGATTCAAGAATCTGACTGAATTCTAGGGACCTAGTGGATGAAAGGAACCCACTAGGAAAATACCACATACCTGGTGATGATATTCACAGAGAAATACTTTGGACTTTGGGCTGAAACTTGAAGAATACCTCTTGCTTGTTCTTTGGAAACTAACGCCTCTTTCTTTTCTTTTTTTCTCTAAATTTTGGTGATTAATCTTTTAGGGTAGGTTTTGAATAGAATATTAGGCTAAAACTGAGTAAAATGATGTAGCTTAGGTATAAACGACTTAGTTTAAATGCCCAATGCATAGGGGAAAAGACCAAAATGACCCTAACTTAAAAGCTGACGAGGCCCTTCCACGGAGCCACTAACGGACCATCAAAGGAACAACGGCCCGTCAAGTGGGTCGTGGTTGCTGGCCAGGGTCTACTGGTTCTGGGGGGAGGGGTCTATCAACGAGCCCAACCACGACCCGTGTGAAGGACCACAGACGTGAAGGCCACCGTTGTTCTTCACTTGGGCTAGGCCTGTTGGCTCAGAACCACAGACGCAACCACGACCTGTCATCAAGACCACGGCCCATGGAGGGCTCTGTGGTATGATGCCTAAGCATGGGTGGTTCTTCATATACGACCCCTCCCACGGCTTGTGTTGTGTTACATGGCCCGTGAAGGGCTCCGTGGTCCACCACTTCTGGGAGGGTGTGAACCACGATGAGGGTGACAGACCGTGGTCCTGATTACGGCCCGTGAACCCCTCTGTGGTTCACCTTTTTCTGCTTAAAAGTCCAGGTCTGATTTCTGAAGTGTTACAATTCCAGAATCAATAGAACCATCGAAACATCCATCCGAGGTCATTTTGATGAAAAGTGGGTCCCATACACAAGTACCGTTTTGAGCTAAAAACCAAAAGAATGCTCAAAATGAGACCAAAAGCCTAGGGAACCACATAAAAGATCATTCTAGAACAAACTCGACATTTCGGAGTTAACTGCGCTGATGGAATTCTCATCCAAGCACGTTTTCCAAGAATGTTGACTAAAGTTAACCCTTAACTTAAGCTTCAAAGTTAAAACGCGTAACGACATAAATTCACACCAGAAGTCTTGGGGCTCGAACCAACAGTGTCCCTAGCCTAAAATGTCCCTTCAAGAGCTGATGAAACTGTTAGAATTGCACTCTCAGACAATCTTCCTCAACATTTAACTAAAGTCAACCATTCAAGTTTAAAAGTCTCCAAAATACAAAAACCTTCACAAAATCCAAATGAATGACCTGGCGACCGAACTGTCAGTCCCAACTATTCATAAATGACTTATGGTTGCTACAGGAAAGCTCTAAAAGCTAAAAATAATGGAAAACAAAGAAAATGACATCGAGGGTCGTTATAACATCTTCTACTAAAAGGACTTTTATCCGCGAAAGTATAAGGATAGACACAGCCTAAAGGCACAATAAGATGAGGATACCGAGTCTGCATGCTCCTCCAAACCCTTAGACAATCTCTCGGATCGAACAATGTCATTACGGAACTCAAGCTAAGAGGAAAATCCTCAAATTCACTTCAAAACTCCCAAAACTCCTCCAAATCCATTTTGGTCTCCAACTCAGCCAACTGAACTGAACTTTCCTGAAAGTTCCAAATTCATCTTAAAAGACAATAACCATACCAAAACAGTAGAATTGAGCAAACGTAGGACCATGGTTGATGGAACCCAACTCCCAAAATTGAAAAATCACCTTATGCTCCACATCTACTATTTTCTAACCACCAAGAGAGTTCTAATGATCTTTAGCTATCCTGAACATCTCCAACACCAATTGAAACAAGAGGCTTCTCCTGATCATCGAGGAATGACAACTACCTAGACAAGGAACTCATCTAGGGTGAAACCCAAAAAATCATTTCTAACCCTCAAACCAACAAACCAATCTGAAACACAATCTTTTAAATGTAACCACACTAATCCAAAGGACAACCATCCTGCGAATGACAAGGAAGCACTAAGCCCCACTCCAATGACCAACTCTAACCAAAGGAACTTCTAAAACAACGACACTACGAACCCACAAACTACTCTATCACCACAAATCTAAGTTAAACATCCCATCCTAAGGGAAACCAAGACGACAAGTGGCATATAAACATAGTCAACTGGCCGGTAGTGGCCCAAGGGTACCAACCCTATCACGAACCACGAAAGTTACCAAGAATTGTAAAAGAAAACCACGTATCCTAAACTTGAGCCACTTCGTAAATCCCACAAATTACCATGACCCCATCCTGAAGATGAATCTTCATAGCAAGTTTCCATTTCCCAACAAGGTCAAGGCCTAAAATCACAAATGAACACCACTATTCTAAGTCTAAATCATACACCGGCCTCAAGGGCTTTCAACACAGCCAGAACCAACACAACATCTGGTCTAGCCACAATAAGGGATCACACCTTTAACATTTGTCGATAACCAACCTCCAAGACCACAACAAATGAACAAATACAAAATACTGAATGAGTTAAAACACAGCTACGCATTCGAGAAAAGAATATTGAATTGGAGAAATCAACCAAAAAGGACTACCACAACTAAAGAAGGCTAACTACCCGACATGCAACTCTGAGAACCAACAGTTTCCCAACTACTACTCAAAAGGGTCAACTAACAACTAAGACAACCTCCTAATCAAATTAGGCCCTACAACACACGAAACTCAAATCGGGTAAAGCTGGTCTAGCCACTTATCAAACAAGAATCTATATCACAACAAAAACACATAACAAGTGGGGAAAAGAGGGAAACCCGCAATCTGAAGGCCACAACAAAAAAACACTATCATGGCAAAGGCATGATGAGTTACTCAACCACTACTCCCAAATCAATGCAACACATCCTTGTTGATCTACTATTAAAATAATTTTACTACAAGGGAAAAACACATACACAATTGTCATATTAAACTGCCATAACAAGCCATCGATAGGTAATAAGCCAAATAAACTCAAATGGGCATGAAAACCCCAGATCACAGAAAATAAGAACCAACAGGAAAAACCACAAAATCGCATCCAAAGAAGGAATACTTAAAGCCACAACCTCTGGCCGGCCTGCAAAAGCATAGGACAGACTGCGTTCGACCTCAACCTGAACACCTGATGAAGTAATGGGAACACCAAAGGCAACACCTCTAACCAAAAGAGCTGGTAACCCATAAGAGTGATCTAGATGAATACCTCTCATCATGGTCCCATGTTGGGGACAAGCTATAAACTGATGAATTAGTTCCCCACAGGTACAACTAAGTCCGACCACCCCATCTTGCGGATATCAAATGTCTACAATACTTTGAAAAGCAACACCTACTCGGGGCACTTTCTAAAATAGTGGCCCAACTTTCCACAATCATATCTACCTCTACAACACGAAGCCCGACATGAAGAATATGGTTATCTGCTTTGTCTACCTTTGCCAGACTTAGAAAAATCGCTAGCAAACTACATTTGGGCCCTGTGATAATCTTTAACATAGTGACCTATCTTGCCACACCCATAACAACCATTACCGAGAGAAACTATCTACAATGACCAAACTAGATTAATATGAAACCCAAGCCTCGAAGGGCCCAACATGTGAAGTCTGGCCTAAACTCTGCCTACTGTCAAGACCATGACCTACCTTAGACCCTCTTGGAACTTGAGATGCTACATCTATTAGGCCTGATAAGTCAAAAAGAAAGGTGTCCCTCTTTGAATTGATACTTACCTCAAAGTGGAATTTTTTCACTATTGTACTGATGGCAAAGCCTCTCAGAACCATCATTGTACGTCTCAAGGCAAGCCTACTCCATAACTGTCACAAAACTCACAACAAAGGGAAAGGTAGACCCTACTGATATTAGATGCTCTGATGCTAATAGGAGAGGAAAAACCGACCCTTCAATCAACCCTTAACTCAATTCATGATTTGTAGGGAGCAATGTGGGGCTATGCTGAGCCCACTGTAGAAATCCCAACACATAGTTAGAAATGGAAAACTAACCTTGTTGGGACCAACCAACTCAACTTTGCTCTGAGGAGCACCCGCTGAACCAAGAAGTGAACCTACCTGAGGTGTACCCTTGAAGGAGTTCACACCTGCTAACACTAAATACCAAGAAATCGAGGTAGCCAGAGACCCTACCAATGTTTGGGCTTTCCCCTGACTCTCTAAATATTAAGGAATACCTCTCACTTCAAGGTCCATGCCTGACTGAGGCCTCCAATCCCGATCATGTGCTGAAACTCCAATGGAATATGTTGATGCTCCACTCACGTCCATCAAATTCTTTGTATCCACCAAGGAGTGAGTAGATTCCAAAGAAGTAGTTTTAGAGGTTACTGAAAGTGAAAACACACGATAAGAGTCAAAAATAAATTTCCTAAAAATTCCCTAGAGCATCTAAAAGATAAAATACAGACACCTCCGCATCTATCTGCAAGAATGTACTAGGCATTTCCTCTCATACCAACTATGCCTGTCAACCTAGAGCTTTGATACCAAACTATCGCGATTCAATTTCTCATGTCATGATGGCAGCTACTACGTCCCTCTAGTAGGTAAGCCTAACCCTTAGCCCTGAGCCATAAACAATAAGCTACCAAGCAGAACCCAACAATAAAAAGCAAAAAGCTTATATCAAGCAAAGAAAGGATAATCAACAGAAAAAAAAATTTAGGAACCATCCAAAGACTGAAATCAGTGAGTAGTTGAGCATCTAATCTGAAATAGGAGTACAAGGCTTTCACAATTACAACATAAGTACAGGATGTGTCTGACGACAATATAAAGACTAAGCCTAGCTAAAATAGATAAAAACCGGTAGCTCCCGATGCTAGGAGGTCTCCCAAATCTCCAAAATCCCAAGTTGCTCCACACGACTCCAAATCAGCGGCAATAACTCATTTATAATCTGTAGGGGCATAAGTGTAGTATGAGTACAAAAATTGGTTCTCAGAACGCAACGTCCGACTGATCTCAAAGATAACATAAGCATAAATAACAAGTAATAATAAAAACATAGCACAATAAGCTAAACAAGAGATACTAAGGTAGCTAGGAAATAAAGATTAGAAATAGGAAACAAGGAGTAAGAAGTCGAGTCAAGAATGCACCTGGATTGCAAGACAACAACCTAATTGTAAGCAACTAAGATACCAAGTCAACTACCCAGTGCTAGGAGGACTCACAACCATAATTCTAAAGTCAAAACCTACCAGGTACCAATAAAACAATAATAGAGAACAAAATATAGTCAAACAATAACCTAACCAGACCCCATAATCCTGGAAGGTACATACAGAAAACATAACCCAACCAGCCCCCATAAACTAGCGGGTACAAACAACAGACAAGTTCACTGAAGATAGGAAATGCATATGAATTCAGGGTGAGCAGCAGAACCATGACTTACCATCCAAACCTCTAACCAGAGGTAACGACCTTGAATAGCAAGGCATCAACCTCAAAATGGAAATAACGACCTCGAACGGTCAACATCAACCTCAGACTGGAAAAAATGGCATCAAACCATGATTATCAACCTCGAGCTAGAATAAAAGGCCTCAAGCCATGAATAACCAATAATGGGGCTGCCTACCCAGTCAGAAAAATCCCATGGGCGCCAGCAAGACCAAAAGAATGCATGAAACGGCATTGACACACCGATTAGTCAAGTTAAAACTAAGCACATCCCAGATACCTCTAATATCTCAAGTATAAAAAAGAGCATTTCCCTAACACCTTGTAACATAAAAAATCAATAAGTCAACTGATCCAAGTGGCACGACTCCCGTGAAAACCAGTGTAGAATAAAATTGAGTAGTCTAGTATCTCATAATAAATGATAAATATGCCAATGCATGGGCCGGGATTGTACCATAAAATCCGTGAGAACTGCAAACAATGCAATGCATGCCATCTACAACTTTTAAACAAGGTACTTAAAATCAAATAATTATATAGCCAATGAAACCATAATACCAAAGAAAAGAGTACTAACGTGGGATCCAACTGGTCCTCACCTATGGCTTCGGGCCCAACAATATAATCATAAGCTCAATAAGGATATAACATGCCCACCGCTAATCAACAAGCAAATGGATCAAGAAGAGATTTCAAATCAATAAAGGGGAGGCAAACTCAAGCGACGACCCCTACCCTAGTCACATCGCTCCAGTCCCTGACTGAGCGCTACTAGTGTTAAACCTCAGGTTTTGAAAGAACTAGAATTATAAAGAATCATACTGGAATTAGCAAATTTGGAAATTTTGGCAAGTTATGCTAAGTAGGAGTTTTGGGTCAACTTCAAATGACCATAACTTTCAATATAGAATAATTTAGGTGGCTCAAAAGATATCAAATGAAAGGTCTTGGAATCTTCTTTCCAACGCCACCAAGTTATCTAATTTTTGAGCTCGTATGAGGGAGATATGGCCGTTTGAAGTTGGACAGTCTAGTTAAGGAAAGTTACCCAGATTTAAGAGGGGTATTTTGGTCTTTTCCTTACCCAATCAACTTAAAACGAAAATTGGTAATATTTTGGGATCTAAACTTATTTGGTTCTATTTTATAAATCCTAAAATATGCTAGGGCTTTGAGAGAAGTTAAAAAAGTGGAGAAAAAGGAGAAAAGTAAATCGTTCATCAAGTTCTTGAAGATTTCATTGCGGATTTCGCCAAGGGTTTGATCCCTAAGAGGTATGTGAGTTCAGATAGCATTGGGTTTGTTTACCCACATTCCAATCATGATTTATTCAACATAATTTCGTTCTTGAAAGTAAAGGATTTGAGTTTTTGATGAGTTTTGTTGAAGTTTATTTCATAATCTTGATTATTGGGGTTTTGATGAGTTCTTGAGGAAATCGTATGAGTTTTAAGATTGTTTTTGAGTAGATTGTTGTATACTAATGTTGGTTAATTGTATCTAAGTATGTGGAGAAGGAACCATTCGATTCTAGTCGGTTTAGGGTCGAAAAAGGAGTAAGGAAATTCTATAAACTTTCTAGGTAAAGGGATGGGGCACCGCGCCACTCAGTGCGCCCTACATTAGATTCTGTAGTTTGGGCTCTAGGGTGCTGCGCCACTCAGTGCCCCCCATTCCAGACTCTGTAGTTCAAGGTCTGGCGCCTTGCGCCACTCAGTACGCCAGGGTCGCTAGGTCCACTACCCTTTCTCATTTCTTTCCGTTTGAGTTCCCTCGAATCGTTCCTATGTTTTCTAGTTGATTCCTACACTCTAAGTTATGTCTAAAGATAATGAGATCATAACCCTTGATTCCATAAATCAAATTCAAGGAAGAGCTAAGAGTCAAGTATAAAGAGTTCTTAGAGTCTTTTCAAAAGTCTTTTGCAATTGTTTAAAACTTGTTTTAAGACTTAAGCATTGAGTTTGTGAAAGGGTAGAGCCGAGTTCATTTCTTTAAAATGTTATATGGGAACTAAGTATTCCCAAAGAGTAAATGCTTTTACATTTAATATGACAGGAAACACCGATTTCCAAAAGAGTTTTCATGAGCAGTTCTGAGTACCATCTCTTTTAAGAGATTGATTTTTGAGTAATAATCTCAAACCATAGAGAAAGTCATTTTTTAAATGTTTGAGCTAGTTACATTTTTGGGAGTAGTATTGAACACCAATAACTTAAAGTCTCCATAAACCATATAGCTAACGTGGGTAGAAAAGAGTCACACTTTTTAGATGATTCCTTAATACTTTTAGCATAGACTAGTGGATCCACTTAGTAGTAGGTTCTATACCCGGCAAAAGATAGGACGACCCTATCAGCATGAGGCAAGACGTTGTATCATCACATAGCTTATAGTGATGGTTGTCGATTAGAGAATCTCCTATAGAGTTACTTGTATTTTCATATACAAAACTAAGTTATTGTTGTAATTTTTAATATACTGAGTTTTTACCTACATAATTTAAAGCCTTTATTTGTATTTCATTTATATCATTGCCTTTTTTGAAATGAGTTGAGTTGAGTTGAGATGAGGTAAATTTTCTTCGGTTCATTTTCAAGCTTATGTCTTATTTTAGAATTTCCCTCACATGCTCGTATATTCCATGTGCTCACGCCAGTTGGACTACATCTTTTATGATGCGAATATAGGTAACTCGGTTCCACCTCCAGTGCTTTGTTCATCCAGTTGAGCTTCAGAGTTGTTAGTGAGCCTCCTTGCATCCGGAGGATCCCTTTTATTTGCTTTATCATTCTAGTTTTATTAGGATGTCGTGGGTCTTCTCCTGACATTCATCTCAGTTAGTAGAGGCTTCATAGAATGTTAGATATTGTTAGTTCATGAGTCTTTCATTTTCATTCGGTTATGTTGAGACTTGAGTTGCCACTTTGGCTAGTTGAATGTTTATTGATAAAACATTCTAAGTTATCATTTGAGTTACAATTTACTTTTTAAAGTGCTTTTATTATGAGTATGTCTTCTACTAAGATTTATGCTAGGCCAAGAGTTCGCTTGGGGCCAGCAATAGTTCTCGAGTGCCAGCTACGCCCAGGGTATAGGATCGGGGTAAGACGAACTTGGTATTAGAGCACAGAGTTCAAGAGTCTCAGGGTGTCTATGAAGCCGTGTCTGTAGAGTCGTCCTAGTTATCGATGTGAAGCATGCCACATCAATAATTAGGAGGCTGCGACATTTAGGAACTATTACACTTCTTTCATACTTTTTTCGAGTGATAGAGTTTATCTCTATAAAAGTTTCTTTCTAATTCATGCTTACGCGTATCTTTCAAATCATTCCTCTACGAAGAGCTATCAGAGGTCCTCCTGCTAGGAGGAATGTTGAGGATCAAGGGGTACCTAATGCAATAGAAGTACAACCCTAAGGAGAGGTCACTAATGTTTCCTGAAGCTATCCAGATGTTTAGCAAAGTTGTGACCAACCAAGCTGGGCAACAGAGAGAGAATCGACAGGAAGTGGCTAATACTTCTAGGGTCCGTGAGTACTTAAGGATGAATCCTCCAAGCTTCACTGGTTCAAGTGTCACTGAGGATCCAGAAAACTTTGTAAAGGAACTACAAAAAGTGTTTGAGGTTATGCATTTTATTGATGCTGAGCGAGTGGAACTAGCTGCACACCAACTGACGAGTGTTGCTAGGATTTGGTTTGACTAATGGAAGAAGGGTAGAGCAGAGGGTGCACCAATTGTGAGTTGGACTGTGTTCAAGAGTGCCTTCGTGGACATTTCTTTCCCCATGATCTAAGAGAGGCAAATCTAAGAGAATTCATCACGCTAAAGCAGGAATCTATGAGTGTGCATGAGTATAGACTTTAGTTCACCCAACGTTCCCGTTATGCTCCGTAGATGGTTGTTGACATGAGGAACATGATGAGTGTGTTTGTTGCTGGGTTGTCTTGTCTGTCAAGTAAGGAAGGAAAGGCAGCCATGCAAATAGGGGACATGGACATAGCAAGACGTATGATCCATGTGCAACAGGTTGAGGAAGATAAGTTGATGGATAGAGAAGAGTTTCGGAGCAAGAAAGCTAAGATAGGGAATGAGTCCGGACAGTAGAAGAGTAATCCCAGCAGGTTATCTTTCCAACATAAGCAAAAGGGACCTGCTCCATCATCTGCTAGTGCACCTGAACCAAGGAACAAATCTGAGTTCAATAACAACATTTTGCAAAATTTCAGAGCTAGACCTGCGCAGTCTCAAGGTAGTGTGTCACAAGGAGGTAATGGGACTCCTACACGTGCTAAGTGTGGTAGGAGTCACTCAGGAGTGTGTCGTGATGGCTTCACTGGTTTCTTCAAGTGTGGTCAGAATGGTCACTTTATGAAAGAATGCCCTAAGAACAGGAAATGATATGGTAATGGGGTAATAGAGCCCAATCTTCTTCAGTTGCTCCACCAGACAGAGTTGCATCCAGAGGAGCTACTTCAGGGGTAGGCGGAGGACCAAACCATCCGTATGCTATCACTAGTCGCCAAGAGCAAGAGGATTTGCCAGATTTTTTCACTGGTATGATCAAAGTCTTTAATTTTGACGTTTATGCTTTTCTAGATCTAGGACCGAGTCTATATTTTATGACTCTTTAGGTTGCGATGAATTTTGATGTTCTTCCAGAGCAACTTCTTGAGCCCTTTCGTGTTTCTATACCTGTTGGTGAGTCTATTCTACCTGAGGGAGTTTATTGTAATTGTACCATTTCTGTCAATCACAAAACCACCATGGCTGACTTAGTCGAATTAGACATGGTAGATTTTGATGTCATTCTAGGTATGGACTGACTTCATGCATGTTATGCCTCAGTCGATTGTAGAACTTGAGTTGTTAAGTTCCAGTTTCCTAATGAGCAAGTTATAAAGTGGAAGAGTAGTTCAACAGTGCCTAAGGGTCGTTTCGTTTCGTACCTAAAGGCAAGAAATTTAGTTTCCAAGGAGTATGTCTATCACTTATTCCGAGTTAATGACTCTAGTGTTGAGATACCACGTATTCAGTCAGTTCCAATAGTGAGTGAGTTTCCAGAAGTCTTTCCAGATGATCTTCTCAGAGTTCCTCCTGAAAGAGAAATAGACTTCAGTATATAGATATTCTTCCTGATACTCATCCTATCTATATTTTACCATAGAAAATGGCTCTAGTAGAGTTGAAAAAGTTGAAAGATCTCCTTGAGAAAGGCTTTATTTGACCAAGTGTCTCACCTTGGGGTGCTCTGGTCTTATTTGTGAGGAAGAAAGATTGTTCTTTTAGAATGTGCATAGATTATCGTCAGTTGAATAAGGTTACTATCAAGAATAAGTATCCTCTTCCGAGAATTGATGATCCTTTTTATCAACTTCAAGGTTCCACCTGTTTTTCTAAAATAGATCTCAGATCAGGTTATCATCAGTTGAGAGTAAGAAAAATTGATATTCCTAAGACAACATTTCGGACACTCTATGGTCATTATTAGTTTTTGGTCATGTCATTTGGTTTGATTAATGCTTATACAGGACTTATGGACCTTATGAATAGAGTATTCAAGCCTTATTTAGATATGTTTGTCATCGTATTCATTGATGACATTCTAATCTATTTGAGGAATGAAGAAGATCATGCTAGTCGTCTCCGAGTAGTTCTCCAAACTATAGAAGATAGAGAGTTGTATGTTAAATTCTCTAAGTGTGAGTTTTGGCTTGAGTATGTGGAATTCTTAGGTCACATTGTTTCCGGTGATGGAATTCGAGTTGATTCTCAGAAAATAGAGGAAGTGCAGAATTGTCCTAGACCTACATCTCCAACTAATATTAGGAGTTTCTTTAGCTTGGCTGGATATTATAAAAGGTTCATTGAGGGGTTCTCATCTATTTCATCCCCATTTACTAAGTTGACTCAGAAAACACCAAAGTTTCAATGGTCTGAAGCTTGTGAGAAAAACTTTCAAGAATTGAAAACTAGATTTACTACTGCCTCGGTATTGACCTTACCAGAAGGTAAACAAGGTTTTGTGGTATATTGTGATGCGTCCAGAGTTTGACTGGGTTTTGTATTGTTGCAGAATGACAAGGTTATAGCTTATTCCTCCAGACAACTTAAGGTTCACGAGAAGAATTACCTAACCCATGATCTAGAGTTGGCTGCTGTAGTATTTTATTTGAAAATGTGGCGTCACTACCTTTATTGTGTTCATGTAGATGTGTCCACCGATCACAAGAGTCTTCAGTATGTGTTTAGTTAGAAAAACTTAATCTCAGATAGAGGAGGTGGTTCGAATTACTCAAGGATTATGGCATGAGTATTCAATATCACCTAGGTAAGGCTAATGTTGTTGCTGGTGCTTTAAGGATATTGTCTGTGGGTAGTACTGCCCTTGTTGAGAAGATAAGAGAGATTTAGCGAAAGATGTGCACAGACTTGCACGACTAGGAGTTTGATTAATGGATTCCAATGAAGGAGGAGTTGTGGTGATGATTGGGGCTGAATCATCATTAGTGTCTGAAGTGAAAGAGAAACAAGACCAAGATCTTATTTTTCTTGAATTAAAGGCAAATGTTCATAAGCAAAAAGTGATGCCTTTTGAACAAGGGGGAGATGGTGTATTGAGGTATCAAGGTAGATTGTGTGTACCAAGGGTGGATGAACTCCAAGAGAGGATCATGGAGGAAGCTCATAGCTCTAGATATTCTATCCATCTAGGTTCCACAAAGAGGAATCACAACTTGAGAGAAGTCTATTGGTGGAGTAGTATGAAAAAGTGTATTGCAGAGTTCGTTGTTAAGTGCCCGAATTGCCAACAAGTCAAAGTAGAGCACCAGAGGCCCGGTGGTATGGCTCAAAATATAGACCTTTCGGAATGGAAGTGGGAGATGATCAATATGGATTTTATTATAGGTTTACCATGGTCTTGCAGGCAGCATGATTCGATTTGGGTAATTGTAGATCGATTGACTAAAGAAACCCATTTCTTACCGGTAAAGACTACCCATTCAGCAGAAGATTATGCTAAGTTATATATTTAAGAGGTAGTCAGATTTCGTGGAGTTTCGATATCTATTATTTTAGATAGAGGTGTGCAATTCACAGCACAGTTTTGGAAGACATTCCAGAAAGGTTTGGGTTCAAAGGTGAACCTTAGTACTGCTTTTCATCCTAAAAAAGATGGTCAAGTGGAGCGCACAATTCATACTTTAGAGGATATGTTGAGGGCGTGTGTGATCGTTTTCCAAGGTAATTGGGATAATCACTTACATCTCATAGAGTTTTCTTACAACAATAGTTATCACTCTAGCATCCATATGTCTCTTTATGAGGCTCTTTATGAGAGACGGTGTATATCTCCTATTGGATGGTTTGAAGTTGGTGAAGCTAGATTAATAGGACCAGACTTAGTTCATAAAGCTATGGTGAAAGTGAAGGTTATTCGAGAGAGATTAAGAACATAACAGAGTCGTCAGAAATCCTATACAAATGTTAGGAGAAGAGACTTAGAGTTTGAAGTAGATGATTGGTATTATTGGAATGTTTCACCCATGAAGGGTGTTATGAGATTTTGTAAGAAGGGGAAACTTAGTCCTTGATATATTTGTCCATATAGGATATCCGAGAGGATTGGTAATGTAGCTTATGAGTTAGAGCTACCGCATGAGTTAGCAACGGTCCATTCAGTATTTCACATTACCATGTTGAAGAAGTTTATGGGTGATCCTTCACTTATCATACCTACTAAAGATATTGGTATTAAGGATAGATTATCTTATGAGGAGATTCCTATTTAGATTATAGATCGTCAAGTTCGCAAGTTCAGAACTAAGGAGGTGGCATGAATCAAGGTTCTGTGGAGGAATCAGTTTGTTGAGGAAGCTACTTAGGAAACAGAGGAAGATATGAAGAAGAGATACCCAAATCTCTTCGAAACCAGAGAAATTCCAAATTAAGGTACTAATCCCTTTTTGGCATTTATTTTAAGTTGACATGATGTGTTATATATTGCTCATGGGGTGTTTGAGCTGAATGTTAGATGTTACACCCTTAGTCTACTTAGAGTAATCTCATATGAGGATGAATGTTCCCAAGGGGGAGGTATTGTAACACCTCGGGTTTTGAAAGAACTAGAATTAGAAAGAATCAAATTAGAAATAGCAAATTTGGAAATTTTGGCAAGTTATCCTAAGTATGAGTTTTGGGTCAACTTCAAACGATCATAACTTTTAGTACAAAATGAGTTAGGTGGCCCATAAGATATCAAATGAAAGGTCTTAGAATTCTCTTCCTAACTCCATGGAGTTTGCTAATTTTTGAGCTCGTATGAGGGAGATACGCTCGTTTGAAGTCGGGCTGTATAGTTAAGAAAAGCTATCCAGATTTAAGAGGGGTGTTTTGGTCTTTTCCTTAACCAATTAACTTAAAACGAAAATTGGTGATATTTAGGAGTCTAAACTGATTTGGTTCAGTTTTAAAAATCCTAAAATACTCTAGGCCTTTGAGAAAAGTTCAAGAAGAGGAGAAAAAGGAAAAAAGTAAATCGTTCGTCAAGTTCTTGAAGATTTCATTGCGAATTTTACCAAGGGTTTGATCCCTAAGAGGTATGTGAGTTCAAATAACATTTGGTTTGTTTACCCACGTTCCAATCATGATATATTCAACATAATTTCGTTCTTAAAAGTAAAGGATTTGAGTTTTTGATGAGTTTTGTTGAAGTTTCCTTCATAATCTTGATTGTTGGGGTTTTGATGAGTTCTTGAGGAAATTGTATAAGTTTTAAGATTGCTTTTGAGTAGATTCTTGTATACTAATGTTGGATAATTGAATCTAAGTATTTGGGGAAGGAACCATTCAATTCTAGTCGAGTTTGGGTAAAAAACCGAGTAAGGAAATTTGTCCAACTTTCTCAGAAAAGGGTGGGGCACCGTGCCACTCAGTCCGGCCCAAATCAGATTCTCTAGTTTGTGCTCTTGGGTGCCGCGCCACTTAGTGTGCCCCAACCAAGACTCTGTAGTTCAACGTTTGGCATCCTGCGCCACTCAGTATGCTAGGGATGCCAGGTCCTCTACCCTTTCCAATTTCAGTCTGTTTGAGTTCCCTCGAATCGTAGCTGTGTTTTCTAGTTGATTTCTACACTCTAAGGTACGTCTAAACATCATGAGATCATCCATAACATGAGATCATAACCCTTGAATGCATAATTCAAATTCAAGGAGGAGCTAAGAGTCAAGTATAGAGAGTTCTTAGAGTCTTTTACAATTATTTTAAACTTGTTTTAAGTCTTAAGTATTCAGTTTGAGAAAGAGTAGAGCTGAGTTCATTTCTTTAAAATGTTATATGGGAACTAAGTATTCCCGAAGAGTAAATGTTTTTACATTTAAGATGAGAGAAACACTGATTTTCGAAAGAGTTTTCATGAGTAGTTCTGACTACCATCTCTTTTAAAAGATAAATTTTTGAGTAATACTACAATTTTTGGAGGACTATTGAGCACCGATATGGGGACGAGTTCAGCTAACTCAAAGTCTCTATAAACTATGTAGCCAACGTGGGTAGAAAATGGTCAAACTTTTTAGATGGTTACTTAATGCTTTTAGCATAGACTAGTTGATCTACTTAGTAGTAGGTTCTATACCCCGGCAAAGTATAGGAAGGCCTTGGCATCGTGAGTCAAGACGATGTATCATCACATAGCTCATTCTAATGGTTGTTTGTTAGATAATCTCCCATAGAGTTACTTGTATTTTCATATACAAAATTAAGTTATTGTTGTGTTTTTCAATGCACTGAGTTGTTACCTACATGTTTTAAAACTTTTCTTTATATTGCATTTCTATCATTGCCTTATATTGAAATAAGTTGAGTTGAGTCGAGGTAAGTTTTCTTTAGTTCCATTTCAAGCTTATATCTTGGTTTAGAATTCCCCTTACAATCTCATACATTCCATGAACTCACGCCAATTGGTCTGCATCTTTTATGATGCAGATACAGTTAACCAGGATTAACATCCAGCGCTTCGTTGATCCAGTTGAGTTTCAGAGTTGTTGGTGAGCCTCCTTGCTTTCGGAGGATCCCTTTTATTTGATTTTTCATTCTAGTTTTATTAGGATGTCGTGCGTCTTGTTCCGATGTTCATCTCAGTTAGTAGAGGCTTCATAAATAATTAGATATTGTTAGTTCTTGATTCTTTCATTTTCATTCGGTTATGTTGAGACTTGAGTTGCCACTTTGGCTAGTTGAATGTTTATTTATAAAACATTCTAAGTTATCATTTGAGTTACAGTTTACTTTTTAAAGACCTTTTATTATGAGTAAGTCTTCTGCTAAGAGTTAAGCCAGCCCATGGGTTCGCTTAGGGCCAACAATGGTTCTCGAGTGCCAGCCACTCCCAGGTGTAGGCTTGGGGCGTGAAATCTAGGATCAATCCACGGCTATGACGAGCCACCAAAATCACAAGCATCATCCCAAGGAGAATGACATAAAACAAGCCCTAACAGGAGAAAAGTAGAACTACGAGATGATTAAAGACAACATAAAGAATCTAGTGTCCAACCTAGTCTAAGGCAACCACGAATCAATCTTGACAAAAATAAGTAAGGTCATCTACTCCACAAGCAAAGCCACAATCTAAACTAAGGATTCCAACACCCACAATAAGCCAAAGGCTACTATGGAATCAAGAAATAGTGGAATAACTAGAGAAAAGCTAAATACCTAACATATAACATCCAAAATTCCATGAAATCTATACTAGGCATTATCTAAGATGCTCAATCAAGAAATTAGACCGAAGCATACATTAAAACTGAACACGAGCACTCCCAATCAATCAGACACGAGATATCCACATATGAAACACCTCTGAACACCGCCAAACTATCAAATTATCAATCATAATGTTATTAGAAACATTTTGACAAAGTCATGACTTTTCTTCTGTAGTTTTGGATCTGAGGCGCCACACCACTCAGTGCGCCACGACTTTCCCTCTGTAGTTTTGGCTCTTGGCGCCAAGCCACTCAGTACGCTAGGGTTGCAGGTCCTCTACCCTTTCCCACTTCTTTCCATTTGAGTTTCCTCAAATCATACCTACGTTTTTAGTTGTTTTCTACACTCTAAGGTATGTCTAAACATCGAGAGACCATCCACAACATGAGATCATAACTCTTGAATCCATAATTCAAATTAAAGGTATAGCTAAGAGTTAAGTCTTGAGATTTCTTTCGAACATTTTGAGATGGTCCCTTTGAGTCTTTTTGAGGAGTCTTCTACAACTTCAAATTACTTGTTTGAAGACTCGAGCAAGTGAGTATTAGAATGAGGATAATGTATTCATGAGTCTACATTATCATCATGAGATCTTTCATATCATGAACCATAACTCTTGAATTCATAATTCAAATTAAAGAAAGAGTTAAGAGTAGAATTCAAGAAAGTCTTTGAGTTCAATTGTGAATCTTTTGAGATCAACTATCGATTTGAGCTAAGTTTTTAGGAAGTAAGTATGAGAATGATAAAAGTCGTACACCTGAGTTCCATATTGTTATTTAGACCCTCGAGTCGAGTCGCTCAAACCCATAAATTTCACATGAACTTCTTAAGTTGAGTATCTTTGACAGGAGTAGTATCTTCATGTTCTAAGTCTTGAGTATTGAGTTCCTAGTACTGTTGAGATTATATTCCTAATCATGGAATTATTACATTTTACCCATGAAGTGCTTGAGTTGAGTTATTCATGCCCATAATTCCGCATAAACCCTATGAGTTAAATATTCTTGAAATGAGTATTATCGTTGAAGTTCTTGAGTTCTGATTATTGAATTCTATATACAGTTATTGAAAACCTTGAATTGAGTCGTTCACGTCCATAATTCAGCATGAACCGTATTTTGAGAAGTCTTTTACAAAATTTTCTAAACTTGTTTTAAGACTTGAGAAGTTGAGTTTGAGAAAGAGTAGAGTTGAGTTCATTTTCTTCAAAATGGTATATGAGAACTAAGTATTCCCAAGAGTAAATGTTTTCACATTTAAAAGAGGAGGAAACTGAGATTTCCAATAGAGTTTTGAGCAGTCGAGTACCATCTCTTTTAAGAGAAAGATTTTGAGTAATAATCTCAAACCATAGAAAGAGTTATGTTTTTAAGCATATGAGCTAGTTATATTTTGGGAGTAGTATTGAACACCGATATGGGGGAGAGTTCAGACAACTCACATCCCCCATAAACCATGTAGCCAACGTGCGTAGAAAGGGACATACTTTTTAGATGATTCGTTAATTCTTTTTAAAATAGACCAGTGGATTCACTTAGTTGAGAGATTCTATATTCCGGCAAGGTATAGGACATTCTGGCAGTGTGGGTGAGATACTATATCATCACATAGCTCATAGTGATGGTTGTCGGTTAGAGAAACTCTCACAGAGTAATATTGTATATTTATATACAAACTAAGTTATTATTGTATACTTAAATACATTAAGTTGCTATCTTTTGTTTTAAAATCTTTCCATATATCACATCTTTTACTAATGCTTTATCTTGAGTTGAGTACCTTTGAGTTGAGTTGAATATCTTTGAGTTGAGTATCTAATATTTGAGTTGAGTTGAGTATCTAATATTTGAGTTGAGAATCTTATTCTAGAGTTGAGTTTAGTTGAGTGAGTTGAGAAAAGGTAAGTATGTTTCATTTTTATCAAGTTCAAGCTTATGTTTATGCTTTAGAATTCCCCTTACATGATCCTACATTCCATGTACTCCATTTGACCTGCATCGGTTCATGATGCAGATACAGGTATTCAGGATCATGAACAGGCATTTCGTTGAGGTCATGGGATATTCCATTCAGCTTTGGTGAGCCTTTTTATATTCCGGAGGACTTTACCTTTACCTTTAGTTAGTAGTTTTGAGATGTTATGGGTCTTCTCCCGATATTGTTCTGTAACACTAGAGACTTTATAGATAGATAGTAGAGTTTGAGAAGTCTATTTCATTTATCTTATTAAATGACTTAAGGACTTGAGTTGCCTATTGTTGGCTAGTTGAATATTCTATTTATATTCAGAGTAAATCATTTGAGTTAAAAATTTGTATGTGAGTTTCATGAATTTTATTCAGTTTTTAAGGTTTTGTATGCTTGAGTTAGTCTTCCACTTGTAGTTATCAAGGATGAGGGTTCACTTGGGGATCAACAACAGTTCTCGAGTGCTAGCCACGTCTAGGGTGTAGGCTTGGGTCGTGATAAACTTGGTATCAGAGCACAAAGTTCAAGTGTCCTAGGGTGTCTATGAAGCCATGTCAAGTAGGATCTTATTTATGGTTGTGATGGCCCCACTTCTATAAATGAGGGACTGCAGATATTTAAGAAAAGTTTTCCTTCTTTCATACTCTTAATCGTGCAATAGAGCTATATCATAGAAGCTTATTCATACTCGTGCGTTCCTCAGATTCATTTGACTACCCTTCATACTAGAGGTGGTTGAATAGAAAAGTCAGCCCTTTATCGATGAGTTGTTCTTAGCAAAAAACTTGAAGAAGTTGTGTTACTCCAGAGGAGCTTGAGAGAAGCCCATGAGTGAGTAAGTGTTCAGTTTAAGAGGAATGCACCTATATTCATAAGAGTTGTGCATTTGAGCTAAAAGTGATTTGTACTCTTTTCCTTAAGCATTGTTTCAGCTGAGATCCTTAGGAAGAAGTATGTTTAGAGCTTGGGTAATATTTTCATCCAAAAAGGTAGCACGACTTACAAGATCACGAGCAATAGTAGTGAAAGTGCCTAGAGTTAGAGGAAAGTATGCAGAGGTATAAAGATCTATGAAAGGGAGATAGTGATGAGGTAGATTATTTTATTATAGTCATGCACTCAGTAATTTATTGATGAGGAGTTTTCCCTTATGGGTAGACTAAGAATCGATGAGTTGTGAAGATCTTATGATAGGAAATAGAGTAAGAGTTGCTAGTCAAGATGAGATAGAGTATATATATTTTTAACCATAATAGAGTTGATGTTGATGTGCCATCGTGTTAGAGGAGGCTAAATATATGTGTTGAATAGAAGCACATAGTATTCATGCAGTGATAGATCTAAGTAAGGATTTTGATATGTTTGAGAGGGCCATGATGTTCAGAAGGTTATATAACTGATTAAGTAAAGAGGTATAGTATAGTAGGCGAACAATCGCATTGATATTCGGGTTTAGTAATGAACATTAAGCTTGAATTTGAGATGAGTTTCATGATCAAAAGAATGGCAACATGAGGGTGATGATGTTAGTCTTGGGATTTGATCTGGTAGCTTTGCATATAGTAGGTGAGGAATTGAGATGTTAGCTACAATAAATATGAGTGGTACAAGTGAGAGACCCTAACCTTTAGATAAGGGCAGTGAAGTGTGGCTAAGTCATAAGATTAACAAGAGCATTAAGAGGTGGACCAAGAGGGTATGTAATCAGAAGAGGTTAAGAGAAACACCTTAGAAAGAGGTCTTAGTACCTGCTTATTGAGAGTTCGGTATTCATGAGATAAACATCTCCCGACTGTTAGAATAAAAGAGGACGTAGACCAGTTAGAGATGATGGAATAGGTTCATAGCTTTCATGTGTCAGCTTTAGACCTAAAAGGGAGATGACAAGATGAGAAATCAAGTTAAGTGTTTGAGAGTAATATAGTAATGATTTCCAATGAGTATGGGAGATATCCTTTTAGTAATGGAGTGGTGTTAGAAAGAGGAGGTTCATAGCGATGGTGTGATAATTCCATTTATGGTTATAAATGAGGGGGAAGATGAGGTTGGTAGTGATGGTGTGATAATTCCATCTATGGTTATAAATGAGGAGGAAGAGGAGGATGAAGTTTTACTATGATAAATAGTTAAATGAGAGCCTCTAGTTGGTTAAGAAGGAGTTGGTTAGTAAGAGTCCATGGAGTTGTGACATCACTAGGCTTGAATATGGAGTTGTTAAATATTAGGTGGTTCTTGATATGAGCCCAATGTGATGGTAAAGAGTAATAGTCTAGGGATGAGATTCCCTATAGAGAGGTATAAAACCGAACCTAAGGATTTGGGTTAAGCTTGAATATAGTAAGAGCATACCATTAGAATCAGACCATAGTAAGAGTTATCCCATTCCATACCCAGTCCAGTCGTCATTCGAGGATGAATGATCCGGAAAATATTGTAACACCCCAAAATTTTTTTGAGCTAAGACTTGAACCATCCTTTATAGTGAGTAAATGTTTACCAAGGAATTTAAATTTTTCTTAAGTTTTAAGGTCACTAGATGTAGCACCTTGAGTTTGAAAAAGAACTAAAGAGAATTCATTCAAGTCATTCCTAGGTTCCTTTAAGTTTTGGGTCAACTTCAAACGACCATAACTTTCCATACATGATGATTTAAGTAGTCCATAAGATATCAAATGAATGGTCTTTGAATTATATTTCCAACGCCATCGAGTTTGCTAATTTTCTAGCTCGTATGAGTGAGGTATTCCCTTTTGAAGTCAGGCTGTCCAGTTAAGGAAAGTTATCCAAAATTATGAGGGGTATTTTGGTCTTTTCCTTACCCAATCAGATTTAATTCATTTTTAGTAATACTTTAGGGGTATCAATAGATTAGAATTAGTTTCATTCATCCCCAATACGCTTAGGGTTTTAGAAGAGAGTCCATGAAGAGATAAAAAGGAGAAAAGAGATAGGGTTCAAAGCGTTTGTCAAGATTCTTGAGTGTCGTTGCAGATTTTCACCATGGTTTTGATCCCTAAGAGATATGTGAGTTCACATAGCATTGGGTACATTCACCCACGTACCAATCATGAATAATTCAACATAATTTTGTTCTTGAAAGTAGAGGGTTTGAGTTCTTGATGAGTTTAGCTGAAGTTTCTTTCGAAATCTTGATTGTTGAAGTTTTGATTAGTTCTTGAGATAATCGTATGAGTTGTAAGGTGGTTTTTAATTAGATTCTTGTACACTAATGTTGGGTATTCGAATCAATGTGATTGGGGAAGAAACCATTTCATTCTAGGTGAATTGGGGTTCGAAAATGAGTAAGAAAATTCGTCAAGTTTTCTAGGAAAAAGGGTGGGGCGTCACGCCATTCAGTACGCCATGACTTTCCTTCTATAGTTTTGGCTCTGGGGCACCACGCCAGTCAATACGCCATGACTTTACTTCTGTAGTTTTGGCTCTAGGGCGCCATGCCACTCAGTACATCAGGGTCGCCAGGTCCTCTACCCTTTCCCACTTCTTTCCGTTTGAGTTACCTCGAATCATACCTATGTTTTTTAGTTGATTTCTACACTCTAAGGTACATCTAAACATACAGAGATCATCCACAACATGAGATCATAACCCTTGAATCAATGGATGAAATTCAAGGTGTAGCTAAGAGTTAAGTCGTGAGAGTTCTTTCGAACATTTTGAGGAAGTCCCTTTGAGTCTTTTTGAGGAGTCTTCTATAACTTCTAATAAATTGATTCAAGACACGAGCAAGTGAGTATGAGAATGGGGAGAATGTATTCATGAGTCTAAATTATCATCACGAGATCCTTCATATCATGAACCATAACTCTTGAATTCATAATTCAAATTAAAGAAAGAGTTAAGATTATAATTCAAGAAAGTCTTTGAGTTCAATTCTGAATCCTTTGAGATCAACTATCGATTTGAGCTAAGTTTTTAGGAAGTAAGTATGAGAATGAGAAGAGTCACACACATGAGTTCCATATTGTTATTTAGACCCTCGAGTCAAGTCACTCATGCCCATAAATTCCGCATGAACTTCTTAAGTTGAGTATCTTTGAGAGGAGTAGTATCTTCAAGTTCTAAGTCTTGAGTATTGCGTTCCTAATCCTTTCGAGATTATATTCCTAATCAAGGAACTATTACATGTTATCCATGAAGTCCATGAGTTGAGTTGTTGATGAGTCAACAAATTGGACACATTTAGGGCTATATTTTAATAGAAATTCTGTCCTCAAATTCTTATTTTATCTCAATATCTAATGAAAACCCTTAAGTTTCAGGTATTTGAAGTTTGAAGAAAAGCATTGACACTATGTAGCAAAAAGGAACAAAAGGGCTGAAAAGAAGGAAGAAATGAAGGCTTGAGGATCGCCGAGTCCACTTGTCGAGTCGCCAAAGGGTCTTACTTCGCCTTTTGTTCCAGTGTTCTAAGCCCTGAAGGAAAGGATCAAGTTGGTGGGAAAAGGGAGCAGTCGGCGCATCACCAAGAAGTTTCGCGAAGCAGTACCATGTCGCCCAATAACCCAAAGCACGACGATGCTGAAGGCTGGTGCAAGACGGCGATGAACTACACCAAAGGGTGAATCGCCGAGTCAGACTAACGACGCCAAATGATCCGCTGTACTACAAATCTGTGAAAACTATAAATACTAGTTAGAGTTGTAGTTTTAAGTGTCGAAAACTTATTATAATTTTCATATAGAATAGTACTTTTTGATATTTTTGCTCTAAGTTTGAAATGGTTTTGAAGACTTGAAGATCCAAAGGGTTTCATCTTAAAGATTTGGATTTGGGTCTCTTGGATTCTTCAATTTTGGCCTGTATCAAGACTTAAATCTTCATACCCTGTTGAATGCGAGCTCAATTTGTTATAAATTTCTATCTCTTATACATGTGTGGCTAAAACCCCCAATTCTTGGGGTGTGATTTAGCGAATATGGGTTAAGATAATTGTTGGGTCTTGCTTGCTGATAGTTTGATCGTAGTTTAATTGTGATTTAGTTTAGTAGTTGTGGATGAATTTAATGAATTTGTAGTTGCAAATACAAGTTTATTTATGTGTTTTCGGCTTGCTCGAGAGAGAGGTCGTAAAACTAAAACTACTAAATTGATGGCCGGTGGAAGTGGGTCAACATGAGGTTCAGCTCGAGCGAGTGAATCCTAGTCTCATTCCCACACACTCAGCTCGAGAGAGTGAGTGAGTTAAGGCGTAGGCTGGTCTTCATGCGGCAAGTGGGTGTCCGAGAGGAACAAATTTGAAATGGGGTAAGTTGCTCGAAAGAGAGATTATCCCCCTTAAAGTTTAGCCTAGTCAAAATTACTCTATGAATCTTCTATCGAAATCATGTACCTAATAATCTAGCTTAATCCCTACTCCTGTCACATCCCAAGGATCCCCTCTCGTTACTTAGAAAGCCTTGTTTATTTTGCTGTATTTGACTTACTTGTGACAAAACCCCATTGTTAATTGACACTCTTGTGTCGCCTTTTAATTTACATTATTTTTAATCGTTAATGTCTTTATCTATGACTAGTTAGAACTAAATTTTATTTTTCTATTAATTTTTAAAACCACTCTCTTGGGAACGATCCCAACCCTTGATTGGGTTACTAAACTATTATATGATCGTAGACACTTGTATCAGAAGTTGTGTCTTGTTTACGCAAACATCAAAATGGCGCCGCTGCCGGGGAGTGGTGTTATTTGGGAATTCTTTGTTAAGTAGAATTATTTATTCTTCTTAGTTTTAGCTTTACTAATCTAAATTGTAGTTCTTTTTTGCTTGTTTGAATATTAAAGCAGGGAAATAAGAATGGATGATCATTATGGGTACCACACTGACCATCCCCTCCTGAAACTATTGAACCTCAGGGACAACCTCTTGACGTTCAAACAAGCAGGGAATGAGACAATTCAAGAAATGTGGCTGAAGTTTCAATCAGTGCTACAACCATGCCCATCTCATGGAATGTCTAACAAGACGCTGTTGGAGTGTTTCTATCGGGGTTTTGGACTTGAAAATAGGAGCATAGTCGATCAACTTTTCGAGGGCGGTATGCTCCACTAGCCCAACAAAGTCATCACCACACTCATTGATGGTATGGTTGAAACCATCAAGGTGGCCGAAAAGAAACATGAGTGGGACGCACTAGTGGCTCAAGTAGACGTTCTGTCCAAACGAGTCATGGGGTTGGAAGCACAAGCCATGCAAAAGGAAAATAACTTCTTCTTTTGAGAATGCAGATAGGAGAAGAAGCATGAGGATGTGCAAATGGACGATGGACTTTCTCTCATTCAACAAAAAGTCGAAGAGCAAGGAAAGAAGTTAAATGAGATGAAGGATAACATTGAAATGCTAAATGAAACGTCTACCTCAAACTACATGACTATTCACCTGCAGGATGCTCAAATCACCCATTTGATGACAGGTCGCTATCCACCGTTCACCGAGGACTCACCTAACTACACCATGGCTGACTCCGAGGATAAAGAATAGTTGTTGACTTGCGTCTGCTGCGACGTTAACTAAGGCACTATTTGGGAGGCAACCCAAAACCACTTTAATTGCTTTTTTATTTCCTGGTAAAATAATGGTGTGTTGTTTGTACAGGTTGAACTATAGAAAAGTGTTCAAAATAGTGTATAATGGCGAACAACAGGTCCAATCGGCGAATCGCCGAAGAGGTCGGTGAACCTTACCTATCTACCATTTTGACTCAAAGATATCTTCAAGTTGGGACCTGTCAAACTCGGCAAACTGTTGAATTTTTTGGCGCATCACCGATTCTGTCGGCGATCTCGATAGAGACCGCCGTTTAGATTCCCAAGCTTACTGGAAAGCTCTGTAAGAATCGGTGAGGCAAGTGATTGTCCAGCGACTCACCAAAATAATCCGCGACTCGTCGAAAGATCCCGTAATTACGACTAATATCGCCGAGTGGTTTGGATCTGAGCAGCTTGTGAGACAAAAGATTTAAAATTCTCAAGACGGTTCACTTTGATACATCTCCATGCCTCCAACTGCACCTTTGCATATTAATCATTACCTAAACCTGCATTAACTAAGTATTTTAGCATTGATTTATGCTCGGAACTTTGATTACATTCCTAGCTATTCAACTCTCAATTGGTCATCGCAAAAGGGGGTTGTGCTTGCATGAGTTGGGTCTTGCTTAAGTTTAACTCTTTGCACAGTTAAAGTAGGATGGTTGTAAACCATGTGAGTAAGTGGGTTGAAAATCGACGTGTTGGGTTTCTTAAAAAAGTTGTGTAGAGCTCGTTGAACCACTCAGCGGTCCGATTAACGTCCCCACCTCACCTTCTTTTTAATGCTAAAATTATTGAAGGTCTACAACCCGAAGTAGCAGAGACAACTACACCCAAAGTCGCAAGAAGAACCATGACCTCCCTCTCTATTTTTCTCTATTTGTATTTCCAGATGTTTGTTATTTGCATTTGAGGACGAATGTTTTTGTTTGTGGTGGGGTAAGGCCCACACCTTTTGTGTGCTTATTTTGTTTGTGTTTTGTGTTTATATTTGGGTTGTTCTATTTAAAATTGTGTTAATATTGCTTTTCTGTGGATGTTTGAGCTTGTGGCTCTTTTTATTTTACATTTCAAAATGACATTGACCCTTCCAAACTTTTTTGAATTTTTCACACATTTTTGCCACTCTTTATATTCTCGTGAATGTGGCTGTTCCTTGGCAAATTTGAGTCTCGGTTTCGATCAATACCGAAGACTTGAATAGTGCTAACAATTGAATGGACATGAATGTACGGCTACAATGAGGTCAAATGAAGTTGCATAGACAATATGTTAACTCTTTGCATCTCGTTGTGATTAGTCATTTATCAAATCGATTCTCTTGTTATGACCGTTGCACACTAGCAAAAATGTGGAGTCTTGCTTGACTTAATTGTCGATGCCTTGATTGTGTGATAAGCTTACCTGGAACCATGCATGACAACACCTAGAATTTGTCCTGTTGGTCTGGTTGACTAAGTAAGACTTTCTCTTGATATGATCTTAGGCAACTTTGAAGAGTGTGAACCAATTTGATATATACTTCTTTTTTGACCTACCTTGTGAGTGTGTGATTCTCTCTTGAACACCCTTTGAGCCTTACCCTTCTTTGGAAGAAACTTGATGAAAACTAGACCTTTCTTAATCCATTATCTATAATCCCCTTGAATTGTGGTTAATTGAATAGCCAACTTAGGCCAAAATCCTAAGTTGGGGTGTGGTGAAAATGAAAAGGGAAAGTCAAGTAGTGCAAGGAAATTATCCTTTAACCCACGGTGTTGAGAAAAATGGAACCCTTCAATATATATATAAAAAAATTTAAAAAATAGAGAAAGTTGTGGAATAAAGTACCAAAGAAATAGGGTTTCGAACAACCCATGGGAAGCGAATAATAGGATGACCTATGATGCACTAATGAAATTGATGAAGGAAAAATGAAAGGAAGTGTTGAAAGCACCACATTTCATGAGAATAAAAGTCACTGAGTCTAAATGACCATACATTTGCACTCAGCTCCGTTACAAGCCTTGTTAAGACCTTTGTGATCTTGAGAAAGTCGAAACAAATGTTGATTGGAAAATACGGGCAAACCTATGGGTGAAAGCATGCATTGTGTTCATCTTTGTGAGTGTTGTATCTGATTCCTGAACTTTAAATTGATTATACCTTTGCGTGTGAAAATGGAATCATCATTTGTGTGAGGGCATTCGAAGGCTTTTGTTGAGCTTGAACTTGCATTTGAAGCAAGTATTGTGAGCTTGAGAATCTTCGATAATGGTGTGTCACAACTTAAATATTTGAGTACCCAATTGATCCTTGCATAAGTAAATTGAGTCGTGTTGTGTACATTCATAATTGAGTCTTGTGTAGCACTGTTTGAGACATCTTTGTTGAACTGCTGAACTTGAGTTTTACTTGAGGACAAGCAAAAGTTTAAGTTGGGGGTGTTGATGAGTCCACAAATTGGACTCATTTAGGGCTATATTTTAATAGAAATTGTGTCCTCAAATGCTTAATTTATCTCAATATCTGATGAAGACCCTTAAGTTTCAGGTATTTGAAGTTTGAACGAAAGCATGGACACTATGTCGCAAAAAGGAACAAAAAGGCTGAAAAGAAGAAAGAAATGAAGGCATGATGATCGCCGAGTCCACTTGGCGAATCGCCGAAGGGTCTTACTTCGCCTTTTGTTCCAGTGTGCTGAGCCTTGAAGGAAAGGATCAAGTTGGTGGAAAGAGGGAGCAGACGGCGCATCACCGAGAAGTTTCGCGAAGCAGTACCATGTCGCCCAATGACCCAAAGCACGACGATGCTGAAGGCTGGTGCAAGACGGCGATGAACTACACCAAAGGGTGAATCGCCGAGTCAGACTAACGACGCCAAATGATCCGCTGTAGTACAAATCTGTGAAAACTATAAATACTAGTTAGAGTTGTAGTTTTAAGTGTCGAAAACTTATTATAATTTTCATATAGAATAGTACTTTTTGATATTTTTGCTCTAAGTTTGAAACGGTTTTGAAGACTTGAAGATCCAAAGGGTTTCATCTTAAAGATTTGGATTTGGGTCTCTTGGATTCTTCAATTTTGGCCTGTATCAAGACTTAAATCTTCATACCCAGTTGAATGCGAGCTCAATTTGTTATAAATTTCTATCTCTTATGCATGTGTGGCTAAAACCCCCAATTCTTGGGGTGTGATTTAGCGAATATGGGTTAAGATAATTGTTGGGTCTTGCTTGCTGATAGTTTGATCGTAGTTTAATTGTGATTTAGTTTAGTAGTTGTGGATGAATTTAATGAATTTGTAGTTGTAAATACAAGTTTATTTACGTGTTTTCGGCTTGCTCGAGAGAGAGGTCGTAAAACTAAAACTACTAAATTGATGGCCGGTAGGAGTGGGTCGACATGAGGTTCAGCTCGAGAGAGTGAATCCTAGTCTCATTCCCACACACCCAGCTTGAGAGAGTGAGTAGGTTAAGGCGTAGAATGGTCTTCGTGCGGCAAGTGGGTGTCCAAGAGGAACGCATTTGAAACGGGATAAGTTGCTCGAGAGAGAGCCTATCCCCCTTAAAGTTTATCCTAGCCACAATTACTCTATGAATCTTCTATCGAAAGAATTTACCAAATAATCTAGCTTAACCCATATTCCCGTCACATCCCAAGGATCCTCTCTCATTACTTAGAAATCCTTGTTTATTTTGCTGATTTTACCTTACTTGTGACGAAACTCCATTGCTAATTGACACTTTTGTGTCCCCATTTAATTTTCAATGTTTTTAATCATTAATGTCTTTAGCTACGAGTAGTTAGAACTAAATTTTATTTTTCTATTATTTCTCAAAACCACTCTCTTGGGAACGATCCCAACCCTTGGTTGGGTTACTAAACTATTGTACGATCGTAGACATTTGCATCGGAAGTTATGTCTTGATTATGCAAACATCAGTTGTTCATGCCCATAATTCCGCATGAACCCTTTGAGTTAAACATTCTTGAAATAAGTATTATCATTGAATTTCTTGAGTTCTGAGTTGTTGAGTTCCGAGTATTAAATTCTATGTACGGTTATTGAAAACCTTGAATTGAGTCATTCACGTCCATAATTCAGCATGAACCTTATTTTGAGAAGTCCTTTACAAATTTTTCTAAACTTGTTTTAAGACTTGAGCAGTTGAGTTTGAGAAATAGTAGAGTTGAATTCATTTTCTTTAAAATGATATATGGGAACTATAAATATTCCCAAGAGTAAATGTTTTCACATTTAAAAGAAGAGGAAATTGAGATTCCCAAAAGAGTTCTGAGCGGTCGAGTACCATCTTTTTTAAAAGAAAGATTTTGAGTAATAATCTCAAACCACAGAAAGAGTTATGTTTTTAAATATATGAGCTAGTTATATGTCACGTCCCGAACTAGGGGAGGCATGACTGCCACTCGACACCTTATGCAATCGAGTTAGCCACCGAAACATACAAACTGACTCAACTGAGGTCCTAGAAGGTTGGACAGCATATCATCTAAAATATTAAGCTTGGACCATTTGGGTCATAACCTGAATAACAACTCATATAGACAAAGGTAGACAAGCCAAAAAAAATAAAGTACTAGCTGGCCGACGAGGCCGCAATTGACGACAAACACACATATATACATATCTATACATGCCAAGCCTATGTGGCTGGAAACAGGAAGCTACAGAAAGAAACCCAGAATACCGTGTTCACAATAGCCTTTATAAGTGTCATAAGCACTAGTTGATACAAGGCCCCGACTATACCCAAACGATACAATAAAAGTAAACATCCTATGAAAGCTCTAGGAAGTGGTAGAGCTTACCAACTTACAATTGAACCCCGAATATAGTGAAGGGGTCAATAAGAATGCCTACCTGGACCTGCACGCATGAAACAAAAATACAGCGTCCCAGGCAATGGGATGTCAGTACGGATAAAAATGTACTGGTATGTAAGGCGTAAAAACTAGAATCATATATAGCTGCTATAAAACGGGTAATGAAGATACCACCTGAAACAGAAACTATGATAGCCTCTATGGCGGACATCCTAGCATATATATAGCCTCTATAGCCTCTATGCGAGCATACCATGCATATTTAATATATATATATTAAATATGCATGGTATGCTCGCATAATCGTATGTCGTGAATATATATATATATATAGATGCAAATGCATGTCATACCCAACCAAGTGCTAGCAATGGTGGTGTCTTCCGGTAGCGAACCTACATTATATTTGCCAACGTGTGGCCATTTGTGGCTCGTACATATAAATATAGTCAATAGGCCCCATACCTTATGATTACAGCTCGGGAGTAGAATGCATAGCATGTAATGTCATGGATTTTTAATGCATTTGTGTTAGCTGAATCATGTTGCCAATCTTGGCCCATTGGTACTCTTGTCCTCATCATCTCATAATCACTTTCGTATCACATATAAATGTCTGGTAGAACATTATATACTTGTAGGTTAAACTAGAACACTTAACTAAGATTTAAAAGGGTAACATAAAACCAGAGGATGTTCATAAATAGCTTAAAGTTCTTAACTTAGTATATATATATGTTCGTTAGTAGTTTGTATAAGAAAGTATTTCATTAAAACACGTCCATTAGTAATCTAAACATACGATTTACATTTAAGGGTTTTAGAGATCAACGTATTATTATAAAGTTTTCAAAAATATAAATTAGCGAGGAAGGAGGCCTGATTTCAAATTCGTATTGTTCATCCCTAATCTTTTTAAGTTGCTACACCTAATGAAGAATTAGAATTTGTACACATAGACCTATAGTCAAGAGAATCAACAAAATGACATAAAGGCGCTGAATACCCTATCTAACCGAACGAGTGGAATAACTGCATAATGGAGTGACAAAAATACACCAGCTGCAATATCAATGCCTTTCACAAAAGGTCTTTCTAGCAATAGAGTAGTAAAACAATATTTGACGATTTAGGATTTCAAAATTCGTGCTCAAAGGAAGTTCAGTGCTTAGCCTTAACATACCTCAATTCTTGGTCTTGTTCTATCAATATGGATTGTACCACTTCCTTACAGTATGTAATCTACAGAAAATCATGTCACACAACCATTATAGGCAGAATATTAACACGTCAGGGTCAAAGTAGTAATTCAGAGCTTACTAGCAGAGTGATTAGCTCGCCAAACCCTTTTTAAATGTATGCTTCATTACATTTTCTTCTCCAAATTACCACCCCAAATTAATGACATAACATGCATTTTTGGAGTATTTATTAACAAGTGGAGGCCTATGCAATAGTGAACAACAACCAAGTGGAGTATGCCTACACAATAATAAATATTTGGGGTATCGCCACACTCATCTTTTCAAACCCAAAAATAACCTCAACCAAATCCCAACCACGAGTCTTCAAACCACTAATGCCAGAAAAATAATATCTAACACAATCGTATAATTGTTCAATATAACCATAATAACTCGAACTCACCGCTTCGGATCACCATTCTGTGAGTTCGTCCAATAGTTACATTTGGAATCACGTCTTTCTCTTCATAAGCAAAATAAAGGTTAAAAGGGAAGAAACTTAACTTAAACTTGATGGAGCTTATAGTATTTTAGCATTACTTGTCAATAACAAACAGTCTCCTTAAACACAAGACGTTGAACCAAGAAGAAACCATTTGGAAATTTCAATGCAATAATAGAACAACCATTACACTTAGGGCCTATTTGGATTGGCTTTTGGCTAATGACTTACAACCCAAAAGCCATAAGCTAGGATTCCTAGCTTATGATTTTTGGCTTATTTTTGTTATTTTGGCTTTAAAATAAGTGCTTAAAAGCAGTTTTTAACTTTACCCAAACACTTCAAAACTGCTTAAAAGCTATTTTGGCTTAAAAGCACCTAAAATAAGCCAATCCAAATGGGCACTTATTTATCTTACAATTAATTACCCATCTATACTTCTTCTTCTCTTCCAGACTCATATTAACAACAACCACACACAAACAAATCATTTCCCAAAATTCTAGTAACAACATCAGAAAATACTTCAAAAATAGCCCAACATCACATAACTATCCAAATACGATTTTCAGCCGTCTTTCATGTTCTTGCTTATATAGGATAGCTATAACTTGGACTCACTCAATAAAACGAAGGGTGAGAATTATTACCTCCAAATAGCAGCAAAATCACCTAAAAACGAGACTCCTTCACCATGAAGAATCTTCAAATCACAACCAATGAAGAAGAAAGAAGTAACACAATCTCTATGAACGTTCCGAGGGTGAAACCACGTTGAAATCTTGTAGATCTTTTTTTGGATGATAGGGTAACCTTTAGAGAGGATTTAGGACTGTTTTATTCTTATTTTGGTTGAAAAAGATGAGATAAAACGAAGGATAAATCAGATCTTATAAAGCTAAACCAACATAGGAGTTAGGGGCCCACCTTCACGTGCCTGCTTGTGCAGTCTCAGTAAAAGCTTAAAATCTCTCAATTCTGAAGTCGTATGGACAAATGGTTTAGTGCGTTGGAAAGTAGACTCGTAGACCTTCGATTTAATATATTGGTGTTCTTCTAAAGCTTATAGATTGGGAAAAACACTCTGAGACATTTAACCCAAATTTCAGAAAATTTATCAAAGAAACTTACTCTAACTTTTGCCGACTTTTTATTTCCCAACTTGCTTGACTTCAAAACTTAACTTACGATCATTCGACGACTATATCACCTTATAAAATATCCTTCTTAGCATATAAGACACTCCTTGCCTTACCCCAAATGTACTGGATAAATTGAACTTTCCAGACGGGCATGTTAGAAGAGACACTCTTTAACTCGAACTTGTTTAAGGGAATCCTTGACCAATAACGTTAGTCTAATTCTTTTATTTTACCACCCCCTTTGCAACCTTATTCTCGTGAAGTGATACACCAAGTCATATAAGCCTCATACACTCATGCAATGATACATATATTATCCGAAATAAACCATGGGGTCTCACATTCTCCGCTCCTTAAGAACATTCGTCCGCGAATGGATTTGAACAATCTCTTGGTTGTATTCTTTGCTCCTACTGCGCTATTTTCAAGGCTATATTTGTTACGTACGCAAATCTTAAATCCAGTTTGGAAAATCTAATTTCAAGGCTTAGTATATCTAGCTCGCGACATGCCATAGAAACTACATTTTTAAGGTATTTAAAATCCAATTAAGTTTTCATACCGAAATAATTGTCAATTATTGAAACACACCTCAACTTAAGTTGTCAATGGTTAGGGTTGCTTCTTCCTTATTTCCTCCTCGGCTACTCAAGTTATTTCTTCAACGTTGTTATTCCGCCGTAACACTTTCACAAAAATAACTTCTTTAGTCCAAATCTTTGTTACCTGCCAATCCAACATAGCCACTAACACCTTAGCATGAGACAAGTCAGTAGAGACACGAATATCCTCAACGAGCATAATTCGAAGCATTTTGAATGCACTTCTATAAACTAGATACATGGAATACTAGATGGACTGCTTTCAATTCTGAAGGCATATCAAGTTCATACGCCACCCTACCAATCCTCCAAATAATCTTATATGGCCTTACATACCTTGGACTCGACTTAAATCGACTTTCCATTCTTGACAAAGAACATGATACCCCTCCTAGGCAATACTTTAAAGAAAACACAATCTTCTTCATCAAACTGTAAGTCTCGCACTCAAGCCTTGGAACTGAAATCTAACAGTCTTCTCTCAGTAGTCGACATTAGCAAAACAAGGCTTCCACAAATCTGTGCCCATATCAATAACAAAGTCAAGGATCTCTAGCTCTATCACGTCTAGAAATTTCTGATGACCAATAATCTCTACTATAAAGCCTTGATAAATCCACTTGAGAATAAAAGAAACACAAATCACGATTTATGTTACATACGTACTTATAACTCAGCTCTATAGCACAATCTATTAATTGAATGAAATGTAACCAATCCTAAATGTCCTATAGCCTCTTGATTATAAGTGTGGTGCACAACACACCCATAAACAAGAATCAACAAGACACAGCTTGCGGACTCCCTGGGACACGACCTGCTCTGATACCAAGTTTGTCCTGCCCCGAACTAGCGGAGGCATGACTGGAACTCAACACCTTATGCAATCGAGTTAGCCATTGAAACATACAAACTGACTCAACTGAGGGCCCAGAAGTGAAATGACCCAAAAAAGTTCCTAAAAATGTGCTTCGGAAGTTACCGGAAACTTGTTTTAGCTATATCTAAAAATCCGTTTTGTTTTTTGAAAATCCGACTTCATATTCTTGTTTAGGGGGTCAAATTGAGTGGGAAATGGTTCTAACCCAAATTTTAGAGCAACCGTATCAAAATCCGAAATTTCCAAGTGAAGCCTTTTTCGAGGGTCTACTTTGGAGGGTCATGTCTCCTAGCACACAAATAATTGGGTGGCCCATAATATATCCATGAAAATCCCTTTGAGTTAGATACCTAACGCACTTCGTTTCACCTCATTCGGAGTTCGGACGAAGAAGTTATGCCCATTTTCGTAAAATCTGTCCGGCAGGAAATGCAATTTCCAGTGAGCGTTTTTACTGTTCACCCGCCTCATTTTTTTTTCTAAGTGTTGGACCATTTTTTCCAAAGGGCATATGTTATTTCCTATATACCATTAGTTCAATTCCCATCTCTAAAACATTTCCCAAAACACCTCTCCCATACTTAGACACATTTTCTCTCAAGTTCTCTCAAGAACCCTAATCCAAAACCTTCCTCAAGATTGAAGAGACTCTTGCTCCAAGTTCCAAGCTTCCATTGAAGACACTCTCAAGACCTTCATAAGAACTCAAGGTATGTGGTGTTGAACTCATGGGTCCTTCCACCCATAGTGCCTAGACTCTATTCTACTCACTAATTCATGGTTTAAGTTAAGATTCATAAATTAGTCTTGTTCTTTGTAATAATTTCCTGCACATTGAATTTTAAACATGAAAAGTTAATGTTTTGAGCATGTTGTGACTCTAGAACTTGAATATAAATTTGGAATGGATGTGGAGATTTTCATGTGGTATTGTGGGTGTTAAAAGGTGTTGTTATAGGTTGTTCACTGGTTTGGCTGCATAATTACTACCCTATTTTCCATGCTCTTTGATTCCATTACATGCCTTCAAGGTGTTTGACAAAATGTCCAACTATGGAGAATTGGTGAATTGATGCTTTAAAGCTTGAGTTATGAGATGTATGACAATCCAGAGATGTGTTGATGACAAACTAAGCTTGTGTATATGTTCATTCCATACGTGAGATTGCATTAGAGCCTAATGGGAATTTCCTATATAAAGTGTTGCATGACCATGCCCGGTCCGGGGGAAAAGAACCGGACAACCATGTGAGAGGTTTATATCTCACCACCTAGGATGCTTGGGGTGTGACCAACATCAACCATGTGAGAGGTTTATATCTCACCACCTAGGATGCTTGGGGTGTGACCAACATCAACCATGTGAGGGGTTTATACCTTGCCACCAGGGTGTCTGGGTGTGAACGGCATCCCCCATCTTAAGTTGGGGTTATAGATTGGTTGGATCATTCATACACATATGATATCTACTATTAGTATAGATTTACTTAAACATGTTTTGACTTCACTTTGATCATGCATCCTCATATTGTTATTCATTATGCCTATGAAACTATTTCTTGCATTTCGATTGTGTCCTTGTCTATTGTTGTATTGCACCCCGCATACTTAGTACATTCCAAGTACTAACGCATATTTTGCCTACATGATGTCACCATGTAGGGACCGGAGCTACTCTTGATCCTTCTCTCATTCACGTGGCTAGTACGGTGCTTATCCGAGTTTGTTGGTGAGTCCTCAATGATTCGAGGTCTATGTTATGTTCCTACTCCTATGTTTTGAGACTTTAGGTTGCAATTGTATTTTGACTATGAGGGGAGCCGGTAGTATGTCATGGCCCCCGTCCTATCTATGTATGTAGAGGTGTGCGTTGGACAAGTATTTTGTAAATGAGCTTGACTCTTGTTCTACGATGTCATTTTGAAATGGTTTGCCCTTAGTCCCTATTTCCCGTTAATTAATGTTGAATGTACTTCCGCGACCGATGAATTGTGATGACAGGTTTGAGAGGCTTGTTTGGGGTTCCTTCGGGTTCCTCATTCGCCATGTCACGTCTAGGCCCTACGCTTGGGTCATGACAAGAAGGTCGGGCAGCATATCATATAAAAAATTAAGCCAGGACCATTTAGGTCATAACCTGGATAACAACTACTATCTACAAAGGTAGACAAGCCAAAAAAAAATAAAGTACTAGCTGGCCAACGAGGCCGCAATTGAGGACATACACATATACATACATATCTATACATGCCAAGCCTATGTGGCTGGAAACTGGATGCTGCAGAAAGAAACCTAGAATATTGTGTCCACAATAGCCTCTATCAGTGTCATAAGCACTGATCGAGAATAGGCCCCGACTATACCCAAATGATACAACAAAAGTAAACATCCTATGAAAGCTCTAGGAATTGATGGAGCTTACCAACTTATAGCTGAACCCCGAATCATAGTGTAGGGGTCAATAAGAATCCCTACCTGGACCTGCATGTATGAAACAAAAATGTAGCGTCCCCAGGTAATGGGACGTCAGTATGGATAAAAATGTACTAGTATATAAGTAGAAAAAAATAAAATCATAAATAGCTGCTATAAAACAGGTAATAAAGATACCACCTGAAACAGAAACTCTGATAGCTTCTATGGCTGACATCCTTCCATATATATATATATATATATATATATATATATGCTCACATAATCGTATGTCGTGAATACATATATATAGATGCAAATGCATGTCATTCCCAACCAAGTGCTAGCAATGATGGTGTCTTCTAGTAGCGAACCGGCATCATATTCGACAACTTGTGGCCATGTGTGTCTTTTACGTATAAATATAGGCAATAGGCCCCATACCATCCGGTTATAGCTCGGGAGTAGAATGCATAGCATGTAATGTCATGGATTTATAATGCATTTATGTTACCTGAATCATGTTGTCAATCTTGGCCCGTTGGTACTCTTGTCCTCATGATCTCGTAATCACTTTTGTATCACATGTAAATGTCTTGTAGAACCTTATATACTTGTAGATTAAACTGGAACACTTAACTAAGATATAGAAAGGTAACTTAAACCTGAGGATGTTCATAAATACCTTAAGGTTCTAAACCTAGTATATATTTATGTTCCTTAGTAGTTTGTAAAAGAAAGTATTTCAGCAAAACACGTCCTTTAGTAGTTTAAACATACGATTTACATTTAAGAGTTTTAGAGATCAACGTATTATTTTAAAGTTTTCAAAAATATAAATTAGCAAGGAGGACTGATTTCAATTTCATATTGTTCATCCCTAATCTTTTAAGTTACTACACCTAATGAAGAATAAGAATTTGTACACATGGACCTACAGTCAAGAGAATAAACAAAATGACATAAAGATGCCGAATACCTTATCTAACCGAACGAGCGGAATAACAACATAATGGAGTAACAAAAATATGAAATACGCCAACTGCAATATCAATGCCTTTGAAAAAAGTTCTTTCTAGCAATAGAGTAGTAAAACAATATTTGACGATTTAGGATTCCGAAATTCCTGCTCAAAGGAAGTACAGTGCTTACCCTTAACATACCTCAATTCTTGGTCTTGTTGTATCAATATGGATTGTACCCCTTCCTTCCAGTATATAATCTACAGAAAATCATGTCACACAGCCATTATAGGCATAATATTAACACGTTAGGGTCAAAGTAGTAATTTAGAGCTTACTAGAATAGTGATTAGCTCGCTAGACCTTTTTAAATGTATGCTTCATTACATTTTCTTATCCAAATTACAACCCCAAATTAATGAAATAACATACATTTTTACAGAAGCTATTAACAAGTGGAGGCCTACACAATAGTCAACATCAACCAAGTAGAGTATGCCTGCAAAATAATAAATACTTGGCGGATCGCCACAACCCTCTTTTCTAACCCCAAAATAACCTCAACCAAATCCCAACCTTGAGTCTTCAAACCATAAAGGCCAGAAAAAATATATGTAATACAGTCCTATAATTGTTCAATATAACCATAATAACTCGAACTCACCGTTTCCGATCACCATTCTATGAGTTCGTCCAATAGTGACATTTCGAATCACGTCTTTCTCTTCATATGCAAAATAGAGGTTAAAAGCAGAAACTTAAATTAAACTTGATGGAGCTTATAGTATTTTAGCATGTCTTGTAAATAACAAACAGTCTCCTTAAACACAAGACGTTGAACCAAGAAGAAACCATTTGGAAATTTCAATGCAATAATAGAACAAACATTACACTTATTTATCTTACAATTAATTACCCATCTATACTTCTTCTTCTCTTCCAGACTCATATAACAAAAACCACACACAAACAAATCATTTCCCCAAATTCCAGTAAAAATAACATCAGAAAATACTTCAAAAACAGCCCAACATCACATAACTATCCAAATACAATTTTTCAGCCATCTATTGTGTTCTTGCTTATATAGGATAGCTATAACTTGGACTCACTCAATAAAATGAAGGGTGAAAATTATTACCTCCAAACATCAGCAAAATCACCTAAAAACGAGACTCCTTCACCATGAAGAATCCTTCAAATCACAACCAACAAGGAGGAAAGAAGTAACACAATATCTATGAATGTTCCGAGGGTGAAACCACGTTGAAATCTTGTAGATATTTTCTTGGATGATAGGGTAACCTTTAGAGAGGATTTAGGACTGTTTTATTCTTATTTTGGTTGAAAAAGATGAGATAAATTGAAGGATAAATCAGATCTTATAAAGCTAAACCGACATAGGAGCTAGGGGCCCACATTCACGTGCCTGCTTGTGCAATCTCACTAAAATCTTAAAATCTCTCAATTCTGAAGTCGTATGGACAAATGGTTTAGTGTGTTGGAAAGTAGACTCGTAGACCTTAGATTTAGTGTATTGGGTTTCTTTTAAAGATTATAGATTGGGAGAAAAGCTCCGAGACATTTAACCCAAATTTTAGAAAATTTATCAAAGAAACTTACTCTAACTTTTGCCCACTTTTTATTTCCCAACTTGCTTGACTTCAAAACTTAACTTATGATCATTCGACGACTATATCACCTTATAAAATATCCTTCTTAGCATAAAAGACCTTCTTTGCCTTACCCCAAAGTACTGGATAACTTGAACTTTCCAAACGGGCGTATTAGAAGAGACATTCTTTAACTCGAACTTGTTTAAGGGAATCTTGACCCATAACGTTAGTCTAATTCTTTTATTTTACCACCCCCTTTGCAACCTTATTCTCGTGAAGTGATACACCAAGTCATATAAGCCTTAGACACTCTTGCAATGATACATATATTATGCGAAAGAACCACGGGGTCTCACATTATAATGTGGGAGTAGTATTGAGAATCGATATGGTGGAAAGTTCATACAACTCACAGCCCCCATAAACCATGTAGTGAATGTGGGTAGAATTGATTATACTTTTTAGATGATTCCTTAATGCTTTTTAGCATAAACCAGTGGATCCACTTAGTTGAGAGGTTATATAACCCTGCAAGGTATAGGACAGTTCTGGCAGCATGGGCTAGACGATGTATCATCACATAGCTTACAGTGATGGTTGTCGATTAGAGAAACTCCCACAGAGTTATATTGTATTTTTATATGCAAACTGAGTTATTATTGTATTCTTCAATACATTAAGTTGTTATTTATTGTTTTAAAAGCTTTCCCTATATCGCATCTTTTATTGTTGCTTTATCATGAGTTGATTACCTTTGAGTTGAGTATCTAATGTTTGAGTTGAGTATCTTATCCTGGAATTGAGTTTAGTTGAGTGAGTTGAGAAGAGGTAAGTATGTTTCCTTTTTATATATCAAGTTCAAGCTTATGTTTATGCTTTAGAATTCCCCTTACAGGCTCGTACATTCCATGTACTAAGCCATTTGTCCTGCATCATTCCATGAAGCAAATACATATATTCAGGATCATCAACAGGCATTTTGTTGAGGTCATGGAATATACCAGTCAGCTTTAGTGAGCCTTCTTATATTTCGGAGGACTTTACCTTTACCTACAGTTAGTAGTTTTGAGATGTCGTGGGTGTTGTCCCGATATTATTTTGTAACAGTAGAGGCTTCATACATAGAAAATAGAGTTTGAGATGTCTGCTTCATTTATCTTATTAAATGTATTAAAGACTTGAGTTGCCTATTGTTGGCTAGTTGAATATTCTATTTATATTCAGAGTAAATCATTTGAGTTAAAGCTTTGTATTTGAGTTTCATGAATTTTATTCAGTTTCTAAGCTTTTGTATTCTTGAGTTAGTCTTCCTCTTGTAGTCAGCCAGGATGAGGGTTCGCTTGGGGACCAACAACGGTTCTCGAGGCTTGGGTCGTTACACTTATATATCGAATAAGATTTCCTAGGACCGCCCACGTGGCACCTTTAGAATTGACGAATTTACTTTTATATGTTCCTTCGTACTTTTAGGTTTTTTACCCGTATTTTATTTTTACCTTTAAACCTGCTTCTCCAACTCTTATGTCCCTTTAAGACTGTTGTATCCCTTTGGGTGCGTCTTTTCAAGAACAATCTAGAAAAACTAGATAATTCATACCCGTTGTTGTATCTTCTTCGTCGTGACAAATGTTATCCCTAATTTCTGTGGAACATAGCCTATTCATTGAAAGTCTACTTTAGACTTTACCCAAAAAACAAATGAAACTGAACTAAAAAAATTCTTGTAGTTTTTTCCTCCATTCAACATGTCAAAAGATAAACTATTTCAACTGCTTAATTTTCAAATAATTTATCACAACCATAACAATTTTATGGTTCGTATCTACTTCTTTTGTGGGCTTTTCTCTTCTGTCATCACTTTGTCCGACAACTTAAGTTTTCTTGATGGAATTAGAATTGAGGAGGAGACATCAAAAAGAGAATAACCCCCACTACAACTTGATGAGGTACTTGTACGTTTTGAAAAAGTCTCAACCCTTCAATGTGAAAAGATATATATATATATATATATATACTTTTAATATATTTTATAATATAAACATTTAAATGAATGTAATATAATATAAAATATAAATGATATACTAAATTGGATGTTTTAAGTTGGGGGTATAATAATAATTTAATATTCAAGTTTGGGAGTTTGTGCTTTTAAGGTTGTTGACACCCAATTTTGACCCTCCTTTCGTCTAATTTATTGTTTTGAGCTTCTAATTTAATAACGTAAAAAAATATCGTTTTTCACAACTACGTTTACTACTGCAACTATTTATCACTACTATTGTTATTATCATTGTCATGTTTCTATAATTACTATTTAAACTATATGTTTTATTATCGAAATTACTATTATCACTTTTATACCTCTTTTTCTTAAATAATGAATTTATCATCACCTTATTTCAAGTTTTTATACGTATTTAATTAACTATAAATCCATACTTTTTTATCTACCCTATATTAGCGTTGAGTCGTAATAGTGATATTTTGATTTTATAAATTATTAATTGTCATCTTATAGTATTTGTTATTAAGGTAGAAGCCCAAAAACAATTTAAAAGGAGAAAGGAAAATCCAATGTATTCACACCAAGTAACTAGCCCACCTTTCTTATAAAATTTATCTGAAATCTAGCCTTTGAATGGCCCTTTTCGTCCATTACAACAGTCCACTCTCCTTTCAAATAAACCTAATATCATTAGATACTAGGTTCTATGTGGCGCCGCTGTTCCTTTTTCTCTTCAGGCAAATTTTTCAAATGCTTTCTCCATTTTACAGATGCTTATGGCACCATTTTTGTGCAAATTTTGGAAGCTACAGATGCTTCTTCATTCTCCTTTTCCCATTTTATGTTTCAACGATGTCCAATATCAAAGGAACAGTAAAAGCTTTCATATTTTACGTATAGTCTGAAGCATGTCTGGTCTTCTCTGTTCAAATCACATGAAGGCTCACAGTTCGTCCAATGTTATCAACGTTCAGATTCAAAGTGTGGAAGAAGATTAAAAAAATAAAAAATCCCGCCCAAATCTTATCTTGTTTTCATCTATAAATACACATTTGTATCTTCAGCTTTACCCAAGATTTTGAGACTCTCGAAATACCCCATCTACTCTCGTTCATCTACTTTAGTTTTTAAGTTATAAGTCTCGTTTTACTATTTGTGGAGGAGTTGTAGATTTGACACCTCCAAGCTCCAGTCACTGCTCCTTAGAAGGTAATACCTCCTCCATCATTTATGTTTTATTTTGATTCCAAGCGTTATGTGTTGAACCTGTTATAGGGTTGGATTTCCTCTGCTTCATTCTCATTTTCTTCTCTATTTTGACTTCAGTACTTTCGATTGAAAGTTTGTTTGATTTGAAGATGAGTTTTTTCAGGTTTATTTCTTTCGTTGTTTGAACCTCTAACTGATCATCATGTTATTCGTTTCATCTCCTTAACCAAATGTATGGATTCAGATTGGTATTTGTTTAAGCTCGACTTTCGTTAGTTTTTCTTGCTTTGATTCTCATGCCTGATATGTCCTCAAGCATCAGTGAAATTCCTTTGATATTATATGTTGGTCGTTAGATTCTTCAGCTCAATTATATATCAACGAGTCTAATTAAATCTCTCTTCCGATTTGTTCGAAATGGTCTAAGGTTCATCTGGTCTCAATTTTAAGTGTGTCGGTTCTATCATTTTGATTATTCCCTATTTGGTTAGCTTTAATAAGTGTGATATGAAAGCGGTTGCAACCTTGGTTGTTTGCCTTTTTTCTCCGTCATTGTTAAATATTCTTGACAATTTTTTTGGAAGATTTTTGGAATCAAAATAGGTAGACTAATTAATTCTATTTTGGTTATTGGTTAATTTCTTTCAAAAAAAAAAGTTTTCTTTCGTAAAGTTTTGAACGTTAATGAGATTTAACTATCTTAAAATTTTCTTTTCTTAAAAAGGGAAATGATCATTTTTATTTGAAAATTGAATTCTTTTGATATTCCAAATATACAAACTGTTCACTTTAGTTTCAAATGATAGTTGAACCAATCACCACATTAAGTTAAGCTTGTAAAATAGTTTTTTCTTAAACTAAAAATGATGTTAAAAGTGGTACCATTTTCTTATACAAAGAATTTTATTGGCCGTCCCTTGTGCCATTTTACTAAATATTTTCTATCTTTTGAAAACAACTTCTATTTTTTTTATTTAAATATCAACTTAATGCTAGTCTTTCCTATCTTATTTTTATGCAATTATATCATACATATTTCTAACATTAACTTATTTTGCTTATAAAATTTTCAAACTTTTATACCTTGAAGACCTTAATTATCTAACTTAAGTTTGACCGGTAATAGTATTTAACGAATCTTAAAGGATGCTTAACCCCTTCCCTTTAGGATAATTAGAACCCTTACTTAGAATCACATAAGTTAAGTAGACCGTTAATCGGAATTTAATTTAACATTACCTTACTTAAGTATTTAGGTGTCCTAATTAACCTTTTAAAATAATTAGGTGGCGACTCCTTAAGTTAATTATTTAGGAATCACCAATATGTTGTACACTATTTGACGCGAGTTAAAATGCGGTATAACAAAGGTAAGTAGATAGATAGATGTTATTATGTATTTTTCATATATTGCTTCTTAAGCTTTCATATTCTTTATTGAGAAAAGTTTTAATGTTTCAATTACTACTTTTCTATTCATTGTTAATGGTTAATACATGAAAAAGTTGAGCAATCTCAATTATTAAAACTACTGCTACTTGTAACCTCTCTTGATTCTCCTAATTACTTGTAATCATTTTTATTTCCTATATTTTTTCCATGTTAGTGCCCTCCAGAATAACAAACATGTGACTTCGTTTGTTCATAATATTTTTGTTGTTTTTTTTTTTAAAAAAAAAATAATGTATTTCAAAATATTTTCAGTTCTTAAATATAATTAAAAAGTTTTTAAAACCATAATAAGATCTTTCTATGATTTATTAGATCTATTTATTAGTTGCATCATCGTCAAGATGAGAAAGCTATAATGAGGTACGTAAAAAAAAGAACTCATCATATTGTTGAGTCTAAACATGATGACTTGAATTACTTGAATCGAAAGTGGCATAGAAGCAGACAAATCCTCAACAAAATTAGGTGCTAGAGACACTAATGACATTCAGAGTTCAGATGATGGTCAAGAGAAGACCAATGAAGACGCTCTAGAAAATAATCCCTAGTACATGACTATTTGTGTTGGCAAAAGTTGACCTCCATTGTAATTTTCATGAATTTGGGGCAGGTGTCATTGAAGAATATGTGTGTATTTAGGTGTGACAAAAGTTTTTGGTTTTGTAAGATACTCCAGTAATGCTAAAGCTACTCGAGCTATTTGCTTGAGAAATTCCTGAATCCTTTTTGGTTTCTATTTACCAAGATTCGATCATTTCCCAACTGAATAGCTCGAGCTACTTCAACAGGACAATTGTATCTTACAAAACCAAAACCTTTGTCTTGCTGAATATGGACATATTCTTCAATGACACCTGCCCCAAGTTCATGAAAATGAGGATAGAGGTCCACTTTTGCCAACACAATATGTCATGTACTGGGGATTATTTTCTGGAGTGTCTTCATTGGCCTTCTTTTGACCATCATCCGATCTTCCAGTTGTCAATTCAACAACACTTTTAGCATCTGTACTCTGGATGTCATCACCGGCTCCAACACCTAATTTTGCTGAGAATTTGTCTGCTTCTAAGCCACTTGCTATTCAAGTCATCATGTTTAGACGCAACAACATGATGAGTTCTTATTTTGACATACCTCATTATAACTTTCTCATCTTGACGACAATCCAAAGTCCTTCCTCTTGTCACTGGAAAGGGGTCAATTGTTGACTCTTAATAATTTGGAGGATATCTCCAATTTTGCGAGGATACACTTTGTAGATTGTCTACTACATGAATTCCCTTAAGAGAATATTTGTTGAATCATTATCACTCGTGTTAGTTATACCAACACCAGATCAATAATGTGTTTGTGAGTTACTCATTGTTCAAAAACAATAATTTCAAGGACAAATTAAATAAAAACAACGTTGAGAATTTTTTTGAGTTCTTGTAAGAAACACAAGCAGCAGAAATAGTGTATAATAAGTTTGAGTGACATTGAACTATATATAAAGATGACCTACTATATATCATAGCTCATTTGGAAAAATAATAAATTGCATTCCTAATTTATTTTGGAAAAAATAATAAAATGCATTTCTAATTTTCTTTTAAAAATAAATATATTGACAATATGAAATATACATAGATATGGACTACCATATTTCCTAGTTCATTGAGAAACTAATTAGTTGCATTCCTAATTTGTATTGGAATCAGATTTAATGACATTATTAAATATACATAGAGATGACCTACCATGTTTCAAAATATTTCATTTGGATACATAATAACTTTTATTCCAAATTTTCTTTGGAATCAGATTTATTGATATAATTGTTATTTACTTACCTAAATGAGTTTAATCTTTATAATTAAACCTTTTTAAAGGGAGAATAATCACGGAAGGAAGTAAAATGAAATATAGTAAAAGTCAATTCCTTATATAAATTGTATTAGATCACTTGAAAATTAATCAGATTTGTCATAGAAATATATGGTTCTTTTGTCACATGATAATCAAAGGAATGATGATTAGTGAATTAGTTTAATATAGAATGTCAATTTAGAACTAGTTTGACCAAACTTTTAAAAGAATCTATGGGTCTTATATCCCCCCCCCCCAATTTTTGTGACTTAAGTTGATATATTCCTCGTTAAAAAAGTGATTCATATATACCCTTATTGTTACATAAAATGTCCCAGATTTACCCTTTTTGTCTAACCGGAGTGCCACAATAATTTTAAATTTATTTTTTTGGATTTGATTTAAATAAACAATCCATATAAATAAGGTTATATTTGATCCGTCTCACATGTGAAATTTGTTTACTTCTTTGATTCAACGAATAATTTTAGTTTATTATTTTGATGGTCAAATTTATTTTTTCACTCACTTTTTTGTAAAATTTATCATAAATTCCCTAATATTTTTTATTTATACTAAAAATAAATTACAATATATATGTAAAAAAATTAGTTTTAAATTATTATTTTTACTTTATTCTCTTTTTTCATTCACACTTTTTAATTTGTATTTATCCTATTTTCACACCAATGAATGATAAAAAAAAATAACAAACTCAAATAATGATAAGCAAAATATCTAGAAGGGAGATATGGAAAACTCAAATTTATTTTTAAATCAAGGAAGTCGAAAAAATTGTGTGTGAGAAGAATCAAATATCCCCCTGAACTTTACTAGAAAGATCATATATACCCCTACATGTTTTTTCAAAAAAATAAAAAAGTTAAAAAAATATAAATTCAATTTTTTCACTTCTATTAGATGAAAAGGGTATATGTAAGAAACTTTTATAACAATCGGGGTATAGGTGAGTCACTCTTGTAGGGGTATATGTGACTCACTTTTATAATGAGTATCTCAGCTCTAAAGTACAACGTTGAGGGGTATATCAGGCCATTTTTCATGTTCTTAATGTTGGGCGTGGTGTTTCCCCTAATTTTTCTTCACCTAATTAAGTTTTCCTTTTCCTAAAAGAAAAATATAAAGTTTACATATTTTTCTTAGAGTTTGTCTTTTAGGAAAGGTTTATTACCATAATAATAGATGCTCATTCCTTCTAACATGACATTATCCACAATGTAGTCCTAAGAGCTGTAAGAGTTTTGTTTATGGGGAGAATTTGTGAGACACAAACATTACGTTATCACTTGTATGAATATCTTTTATATGTCAACGGAGACATAAATATTTAATGTGGTTCAGTTAATTGTCCTAATGAGTGTATGTCTTGGCATGTTCAGTTCTAGCAGTAACCTATTTGATGATAAATATATATTTTTTTGAGAAACTTTATCATAGTGTTACACTGTGTGGAGACATAGATTTAATGGGGGAGATTTAACTTGTTGCAAATTATAAGAAGAAGGTGGAACAAATTTAAGTTGTTAGAAATCCTAGCCAAAGGGGAGTATTGTTGGGGGTTTGCTTCAAAATTTCTTATTATAATTGGGTTTTTCTTTTCATAGAAGGAAAACTATATTTTGACATTTGACTAGTTCTTTCTCTTGTAGAAAAGGTTTATGGCTCTTCAATAGAAGTTAATTTCTACTAACATGACAACATCTACAATGTAGTCCTGAGGGATTTGAGAGTTTTATCCGGGGAAAGGCTTTGTATGACACAAGGGTTATAGTATTACTTGTGTGAACCTCTTGTTATTCAGAGTGAATTATGTGAGGTTATTTATCTCAATAATTTTTACTATTTTATATAGTAGATCACTCATTTTCTTGTGCATTTGGTCGATCGATGAAACCACGTTAAATGTTTGTGTCCATTTTGGTATATTTATCATTTGTCTTCTTACACGTGGCCTTTCGAGATGTTCTTTGGTAGCTTCCACATGACACATAATTATTTTGGTACTAATAGTTAAAAAGTATTTTTATCAAATGAGTTTCGCATTTTTAAATAACATAATTTATTGCGTTTGATACCCTCTCTGTTTCAATTTTTTTGTCTTAGTTTTCTTTTTATTATTCTTAAAAAAATGTATTTTTCCTTTTTGATGAATCTTTCATTCTATATTTTTCACATGATATGTTTAAGACCACAAACTACAAGGGTATTTTGGAACATTTTACACATTTTTAGTTTAAGACCTCAATATTCGAAAGTCTTCTTTATTTTTTTAAACTACATAACAACTCAGAACCAGACAAGCAAATATTTATAAAAGGGGCAAAAATTATTTAGAAATACTTTTAGAATTATTGAAGTAGTTTGTGTTAGCTAAACTTTTTTGTAATGTAATAAACTGTGAAATATTATCATAGACAAACAAAATATGTTCTTGATTGTTGTTTTATTCTTAAACTATGGAGGTTTTGATTTTCTTGGGTTGAGGATCTTGAGTATGAGTTGTGATTTTTGATAGATTTTGAATGAGATTTCGATGAATTTGTGTTGGGTTTGTGAATCAAAAAGAGTTTAGAAAAAATCACTCGATTCTAGATGAGTTAGGACCCAGAAGTGAGAAGAAAAATTCATCAAATTTCTGGGTACAAGGGTGGGGCGGCGCGCCACCATTGCACCAAAAGTACTGGTCAATAGTTTGGGGCTTGGCGCACGGCGCCAGCAGTGCGCCCCAAACTTCTTCCAGTAGTATAGGGACTAGCTCCCTGCACCACTCGGTACACCAGGGTCGCTTGATCCTTCTATTTTCTGTCCTTCCTTTTTATATGTGTTCTTTAGAATCGTGTCTATGTTCTCTTATTAATATGAACTCTTAAATGCTTCATTAATCCTTGAAAGATCCTACATGCCCCAATCACATGTCTTCATTTACACTCCAAATTAATGTAATTTAAGAGGAAGGTTTAAAGGATCTATTTTCATAAAAACTTAAGAGCTTGCAGCTGTTATATATATACATATATATCAATAATGTCCTTGAAAGATAAGGTCATAAGTGCATGTTTTAAGAAGGTAATTATGTCTAACGTTTTGAAAAGTATTTTAGTAAGAAAAAGTCCCTTATTTGTAAAGGGTTAATTGAGCATAAAATTATATTGATTATTCTAGGTGTAGTATCAAGCACCAAATTGGGTTATAGTCTTTTATCACTCAGAATTCTCATAAAACTACGTAGCCAGCGTAGGATATGATACCATTGATTGTTAATGTGATTCCTCACTCCCTCTTAGAAGGTCTTTTCGATGGATCCATAGTCACAATATCATCCCATATACCAAGGCAAGGTATAGGATGACCCTTGCAATGTGGTCGAAATGTTGTACATTGCTAGGCTACTAGTAATGGTTGTCGGTTAGAGAAACTCCCCGAAAAGTAAAGTATATTATTATCATATTGCTTTTATTGTATATCTTATTGTAACTCTTAAATGGTTTTCACCTCATGTTCATGTATTGATCCAATCATGTTACTTTCAGTCATTCAATTAAGTTATTTGTTTAATCTAGCCCTATTACATACCCTTACATTCAATGTACTGGCGTCATTTGACCTACATCTTATTATGATGTAGATACAAGTGCTAAGGATTATCAACATGCATTTTTTTGAGATCATTATTCACTTGTAGACAATATTTGGTGAGGCCTCCTTGCTTCCGGGAGACATTTTTCATATCAGCTTAGTAGTCTTTGAGGTGTCGTGGGTCTTGTCCCGACATCTATCTTGAATTGTTAGAGGCTTCATAGATAAACAAGATTAGATGTTTTCATTGTCTTCCTCAGGTTTTATCTAACTAATGATTTTTGTTGAGTATTTCAAGACAGTAATTTAAGACTCTTATTTGAATGTCCAAAAGGTTCATCTATTTAATCTTCCGCGTACATTTTAGAGTCATGTGAGTCATAGTAGCCAGGCCAAGGGTTTTCTTGGAAATTAAAATTCATTTTTAAGTGCCAAACACGTCCTAGTTGTAGGCTCAGGTTGTGACAACATCTTTGGATATCTAAAGGGAACGATAGACCTGCTCATATACTATCTGCTTATGAATCTTTTGATCTGATTGGATATGCTAATGTCAACTATGCAGGGTACCTATTTTACAGAAAAAGTACCTTTGGAATGGCAGACTTCCTTGGATCATCATTAATCTCTTGGGGAACAAAGAAGCAGAACTCAGTGGTAGTCACGACCCAGGGGCACCTCCTAGACGTAGACATGGCATACAAGACCCCGAGAGGCCTCATATAAGCCACTTAGCTTTCATAGTCAAGATAATAGAAAATTGATAAGATTTAAAACATTTTCAACACAATCAAAGTCTTTATAAAACGAAGAGGAAGTTTAAAACACTGATCTCAAAAACCATCTAATACAATTGAATCTTGGGACATAGCCCATACAACCTGTTCAAAACTCAAAATGAAAAGAACATGAGGAAAGTAGTGGCCAAATCCTCGAATGCTCTGAGGACTCACCAATCTTCAACATTGCCTCTACTATGGATCCTAGCCACGTGGATGAGATTCGGGAACGCTGGACCCTACATTTGGATAAGAAATGTAGGCAAGAGTATGCGTTAGTACAAGAATGTACTAAATATGATAGGTTGCATAAACACAACATAAACATAAGAGTTAGACAACATAAGTCATAAAACATAATCAATGCACATAATAGATCATTTCAACATATAAGGAGTAATTATTGAAGTAACCTCAATTTATACTTAGTCAAGACATGGGTAATCCACCACTAGTCTTACTCATCATAGAAGGCAAACTCAAGAAACCATCCAAGCTCATCACCAATCATAACACATTCTAGCTTATTTTTTTAAGACACGGGGAATCGCCTCTTGCCTTACTACAAAGGATCATGCGTATTCACCTCTAGTACTTCTTACCTTGAGATCATGGTTAGTCACCTCTGTTCCCTCTTATTATAGGATCATAGGTAATCGCCTCTTGTCCAACATACTTTAGAATCATGTGTATTCACCTCTTGTCCTTTCATCGTGTGACATGGGTACTCGCCTCTTGTCTTCCTATCATATGACATGGGTACTCATCTCTTTTCTTTTACTTAGGATCATGGGTATTTGCCTCTAGTCCGACTCTAAGGAATATGGGTAATCGCCTCATATTCTTCTCATTAGAGGTAATGGGTAATCGTCTCTAGCCTCATCTCATTTTCATAGTTCCTAACTTCGATTCATATTAGGTGAGCAATCCTTTCAACCTAGAATCATTCAATGTGAGAAAGCCTTTCACATTCATACCTAAGAAAATCATGTGGGTAAATCCTTTCCACAACAATCACAATAATAATCATCAATTAACAACATATGCTTCACGCTCAAAGCAATTTATATCATAATCATCACTTATGCTTCAATCTCAAAGCAATACATATCACATCTTATTTATCCTATAAGAATGCAAATAAATCCATGATTTCCCCTTTCATAGAGTAAAACCCATTTAAATCAATTTCATCTTATAAGACATAGGTTAAGCATGGGTACATGGAAATTCATCATAAAATCATGTAATCCTCTCAATTCATGCATAATAAATAATAATCCAATCAATGAATCAACATTCGTAACGACCCATTACTTAGAAGAAAAGCCTAACTCAAATTGGAGAATTTCTACTTCTTATTGGAGAATTTAGGGGTTCCATGGATGCAAGGATTCCATGAATGAATAAAGATATCAAACCTTGCTATCAAATCCCACAAGCAATTGGATAATAGAGAATTTACCTTGAGCCCTAACTTCAACCCTTCTTCTTCTTCAAGTTTCTAGAGATAGAACTATTTTGGAGACGAAGAGCCCAATTTCTTTTGGTTATTTTAAGAGAATGACTTGAATGGGTGAGTTTAGGGGTTAAAATAATTTATATAGGGGTCCTAGGCATGGGTAAAATGACATAGCTTTATTTTAAAGAAATCTGGAAAAGACCCAAATGCCCATGACCTTACAGCTGACGCAACCTCTTCACGCTAGGCTCCACGAGCCGTCAAAGACTTCACGGACCATTGTGGTAGCCGTGGTCCTTGAACATTTTCTTGGCAAGCGACCCCTTAACCCCATTTCCCTTTAGGACGCTTCCCACAGCCCGTCTAGGCCTTCACGAGCTGTCTAGCGGTTCATGTGGAGGGTCACATTTTAAGGCAGCTACTACCTTACCCTTCATGAGCTTCACCATGACACATGGTTCCCTTCACGAGCCATCTAGGTGCTCATGGGAGGGAATCCCTTTTTGGATAAAGCAACAACTTGAGTATTTTGGCCTGGTCACTGACACAATTCTCCTCATGTGTGATAATAGTAATGCTTTGAATATGGTGAAGAATCCAGTACAACATAAGAGGACCAAGCATAAAGATGTAAGGCATCACTTCTTGAGAGACGATGTTGAGAAGGAAAATGTTATCATGAAGTTTTGCAAGATGGAAGATCAAGTAGTTGACCTTTTCACAAAAGCCCTAGGCAAAGATCAATTTTTCAAAAACAGGTTGAGGATAAGGCTACTCAAAACAAAATAATCTTTCATTCTCGATGCACTCAAAACCCTTATAGACTATGATTAGAAGGAAGGTATTGTTGCTCTTTGTCTTGCATTTATGTATGACTTTAATTCAGTACCTTCAGCTGGTATACACTCATGGTGACTTAACTAGAGAGAAGAAGAAGGCTAAACATGATCATAGTAATTGATGTCTCAACAAAGAAAGCGACATGGTCCCTACTCAGAGGTTAGTATCCCTTTACTATGTTTGAAATGTTGCAAAAGTAACTGTCACTTGCCACATGTATGCATCTCATGAAGTAACGTCTATTCATTTTCAAAACCCAAAGGTCGCTTATGTTTCGGGACCGGATCCAACCTACAAAACCTTTTCTTTAAAAAAAGGAAGTATTATATCCTATCTTTGTCTTCTCCCATAACTTCAAATCTCTCTCAGTCTCTTTCAATTCTTTTTAAACCATATCAAAATCCTCTTCTTCTCCCAAAGAAACCAAATTTGCTTGAGATTGAATCTTCCAATCAATTTGAGTTTAATAATACAACTTTTCCTAAGATTCCCTCTACTTCCACTCCAGTCTGCGAAGTAAGTGAAGCCGGTGAGTCAACTACTCCTACAACCAAATTCTTACTCCCTCAAAGTGTAGAACTCCATAGTTCTACGCCCTTCCCAAACAAAAATCTTCCTTGTTCTCCCACCCTTGTTCACACTCTTTCCAAAGAGAACTCCCTTGATGGCTCTATTTGTTCAGAAGCACGATCTTTAGTACAACCCCCTGTTGAGAAGCAACTTACTAAACCAGAATTCTTATCCCAACCTGTTCGTATGTTGTCAACTATAGCTGAACAATTGTTTGATGGAGATCTCCTAGTAGACAATGGAACCGAATAAAATATCTTAGTCGCAGCCTTACAGATATGAAAGGAGCTATCAAAACACAATTTTCTTAAGTGGCATATAAATCCCCAGATCCAATTGAACACAACACTATACCTCTGTTTGATCACACTCCAGACACCCAGTTGCATCTCGATTTTGTTCAAGAGGACGTGGTAGAATATGAAGATAATGTTCTTCTAGTGTGGAAAGGAAAGGGAAAAAGAGGAGAAAATGAACAAGAACCTATTGCAACTTAAATTGTTACTCCGCCACTTTTAGCATCTAAGGGTTCACAACAACAAAATGGGTCTGAAATATTGGCTCTTGATAAACTTAATAGGTTAGAAAAAGGGGAAAGAGAAAGTTATCGAGTTTGATCCTCCAAAATCCGTCAAGAGATATTCCACCTATGGGGCTCAAAAGAAGTTGTTAAGTGACTCCATTGTTGCCTAAAAGGCACAAAAGCCTCAAAACAAAGAAAAAGGCAAAATATTATGTTTGAGGTCACACCAGTGCTGCGTGAGGACCTGGTCGATATGTCAAGGGAGCTAGATGATAGTGCAACTAAATCTAAAGATATCATAAGGGAAGTGAACAAGATCAGGAAGACCGTATATGGGAATAAGTTTAAGGTACATGAATGAAAGTCAAAAGGTGTAGCAAATCAAAGGAAGAGAGGCAAAAACGAATCAGTGGAAGAGGTGGTTGAACCTAGGTCTAAGTATGTTGAGGGACCAGGTTCACGTGTTAAAAAGGGAAAGTAGTAAGATATTGACTTGAAAGGACAGGGTAAATGTTCTCAAAACCCAAAAGGTATTGAATGGTCAAGTGTTGGATCTAGAAGTTTTGGATAAATCAAGCTTGAATACCTCATTCACTGTGTAGCTTTACTAGAATGAGAGAATTTATTCAAATGGTTTGTTCTCTTCATGCATGAATAAGAAGTTCACGAGTTCTATTACAACATGCTACTTAATGATGATGGTAGCATTGATACTCAGATGCATGGGATAGATATACATTTGAGTTAGGATATTTTGTGTATCATTTTGGATATTCCATGTGAGGGGGTCGAGTTGGTAGAAGGGTGTGAAACATCTGAGTCGTATGATAAGTCAAAGTCAAAGTGGAAGGCCTCAAGTCCTTAGGAATTTTGAAGATATATCTTAAGGGTGATCACCAGTTGTACTTTCAGCTTTGCAACAAAGTACTTCTACCTCACATTGAGAAAGGACGGTGGCCTCTTCAGCAAACTTGTTTCTCATGGAAATGCTGGGTAATATGAAGCCATTAATCTTCTAGGGGTTAATGGAAAAGAGTTTATATTAATGTGTCACCGTGTTAGTGAAGATCAAGTATATGTATTGAATAAAAGAGTAGAGTATTCATGAGGTGATAGATTTAAGCTAGAATTATGATTTTTAAGGGAGAGCCCATAATATTAAGAGGGTTATAGAAATAATTAGACAATGGTTTATAGTGAATGGGTAAGCAATACTTAAGTTCTAAACAGAAGTGTGATGGTAATTTGTAAGTAGGAAGACTGAGGGATAAAGATTGACTACTTGTTATGAGGTTTTAGTTGGCTAGTGTTTCTTAATTTTTATCTAGTAGTTGTAAGTTAGTATAGTAAGCGAGCTAATCATGTTGATATTTGGGATTAGTAATAAACATTAAGCTTGAATTTGAGATGAGCATCGTGATCAAAAGAATGGTACCATGTGGTGATGATGTTAGTCTTGAGATCTGATCTACTAGACTTGACATAGCGTAGGTGAGGTATTGAAATGTTAGCTGCAATAAATATGAGATGTACAAGTGAGAGATCCTAACTTTTAAGATAAATGAAGTGAAGTGTGGCTAAAGTCATAAGAGTAACAAGAGCATTAAAAGGTGTATCAAGATTGTATGTAATTAGATGAGGTTCCAATTAAGTTAATGATTTTCCATGTATGCCTGGATAGTATATTCGAGATGTCAATATGGAATGGGCAGATGTAAGCATTATTTTTTTCTTTCTCTTTAAGAATTCAATAAAGTGCATTTATAAGACAATATTGGTAATGATTATAGAAAGAACTCTATAAGAAGAAAGAAAAGCTTAAGAGAAGAAATTTTGAAAGAAGTTCTAGAAGGAATGTTAGTGCCTGCGCATGGAGAGTTTAGTAGCCATGACATTAGCATTTTCCAAGAGTAAAAAAAATATAGACTAGTTTAGAGATGATGGAATAGATCCATACTTTTAAAGTCTCGGCTTCAGACGTAAGGGGGATATGATAAGATGAGAAACCAAGTCAAGTGTTGAGAATCAGATAGTGATGTGTTAGAGAGAGTTATGGCGATATATCAATTTATTCATCATCTAGATTATTTACTTAAAGTTCAGTCGTTACAACATCTTGTTGATGTTACTAATATCACAATTATATCTATGACCTATGCTCATACACTTCAGAAAGATTTACATCTATGCTCAGTTCCCAGGATGAGGGCCAAAGACTTTAGTCATTGATCTCAATCTTACTCCTTAAAGTTATGGATATCAGTATGATGATATGAACCTATTCATATAGACATTCATGTCTCATAGTATGCTCAGTCTCACAAATTCATGATTCTAGCAACATAATGTTACGCCATTTAAATTCTTAAATCAGATTTCTTGAATGAATCGTGCGTATGATCTTTAGCCCTAAATCTCTCAGTGATCCTTTTTTAGTTTTGATAGTGATGTTGTTGATGGTAGTTGAGTAATGATAGATTGAGAGGGTTGATGTTTATAATTGTAGTAATGGTGTATTTTTTTTTATTCCATCTAAAGTTATAATGTGGAGGAAGAAGGGTATGAGGTTTTACCATGATTATGAAAGCAATTAGTCAATTCCTGATAATAATGCGTAAATTTCAATTGGTAGAAACGATGAGAGATTGAGAAATTCTTAGAATGATTGGTTAATAGGAATCCATGTAGTGTTTATAGTACTAGCCTTGAGGTTGTCTTGGCAACATGTGGACAAATGCATGATGCATTAGGTGTTCTAAATATGGTCTCAAGGTTGGTTGAATGCCATTTAAAGAGTAATATTCTTGGATGATATTTGCTATAGAGGTATAGATTCCAAATCTTGTGATTTAGATTAGAATAATAACATTATGTTATGTACTTTATGATTTTGAGTTAGACTTGAATATAGTGAGAGCATACAGTTAGACTTAGACCTTGGTAAGAATAGTCATATACCCTTGTGGGAGCTATGAGTTGCAGCCAATGAGGAGTAGTAATATGAAAAAAGGGCATAGTTGAGAAATGTATCTAAGCTTAAAAGTTACTAGTCACATCTCTCAAGGCATAGTAGTCATATTCTTACTCTGTGTCTGGATACCGTCGTTTTATGTCTTAAGCTGTAATCTTAAAATCTTATATGAGCTTCGTGACAAGCGTGCTCGAGTCTAGTTTCAAAACTCTTAGTATGAATCAATTCTGCCTTTATTAGTAGATAAGTTCACAAGTCAAGAGAGATAGTGATAGTAACTCCTTTCCTTTTCATTCTCAGTTTAATCATCAGTCGAGGACGAATGATCCCAAGGGGGAGATATTGTAACACCCAATATTTTTAAAGTTAGGACTCGAACTATTCTTCATTTAAGAATAAGATAGTACCACGTTATTCTTAAATTGCCCATATGTGTAACTGCCAATTATTTAGTATAGGAATAAATTTGGATATGATTTAATGTCAATAGAATCCCCTAGCACAAAGTTGAGTTGAAAGCTTCCATGCCGATTAAGTTTAGATGTAAGATTCTATTTGGGAAAACTTCAGACAACTATATCTCTTAGAATATAAAAAGTTATGTAGCGCATAACCTATCAAATTAAATGTATTTTAATTTTCTTTCCAACCCCACCAGTTTTTCCGCAATCTATGTTCCGATTAGAAAGTTATGATCATTTTAGAAACCTGATATAGTGTAGTGACAAATTAGCCAACGGGAAAACATTAAAAATGGTCATTTCTATCTTTTTACCTTAAAAAAAACCCTAAAAAAATTTCTTGAGTAATTAAAGAATCAAAACAATCCGATTTTCATCCCTTACTCCCCCATTCTCTTCTCTCTCAAACAGTAAGGAAAAATCAAAGTAGAAGACTGCATTCAAGATTCTTTCAATCTTTTACAAGATTCTTATAAGTCTTTCCGAACTCAAATTTCTCCATACAATTATGAATCACTAATGAAAATCATAATTCTTGATCATGGAGTTTCAAGAAACTAATTCAAAAAATCTCAAGAAAGGTTTTCTTGATTTTTCTTCTTCAAGCTAGGATTTCAAGGCTTCTAATAAAGTCCTTATTCAAGATTCTTTAAGATTATTAAAGAACCTTGTTCTTCCAGGTACGTAAGGCTATCATAGTGTTTGACCAGTTCGCCCTCACACTATACATCTACTTTCAAATAAGTAAAAAAGTAATCTAAGATTCTATCCCAAGATTTGAGTATTCTTGAGATGAGTTGATTTTGAGTTCCTGAGTTCCGAATTCTTTGTGAATTTTATAACAAATAATTGAATTACTATATGTTATGCATTGAATTGATTCGTTCATGTCTATATTTTGAGTATTCTTGAGATGAGTTCTTGAGTTCCGATTCTTGAGTTGATTCGTTCATGTTTATATTTTAGCATAAAGCCTATGAATTGAGTATTTTTTAGATGAGTAGTATCATTCAGTTATGAGTTATTGAGTTCTGGGTATTGAGTTACCATATTGCTATAAAGATCCCTAAGTTGAGTCTTTCATGTCCATAATTCCGCAGGAACCCTATGAATTGAGTTATAAATCTTGAGAAGCTTTTTAAAGCCAACACTTGAGTTTTAAACTTAGTTTTTGAGGAAGTAAATATGACTTTTCAGAAAGAGTTTCAAAAACATGATTAGAATGACAATCGAGTATGCCATCAACATTTAAGCAGTATGGTATCTAGTTATGTCATCAATGTTTATGCAATATGACTTCCCGAGTTATCAATGATCATATCACAATATTATGTTGATATATTTTGAGAATGAGTTTTCAAGTATGAATTGAGTAAGAATATAAAAGAACTAGGTATTCCCAAAGGTATCCGTTTTGACATTGATAAAAGAAAAACTTTGATTTTTAAATGAGTTATCACTTCAAAGATATTTCAAGACCAATTACCTCTTTTCAGAGGATAGTTTGAGCAATTATCTCACACAAGAACAAGAGTATGTTTTTAAACATTGAGCATAAAGTTATATCACTTATTTTGGGAGTAGTGTCGAGCACCGAATTAGGTTTGAGTCTTTTATGATTCAAAAGTCCCATAGAACTACGTAGCCAGTGTTGGATAGAATAGCATTGACTCTTCATGTGACTCCTCACTGCCTCTGAGAGGGCCAATTAGATAGATCCGTAGTCACGATATCATCCTATACCTTGGCAAAGCATAGGATGGCCTTTGCAACGTGAGGTGCAACGTTGTATCATCGCCAGGCTTGTGGTAATGATTGTCGGTTATAGAAACTCCCCACAAGTAAAGTATATTATTTTTCATATTGCTTTAATTGTGTATTTTATTGTAAAGCTTAAATTGTTTTCACTTCATGTTCTTGTATTGATTCAGTTGAGTATATATCTATATCTATTGCAGTACTTTCATTTAGTTATTTGTTATTCAGCTATATTACATATTCCTACATTCAATGAACTGATGTCATTCAACCTATATCTTTTAATGATGTAGATACAAGTTCTTAGGATCCTCAACAAGAGTCCTTTGAGATCACGTCGTCTACTCACCAACTTTTGAGTATGACTTCCTTTCTTTTGGAGGACTCTAGTTTTATTAGTTGTTAGTATTAGTAACATTTTGGGTAGTCGTGGTCTTGTCCCGACACTCATCTATATATGGTAGAGGCTTCATAGATCGATAGTTTTGGAGAGTTTTTCAGGTTTTAGATGTTTTATTTAAACCTATGATTCATACTCAATATATTCAAAAAAGTTTTGAAATTCAGTAAACTAAATTTAATCGTTTCTTTCAATTAGATGTTTATGTATGCTTCAGTTAGTCTTCCTAATGTAGTCAGCCAGATTGAGGGTTTTCTTGGGCACTAGTAATGGTTCTCGACTATCGGCCATGTCCAGGGTGTTTACTCGGGTCGTGACAAACTTGGTATCAGAGCACAAAGTTCAAGTGTCCTAGGGTGTCTATGAAACGATGCCTAGTATGATCTTATATATGATTGTGAGGGCTCTACTTCTATAAATGAGGGACTACAGGCATTTATAAAAAGTTTCCCTTCTTTCATACTCAAGGTGGTTTAAAATTAAAAACCAACATCTTTATTAATGAGTTATTTTTAGCAAAAGTCATGAGACTGCAGAGTGATTTGAGAGAAGCCCGTGACTAAGTTAAAGTGTTCTGATTCGAAAGAATGTACGCTTATACATATGAATCTTGCGTTCGAGCTAAAAGCAAGATGTACTCCCAAACTCTCTTCTCTAAACCTTGATTTAGGTGAGACCATTATGAGGAAGTGTGTTTTAGACCTTGGGTAATATTTTCACCCAAAAAGATAATATGAATTACGAGGTTATAAGCAATAGTAGTAAAAGCGCCCAAAGTTAAAAGAATGCACACAGAGGTTCAGTAATCTAAGACATGGAGATAGTGATGAGGCGATTTGTGTTATTATAGTCATCCACCTAGTATTGTCATTAATGAGGAGTTTTCCATTGTGGATGGGCTAAGAAGTAATGATTTTGTGTAGATTTTGTTATAAAAGGCAAAGGAATAGTTACTAGTTAGGATGAATTAGAGTGTACTTTAATTGGAAAGGAGTTTATGTCAATATGCCATTGTGTTAGTGAAGATCAAGTATAGGTATGGAATAAAAGAGTAGAGTATTCATGAGGTGATAGATCTAAGTTGGGCTTATGATTTTTAAGGGAGAGCCCATAATATTCACTAAGTTATAGAACTAATTAGGTGATGATTTATAGTGAATGGGTAAATAGTACTAAAGTTGTTAAAGGTGTGACGATAATTTGTAAGTATGAAGACTGGGGGATAAAGATTGACTACATGTTATGAAGTTTTAGTGGGCGAATGTTTCTTAATTTTTATCTAGTAGTTGTAAGTTAGTATAGTAAGTGAACAATCATGTTGATATTCGGGATTACTAATAAACATTAAGTTTGAATTTGAGATGAGTGATCAAAAGAATGGCAACATGAGGGTTATGATGTTAATTTTGAGATATGATCTGGTAAACTTGACATAGAGTAGGTGAGGTATTGAGATGTTAGCTTCAATGAATATGAGAAGTACAAGTGAGAGATCCTAACTTTTAAGATAAGGGCAGTGAAGTGTGGCTAAGTCATAAGAGTAACAAGAGCATTAAGAGGTTTACCTAGATTGTCTGTAATCAGGCGAGGTTCCAATTAAGTTAATGATTTTCCATGTGTGCCTAGAAAGTATCTTTGAGATGTCAATATGAATGGGATGATCATGTAAGTATTATTATTTTTCTTTCTCCTTAAGAGTTAAATTTAGCGAATGTATTAGAAAATACTGGTAACAATTATAAAAAGACCTTTATAAAAGCAAAGAAACGTTAACAGAAGAAACTTTCAAAGAAATCCTAGAAGGAATGGTAGTACCTACGTATGGAGAATTTACTAGCCATGAGATTAGCATTTTCCAAGAGTAAAGAAATTATCGGCTAGTTTAGAAAATATTGAATAGATCCTTAATTTTAGAGTGTCAGCTTCAGACGTAAGGGGAAATGATAAGATGATAAACCAAGTCAAGTGTTGAAAATCAGATAGTGATGTGTTAGAGAGAGTTATATTGATATATCATTACAACATCCTGTTGATGTTACTAATATCTGAATTGTTTCTATGACCTATGCTCATACAGTTTAGACAGATTCACATCTATGCTCAGTTCCCAGAATGAGGGGAAAAGACTTTAGCCCATTGATCTCAATCTTACTCCATAAAATTATGGATATCAGTCTCATGATATGAACCTATACATATAAGAATTCATGTCTCATAGTATGCTCAATCTCGTAAATTTATGATTTACTCGCAATGACTAAAAACTTAATATTACGTCATCTATACTCTTACATCAGATTTCTTGAATAAATCGAGTTTATGATCTTTCGCCCTAAAGATCTCTAAGTGATCCTTTTGTGTTTTTATAGCGATGTTGTCGATGGTAGTTAAGTAATGATAGAATGAGAGGGTTGATGTTTATTATTGTGGTAATGGTGGATTTTCTTTATTCCATCTAAAGATATAATGTGGTTGAAGAAGGATATGAGGTTTTACCATGAATAATAGTTAAATGAGAGCAATTAGTAAGTTCCTGGTAGTAATGCATGAAATTTCAGTTGGTATAGATGATGAGAAAATGAGAAATTCTTAGAAGGATTGGTTAGTAGGAGTCAATGGAGTAGTTATAGTACTAGGATTGAAGGTTGTCTTGTTAATATGTGGACAAATGCATGATGCATTAGGTGTTCTTGATATTGGCTGAAGGTTTGTTGAATGCATGTTTTTAAAGAGTAATATTCTAGGGATGAGATTTCCTATAGAGGTATAGAATTATACTCTTGTGATTTAGATTAGAATCTTGTGATTTAGATTAGAATAATCACATTATGTTATGTACTTTGTGATTTTGAGTTAGGCTTGAATATAGTGAGAGCATGTGTTAGGCTCAGACCTTGGTAAGAGTAGTCATATACCATTGTGGGAGCTATGAGTTGCAGCCGATGAGGAGTAGTAATAAGAAAGAAGAGCATAGTTGAGAAATTTTGCTAAGCTTAAAAGTTACTAGTCATCTCACTCAAGGCATAGTAGTCATATTCTTACTCCGTGTATGGATACCCCTGTTTCATGTCATGGGCTGTAATCTTGAAATCATATATGAGCTTCGTGACAAGCGTGCTCGAGTATAGTTTCAAAACTCTTAGTATGAATCAATTCTGCCTTTATTAGTAGACAAGTTCACAAGTCGAGAGAGAAATTGATAGTAACTCCTTTCCCTTTCATTCTCAGTTTAACCATCATTGGAGAACAAAATATTGCAAGGGGGAATATTGTAACACCCCAAATTGTTTTAAGTTAAGACCCGAACCACTCTTTATTTGTGAATAAGATAGTACCGAGTGATTCTTAAATAGCCTATATGTGTGAATGCCAATTATTTAGTGTGGGAATGAATTTGGATATGAATTAATGTCACTAGAATCCCCTAGCACAAACTAGAGTTGAAAACTTTCATACCGATTAAGTTTAGATGAAAGATTATATTTGGGTCAACTTACAACAACTATATCTGTTAGAATATTTAGAGTTATGTGGCCCATAACCTCTCAAATTAAAGGTATTTGAATCTTCTTTGCAACGCCACCAGTTTTGCCGCAATCTAAGTTATGAGTAGAAAGTTATGACCAATTTGGTAACCCGATATAGTGTCGTGACACTACAAGAAAATTGACTTTTAGCAAAAGGAAATACAGTCGTTAAAAGTCCAAAGCCAGTCGCTAAAAGTCTATAACGACTAGCCAAAAGTTGGTCGTTACTGGTCGTTAAAAGCTCTGTCGTTAAAGGTTAACCACCAGATTGCATATCCGGTCGTTAAAGCTTAGCGACCAGATTGCATATCCGGTCGTTAAATATCATTTAGCGACAACAATTAATCTGATCGTTACACTTACTTACATCGACCGAATTTCCCTTCGTTGATGGTCATTTGGTCGTTAAAACCTTAGAGTAAAACAATAAATTCCAATAATTAAAAATACTTTTAGCAACTGCATGTACCTTATCTACCTACTAATAAGCTTTTAACATCTCAAAAACTGTATTATTTTTCATATGAACTCAAGAAAACATGGACATTCGTAAGACACTCAAAACAATCATTCTTATTTTAAGATCTCATAGTTAATTACAAAGAAGAAAAACATCAGGCTAAAAGATAAATCTACTCATCTAAATAATATGACACTAGAAATAAAATTATAACATTTATAAAAAAAAAAAACATCTTAAAATAACAAAGAATGGGCCTTGCTTGTGCATCAACTTGTTCTTTGACATTTTAAGTTGCTTCTACTTGCTCATAATTTTCAAGTACTCCAGGCTGCTCAGACATGACATTTTGAATCTGTTAAAGTTAAATACATGTCAGTTTAACAGCTCTATATTTAGCATCGTTACTGCATATAGGATGAAATATAATGTGAATATGATAAAAATATAATCACATTCGAGGATAAGGTATAAGATTTGTTTGGAATATTTATTTAATCAGATTTTGCTAGTACTAGTGAAAAGAAAGATGGTAAACAAATATTGCATAAGCAGTCTCAAAAATAGTCTTTTCTCTTTATGTATAGCTTTCTACTGCAGGATATTTTGTTTCTTTTAACAACTCACACACTAATTCAGATCAAGAGAGATAAGGAAGTAGCTCAAAAAATAGGCAGAATAGAAAATCTGAAAAATAGAACAACTTCAATTCAGCAAAAAAACAATATAGATAAAACAAGAGCATCTACAGAGAAAAAAAAGAACTGTGATGAAAAATCACAAATAAAAGAATGAACTCCAACCTAATGTATACATAGGTATGTAAAAATATTTCTCTATTGTATATCATCTCCCTGTCAACAATATAGAACATCACAAGAAAAGAAATCCACTATCAGATTTGTCAATCTAACCAAAATAAAAGTAGGTCACACTCAATTTTCCAAATAACTAATATAACAATGTGCTCTGAGATTCTTGTTTCCTGAAATTTCAAATGAGCCTAAAGTTACCAAAGTAATATTTAGCTTGTTGATAGTACGGAAGCAACAATCGCCATATTAATGACCCAACAAATACAGAAAACTAGGAAAAGAAAATTTATGATTTGCTAAACTAGGTGAGAAACTACATTCATGAAATATAATAGTTAACGAGGAAATAAACTAATGGACAAAAGCATGCGTGTCGGAAGCTAAGAGATCTATCCCTTCTAGTTCTGCTAATGTATCTTTTATAGACTGTTCAATTAATTTTAGTGATAATATATAGCTTCCAAGAAGAAATTGAAAAAGAATTTGGAACAGAAAAGATAAGGAAATAGATCGTACCTCACAAACTTAGGATATGACTACCAGATGCTTTAAACTAACTTCTCAGAAAAGCAACAGAGCGTTCACCAAGAATAGTCTTTATGACAGTATAGGGTGAAGTGTTGCAAATAGAATGTAGATATAAGAACATCCATCTCTTAATGTATCAATTGTATACACTCCACTCTGTCTCTATGGTAAAACCCTTCATTGCAAACTCATCAGCTGAAAATTGATTAAAGTTGACATATCTTGCAAGTATAGAATTCTGAAGAAATGCTTTCTTCTTGTGCAATGTAACAAGATGTGTGCGGAGTATCACACCAAATACATTGGTGCTTCAAAAAGCGAGGGCTCATCCATCACCGGAAAGCCAATATGCCCTGTTGTTTTGAGGACGTGAACTATATTACCAACTCTCTCTCAATACAATTGAAGAGCTAGAATGGACTTGTGACCACATCACTTACTACCATTTGTCTCAAGTAAGATTAAATATGACGCTCTAAGTAAGAAAAACCTTCACCCTCATTATGAGGTCATACATATTCTTATTCAATGCATTAGCTACAATTTCACCTATAAGTAGAAATAGTGCCACTAGAGATAGCAAAAGGAGGTCATTTACTCAATTACAAGATAATTACACATAAGAAAAATGTTAATTCTCATAGAACCCCAAGAGTGTGAAGGTACGCTAACTAAAAGAATATCATCAAGATAATATTATTTCCAGGCCAGTAAAATCTAGGTTTGAGCTCAAACAGAAGCACTCTATAGGATGTAAATAATTTATTTTGAGCGATCTACTTGAAGTAATCAAATGATTCAGTACTTAAACCTCTAGCCATGAGGAGCACCAGTAAACATTAAGACATATTTTATGTCATTTCAAATGATTAATCAGTTTTTACCCTATATGTGTGAACAAGAGTATTATTATTCCTAAGTTTATAGTTCACAACACTTCCAAACTATAAGAAGGAAAACATTCATGCAAAATCATAGTATTATGAATTGTGCCTTTGCTTTTCCAAAACAATGATATACTTTTTGCAGTAGCATAACAGAAATTACAATTCAACAAAGCATGTCTGGGTCAAGAAACACGAGCAGAATTTTTCAACAGTGAAATCAAGATGAAGGATTTTAGTTGGTCATTTTATATGGATAGACCTAAGTATAGCCATGGAATATACCTGTTCATTCTTCTTTTAAGTATCAAAGCTCCAGAGGAAAAGATTGTGTTCATCAATGCTAACCAACTTGTCATACCTTCATGTTGTCCACAAAAGTGTGCAGCCCACCATTTGCAATACATTTTAGTGTTCAAGCAAATGAATAGATAACTCTTTGATTTAATATGTAACTCCATCAGGTTCACAAATTAATAGAAAAATTAAGAAGAAAAGGCATGAGCCTCTAAAGTGTGATAAACCAAAAGGGAATTATCATAAAATGTTAACTACTTCTTTTTCTTAGATAAAGGTAAAGTTACAAACTGTTAACTACTTAAAGCATCACAAGCACGAATTAGAAAATCAATTTGTTAGTAATCAGAGCAATCAAATTTTAATTACTTGACCACAATCTCAAAGAGCTCAAGGTACTTTAAGATTGCGTAAAAATTTGATGATGTCGTAGAAATGCTACTTGAGACCAATATTCTTTGAATTGCTTGATTTTGGAGAACAAAACAAAAAGCAAATAAACATGGAATGGAAGACGGGAAACAAACATGACTTTGAAGTATCAGGATTTCCCGTCCAAAATCAAAGGACTACATTTTCTGAATGTATTTGGAGCACTTCTAAATCATGGCATTCCACGATTTTTGGAGATGGTTAGTTTAGCTTTGTGGAAGGAGTGTTTTAGAAATAATATCAGCAATCAATGTAACAATTGGAGATCATATCATCAATATATTTAGCATAGGAGTTAAATTGGGAATTATAAGAGCACTTAAGTAGCAAGGGAAATGATAATAGGACTTTCATTTTTTACAAAAACAGAATTTGTTGATCGTTGGCTATGTTACAATATTAGGCATTAGAAGTTATAAGGTAAGCATCCACTAGAATAATTAAAAAAACATGCAGAGTTTAGAATGACCAAAATAAAAAAAGTAGAGTTTTGCACAACAATGCATCTTGTATTTCTTCTGAAAGCATTATTATCTATTTTATATTACAAGTATGTAAATCTTTTGAACTCAGGGGCTATGGTAACCAGTTTAAGTTTACCATATCAAAAAAGACTTACCACTTTATCATTGAAGTATGAGCATCAAGAGACGATATCCTCTCTAGTTACGGACAATTCGACTTTCGAAACAACTCAGGGATCTGCCATATTGCTGCCCCATATGTTTCACCTACAAATAAATAGAGCATCATCAACAACACTGCCATTCTAAACATCAAACCTAGTTCTATCATAAACATCAAATCAACAACACCAACCGCACTGCCATTCTAACTTCTCATGAACTTCACGAAAGGCAATTAAAATGCCTTAACTTTCTTGTGATTTTGCATAAATAGACAAGTGAAGATCATAAATTAAACTTACAATCTGAGACTTATGATTCGATTAAAAGAACGTTATAGAGTCAAAATAACTAATTATTGCTCGAAACACCAATGAATACTAGTTCTATCAAAATACCAGAACCAGGAGCGGTGTGACTATATGAAATCTTTGTATCCATTCCACACTATCGACAACATTAACTTCTAAAACAATGAAGATAGAATTTCATCATGATCAAGCTTAAAGAGAACTATCACTTTATCAAGTGCAGATACTAATAAATTCTATCAATAATCTAACAAATCTAATAATTCAATAGAAGAAACAACAAACTGAGTGTATTCATCAACTCATTTCAATCCTATGAAAATACGATAGCAAACTAATAAGACTCATTAGTCGAATATACCATAAACTTAATGGAAGAGAAAATGTGTTGATCGTAGGGGCACAATGCAAGGTCCCATATCTCATTAGCATGAGAAAAAAGACCTTCACAGATCAATTCAGTGCCAGCTGAAGAAATCTGAATTAAATGTACCTGCAAAATACCGTATTACTAGGAAATTCACAAAAAATTACAGAACTAAAGCTAATAGACTACCTCATTTTATTTTTTGGGGCTGAGAGTTCTGGTGAGGAATTTGGTGTGATCCGTATCAGCTTTTTACATCGTCGATGCATAGTGCCTGAACAGAAAAATGAGCTAAATTAGTTAATATTTAGGGTTAATGCAGGAAAAAAGTATGAAAATTGTGGGAAAACTTGCGATTAACTTGATATTTGAGACGATAACCGATTCCATTTGGTCCTCCTTGAATTGAATCCCAAAGTAGAGATCTTTTTCCTTCTTGGTGCAAATCTTAAAGTGTTGTTCATATTTTGAGACTTTCAACCGTGGCTCAAACACACTCGTGGAAACTTCACCTAATACTTGTGTGTTTTTGAAAATACTTGGCAATACAAGACTTCCCATTTTTAGCTTTCTTTCCAAGAGTACTTTTTCAAGCTTTCTTGCAACAAGAGCAAACTAACACCACCAAAAACAAAAAGATGACCCAGAAAAGCAAGTGTAGTAAAATATCGGTATTTTCAAGTAGATTAAATAAGTTTCCCCCAAATATTTTCATCCCTGTGCTATTTTTTTTCAACATTTTGACAGAATAGAAATTAAAAATAAAAATAATAGTTTGTTATATACCAACAACAACAAAAAGCTCACCCAATAAACCTCAATTCTACATAAATCATGTAATCTATAGAAAATCGAATAAAGAATGAAACCTACGTAATTCACAATGTAAACACATATAGAAGAGCGGATGATGATGGAGAAGCGTGAAACCGTAAATTTTGACAAAGCATAAGCACCAAAAGCAACTGTCCATGAAAATCCTCCAAGAGCAGGGGATAAGAGAAGCGGAGAGAGGAATCATATCATCTTTAACACAAATTAACATATAAAAAAGCAAAAATTTAAAATGTACTTTGAGAAGAAACCTTAAAAAGAATAATTGATAGCGACAAAGTTGACAAACAATTTTTTTCTCTAGGAAACTTACTTTTCGTTGTACTTACAGGTGAACAATGTTTACAATGTTCGTGCCAGGCATTTTTTACTTTAGAACTGTGTGAGTATTTTTTATTGAAGGTTAATTGATGTTTATTTTTTTGGAGGGGAGATAAAATGGGGAAAACAAAAGAAGGAGAAAATATATGTTTCACTTGTTTTTTATTGATGAATTAATTTTTAACATTGGTTCCTATGCTTTGAAGGACGAAATATTATCCCCTCGTTAATAGTACACTAAAAATGGACATTAACGACCGAATTTTTTTTGGTTGTTATAAATCTATTTATAACGACTGGATTCACGTCCCTTCATTAAGAAGTGGTCGTTAAATGTTAGATTTCTTGTAGTGTGATGAATTATCTGACATGAAAACATTAAAAACGGTCATTTTTGTCAATTTACCTCTAAGAAAACTCTAAATGAATTTCTTGACTAATTAAAGACCCCAAACAATCAAATTTTCATCCGTTATTCCCCCATTCTCTTCCCTCTTAAACCCTAATGAAAAATCAAAGTAGAAGACTTCATTCAAGATTCTTTCAATATTTTTCAAGATTCTTCTTCAAGGTAAGTCTTTTTCCAAGAATTTCATTCTTTCCAACCCATATTCCTCCATACATTATGAATGACTAATAAAAATCGTTATTCTTGGCCATAGAGTTTCAAGAAACTAATTCAAGAAGTCTCAAGAAAGGTTTTCTTGATTTTTCTCTTTCAAGCTAGGGTTTCAAGGCTTCTAATCAAATCCTTCTGCAAGATTCTTGTAGAACCTTGTTCTTTCGTGTATGTAAGGCTACCATAGTGTTGGACTTGTTCATCCTCATGCCCTACATCTACTTTGAAATAAGTAAAAGAGTAATCTAAGGTTCTATCCCTATATTTGAGAATTCTTGAGATCGATTGATTTTGAGTTCTTCAGTTCCGGATTCTATTTGAAATTCTATTCCTAATTATTGAGTTGTTGTATGTTATCCATTAAGATTCTTGAGTTTATTCGTTCATGTCATATTTCAGCATGAACCCTATAAATTGAGTATTTTTTTTAGATGAGTAGTATCGTTGAGTTTTGAGTTCTTGAGTTCTGAGTATTGAGTTTCCATATTGCTATCAAGATCCCTGAGTTGAGTCTTTCATGTCCATAATTCCGCATGAACCCAATGAATTGAGTTATAAATCTTGAGAAGTTTTTTGATGCCAACAATTGAGTTTTAAACTGAGTTTGTGAGGAAGTAAAGATGAGTTTTAAGAAATAGTTTCTAGAACATGATTAGTATGACAAGAAAGTATGTCGTCAATGTTTAAGCAGTATGGTATCTAGTAATGTCATCAATGTTAATGCAGTATAAATTCCCGAGTCATCAAATGATCATATCACAATATGATGTTGATATATTTTTGAGAAAGAGTTTTCAAGTGTGAATTGAGTAAGAGTATAAGGGAACTAAGTATTACCAAAGGTATCAGTTTTTACATTGATAAAAGAGAAACTTTGATTTCTAAATGAGTTATGAGTTCAAAGATATATCAAGAGTAGTTACCTATTTTAACAAGATAGTTTGAGCAACTATCTCAAACCAGAGGAGGAGTATGTTTTTTAAACATTGAGCATAAAGTTATATCACTTATTTTAGGAGTAGTATCGAGCACAAAATTGGGTTAGAGTCTTTTATGATTCGGAAATCCCATAGAACTACGTGTGTAGGATAGAATATCATTGACTCTTCATGCGACTCCTCACTGCCTCTTAAAAGGCTAATTAAATGGATCTATAGTCACGATATTATCATACACCCGGACAAAGTATAGGATGGCCCTGGCAACGTGAGGCAAACGTAGTATCATTGTCAGGCTCACGGTAATGGTTATCGGTTAGAGAAACTCCCCACAAGTAAAGTACATTATTTTCATGTTGCTTTCATTGTGTAATTTATTGTAAAGCTTAAATGGTTTTCACTTCATATTCCTGTATTGATTTAATTGAGTATATATCTATATAATTGTAGTCCTTTCATTCAGTTATTTGTTATTTAGTAATATTACATACCCGTACAATCAATGAATTGATGTCATTTGACCTGTATCTTTTAATGATGTAGATACAGGTTTTTAGGATCCTTAAAAACATTTTGTTGAGATCACTTCGTCTGCTCACCAGCTTTTGAGTAAGACCTCCTTGCTTTCGAAGGACTCCAATTTATTGAGTTCTTAGTATTAGAAGCATTTTGAGTAGTCGTGGGTCTTTTCCCAACACTCGTCTATGTATAGTAGAGACTTCATAGATAGATAGTTTTTGAGAGTCTTTTAGTTTTCATATGATTTATTTAAACTTATGCTTCATACTCAGTATACTCAGCAAAGTTTTGAGATTCGGTAAACTATTTTTTCAACGTTTATTTCAATTTGATGCTTATGTATGCTTGATTTAGTCTTTCACTTGTAGTTAGCATGGATGAGATTTCGCTTGGTGACAAGCAATGGTTCTTGACTTCTGGCCATGTCCAGCGTGTTGGCTCGGGTCGTGACAAATGTTGTATTAAAGCACAAAGTTCATGTGACCTAGGGTGTCTATGAAGTCGTGTCAAGTAGGATCTTATATATGGTTGTGAGGGGCCCACTTCTATAAATGAGGGACTACATCCATTTAAGAAAAGCTTCCCTTCTTTCATACTCTAAATCGTACACTAAAATTGTTTTATAAGGAGCTGATTCATATTTGTGCCTTTCTCAGATCCATTCAACTACCCATCATACTAAAGGTGGTTGAAAATCCAAGATCAACATCCTTATTGATGAGTTATTCTTAAGAAAAGTCTTGAGGATGTCATGAGGCTGCAAAGTGGCCTGAGAGTAGCCCATGACTGGGTTTAAGTGTTCTTATGCGAAACACTGCACTCTTATTCATATGAATCTTGCATTCGAGCTAAAAGCAAGATATACTCCCATAATCTCTTCTCTAAACCTTGTTTTAGGTGATACCCTTATGAGGAAGTGTGTTTTAGAGCTTGGGTAATAATTTTACCCCAAATGATAATACGAATTATGAGGTTATAATCAATAGTAGTAAAAGTGCCCATAGTTAGAAGAATGCATGCAGAGGTTCTATAATCTAAGAAAGGGAGATAGTGATGAGGCGAGTTATGTTATTATAGTCATGCACCTATTAATGTCATTAATGAGGAGTTTTCCATTGTGGATGGGCTAAGTAGTAATGATTTTGTGTAGACTTTGTTATTGAAGGCAGAGGAATAAGTACTAGTTAGGATGAGTTAGAGTGTACTTTAATTGGAAAGAAATTTTTGTCAATGTGTCATTGTGTTAGTGAACATCAAGTATAGGTGTGGAATAAAAGAGTATATTATTCATGAGGTGATAGATCTAAGCTAGGATTATGAATATTTAGGGAGAGCCCATAATATTAAGAGGGTTATAGAACTAATTAGGCGATGATTTAAGTGAATGGGTAAATAGTACTTAAGTTGTGAAAGAAAGTGTGATGGTAATTTGTAAGTATGAAGACTGAGGGATAAAGATTGACTACTTATTATGAGTTTTTAGAGGGCGAGTGTTTCTTAATTTTTATGTTGTAGTTGTAAGTTAGTATAGTAACTGAGCAATCATGTTTATATTCAGGAATAGTAATAAATATTAAGCTTGAATTTGAGAAGAGCGTCATGATCAAAATAATGGAAGCATGAGGGTGATGATGTTTGTCTTGAGATGTGATTTGTTTGACTTGACATAGAGTAGGTGAGGTATTGAGACGTTAGCTAAAATAAATAAATGAGAGGTACAACTGAGAGATCCTAACGTTTAAGATAAGAGCAGTGAAGTGTGGCAAACTCATAAGAGTAAAAACAACATTAAGAGGTGTATCGAAATTGTATGTAATCAGACGAGGTTCCAATTAAGTTACTGATTTTCCATGTTTTCCTAGATAGTATATTTGAGATGTCAATATGGAATGAGCTGATGCAAGCACTATTCTTTTTCTTTCTCCTTAAGAGTTAAACTAAGTGGTTTTATAAGACAATACTGGTAACGATTATAGAAAGACTTCTATAGAAGCAAGAAAAAATTAAGAGAAGAAACTTTGAAAGAAGTCCTAGAAGGAATGTTAGTGCCTGCGCATGGAGAGTTCAGTAGCCATGAAATTAGCATTTTCCAAGAGTATTGAAAATATAGACTAGTTTAGAGAAGATGGAATAGATCCCTAGTTTTAAAGTATCGTCTTCAGACATAAGGGGGAGATGATAAGATGAGAAACCAAGTCAAGTGTGGAGAATCAGATAGTGATGTGTTAGAGAGAGTTATGGTGATATATCAATCCATTCATCATCTAGAGTATTTCCTCAATATTCAGTCGTTACAACATCTTGTTGATGTTACTAATATCAGAATTGTGTCTATGAGCTATTCTCATACACTTTGGACAGATTCACATCTATGATCGGTTCCCAGAATGAGGGGAAAATACTTTAGCCCATTAATCTCAATCTTACTCCATAAAGTTATAGATATTAGTGTCATGATATGAACCTATTCATATAAACATTCATGTTCATAGTATGCTCAGTCTCACAATTTCATGATTTACTCTCAATGGCTAGCAACATAATGTTACATCATTTATATTCTTACATCAGATTTCTCAATTGAATCATGCTTATGATCTTTCACCCTAAATATCTCTCAGTGATCCTTTTTTGTTTTGATAGCGATGTCGTTGATGGTAGTTGAGTAATGATAGAATGAGAGGGTTGATGTTTCTTATTGTGGTAATGGTGGACATTTTTTTATTCCATATAAATTTATAATGTGGAGGAAGAAGGGGATGAGGTTATAACATGAGTAGTAGTTAAATGAGGCAATTAGTCAATTCTTAATAGTAATGCGTGAAAATCTAGTTGGTAGAGATGATGAGAGAATGAGAAATTCTAAGAAGGATTAGTTAGTAGGAGTCCATGGAGTAGTTACAGTACTCGTATTGAAGGTTGTCTTATTAACATGTGGACAAATGCATGATGCATTAGGCATTCTTGATATGGGCTCAAGGTTTGTTGAATGCAGTTATAAAGAGTAATATTCTTGGTATGAGATTTCCTATAGAGGTATAGAACCTGAATCTTGTGATTTAGATTAGAATGATCACATTATGTTATTTACTTTGTGATTTTGAGTTAGTCTTGAATATAGTGAGAGCATATAGATAGACTCAGACCTTGGTAAGAGTAGTCATATACCCTTGTGGGAGCTATAGGTTGCAGCCAATGAGGAGTACTAATAAGAAAGAAGAGCATATTTGAGAAGTGTTGCTAAGCTTAAAAGTTACTAGTCATATCACTCAAGGAATAGTAGTCATATTCTTACTCCATGTATGGATACCCTTGTTTCATGTCATGGATGTAATCTTGAAATCTTAAATGAGCTCTGTGACAAACGTGCTCGAGTACAGTTTCAAAACTCTTAGTATGAATTAATTCCGCCTTTATTAGTTGACAAGTTCACAAGTCGAGAGATATAGTGATAGTAACTCATTTCCATTTCATTCTCAGTTTAACCATCATTCGAGGACAAATGATCCCAAGAGGGAGATATTGTAACACCCCAAAAATTTTTAAGTTACGACCCGAACCATTATTCATCTTTGGAGAAGATAGTATCGGGTGATTCTTAAATTTCCCATATGTGTAACTGTCAATTATTTAGTGTGGGAATGAGTTTGGATATGAATAAGGTCACTAGAATCCCTCAGCACAAAGTTGAGTTGAAAGTTTCCATACCGATTAAGTTTAGATGTAAGATTCTATTTGGGTCAACTTTAAATAACTATATCGCTTAGAATATAAAGGTGTATGCGGCCCATAACCTATCAAATTAAAGGTATTTGAATCTTCCTTCCAACACCACAAATTTTGCCGCAATCTAAGTTCCAAGTAGAAAGTTATGACAATTTTAGTAACCTGATATAGTGTAGTGACGAATTAGACGATGGGAAAACTTTTTAAAAGGTCATTTTTATCTTTTTACCTCTACAAAAATCCTAAACGATTTTTTTGACTAATTAAAGACCCAAAAAAAATTAGATTTTCATCCATTATTCACCCATTCTCTTATCACTCAAACCCTAAGGAAAAATCAAAGTAGAAGACTTCATTCAAGATTCTTCCAAGCTTTTTCAAGAATCTTCTTCAAGGTAAGTCTTTCTCCAAAAAATTCATTCTTTCCAACTCAAATTCCTCCATACAATTATGAATTACTAATGAAAATCATAATTCTTGACCATAGAGTTTTAACAAACTAATTCAAGAAGTCTCAAGAAAGTTTTTATTTTTATTTTTCTCGTTCAAGCTAGGGTTTCAATGCTTCTAATCAAGTTCTTCTTTTAGATTCTTCAAGAACCCTGTACTTCAAGGTATGTAAGCCTATCATAGTGTTAGACATGTTTGTCCTTATGCCCTACATCTACTTTTAAATAAGTAAAAGAGTAATCTAGGATTCTATCCCTAGATTTGAGTATTCTTGAGATAAGTTGATTTTGAGGTCTTGAGTTCCAAATTGTTTTTGAAATTCTATTCCTAATTATTGAGTTGTTGTATCTTATCCATTAAGATTCTTGAGTTGATTCGTTCATTTCCATATTTCAGCATGAACTCTATCAATTGAGTAATTTTCAGATGAGTAATATCGCTGAGTTCTAAGTTCTTGAGTTCTGAATACTGAGTTTCCATATTGCTATTAAGATCCCTGAGTTGAGTCGTTCATGTCCATAATTCCGCATGAACCCTATGAATTGAGTTATAAATCTTAAGAAGCTTTTTAAAGCCAACACTTGAGTTTTAAACCAAATTTTTAAGGAAATAAATATGAGTTTTGAGAAAGAGTTTCTAAAACATGATTAGCACGAAAATCGAGTATGCCATCAATGTTTAAGCAGTATGATATCTAGTTATGTTATCAATGTTTATGCAGTATGACTTCCCGACTCATCAATTATCATATCATAATATGATGTTGATATATTTTTGAGAAAGAGTTTCCAAGTATGAGTTGAGTAAGAGTGTAAGGAAACTATGTATTCCCGAAGGTAGCAGTTTTTACATTGATAAAAGAGAAACTTTGATTTCTAAATGAGTTGTGAGTTCAAAGATATTTCAACAGTAATTACCTCTTTTAAGAGGATAGTTTGAGCAATTATCTCAAATGATAGGAAGAGTATGTTTTTAAACATTGAGCATAAAGTTATATCACTTATTTTGGGAGTAGTATCGAGCACCAAATTGGGTTAAAGTCTTTTATGATTCGGAAGTCCCATAGAACTTCGTAGTTAGTGTAGGATAGGATAGCATTGACTCTTAATGTAACTTCTCACTACTTCTAAGAAGGCCACTTAGATGGATCCATAGTCACGATATCATCCTATACCATGGTAAAGTATAGGATGGCCCTGGCACTGTGAAGTGAAACATTGTATCATTGCCAGGCTCATGGTAATTGTGGTCGGTTAGAGAAACTCCCCACAAGTAAAATATATTATTTTCACGTTTCTTTCATGGTCTATTTTATTTTAAAGCTTAAATGGTCTTCACTTCATGTTCTTGTATTGATTCAGTTGAGTATATATCTATATCTATTGTAGTCCTTTTATTCAATTATTTGTTATTCAACTAGCTATATTACATACTTGTACATTCAATGTACTCAAGCAACACCCCGTATCCGAAAACAGACCTCAGTACAGATTTCAAGAAGTTCCAGGTGCAACCAACAGGTTGCCACCCATGGATCGTAGGGTGACACACGGCCCGTGCTGGTGGTCCGTGGTTGGCATCTACAACCCTCCCCAGAAAGGACCAAAAATTTAATCTAAGTCCTGACCCACGCCACGAACTACAGGCCGTAGGTCAGACCACGGTCTGTGGTCTAGAGCCGTGTGTCGGACCCTCAGAATCCAGCCCCTAGTCTCGATTGACGGTTGACCAGCACAGACTGTCAGTCGATAGACAGTCCGTCGGTGACCCTGACAGTTGTTAAGTCAGGGGTCTTTTGGCCTTTTCCTTATGTGTTGGACCCCTAAACTACATGGTTTTGATCAGTTTTAGCCTAGAAACATAACTAAAACTTACCTAAGTCACATCATTCATCAAAGCTTAGAAAAATTAGAGTGTAAGAAGAGAAAGAGGTCAAGAACCCTAGTTCAAGAATGAAACAAGGTTCCATCAGTTCCAACCCTGAAATCGAAAGATTTCTCCGTGGAATTCGTCACTAGGTATATGGGATTTCACTAGTGTGTTCCTTTCACCCATTAGGTCCCTAGTTTCAGTCAGATTCTTGATTCCCTTAGTATTATCTAGACCTAGGGTTTTCTTGAATGTTAGAAATTGTTGGGTTTTAGCTGTTAGAATGATCCAAATCATATTATTATGTTGTAGTATTGTTTTTGCCCTGATTCATGCATAAACTCAGAACCCTAGCTATGTAGTTCTCTTAGTTCATGAATTACACATGCTAGGTCAGTTAATCTAGTTAAATATAAACATGCCTCAATATTCGAATGCATTATTATCAGTATAGTTATGTTGTAATCTCAATTTACATGTCGGTAGTTTGAGCTATCCAGTATTACATTATTTCAGTCATAAAGTGTTAATTACATAATCAATTGGGAGAGCCTTAATACCGAGTGGACTAGGGTTAATCACCCTCAAGTCCCAGAACTACATGCCCCGTAGGTTGTAAGTCCCCTCTGTGGGCATCATTTTATTGATCACGCCAGCATGTCGCTATACCTCTGGCAGGGTATATTGGGTCCTCTCGATGGGGCGTATACATCGGACTCCACATTTTTAGCTCATGTGGTTTTATATGTATCGGTTATTAACAGCTCTCACAGTTCAGTCAGATCCTATTGCATTGACCATGTTATCAATTTAGTTCAGATTTTAGTTTTAGTATGTTATAATCTTGTTCATTGCATTCAGTTTAGTCTTGTTCAGTATTTTCAGTAACCTTATCATGTTCGGATTATACCATTGCTTTATTGTTTGTATAATTATGTTATTATTCAGCTTTACTCTATCCTGCATGCTCAGTACCTTTCAAGTACTGATGCATACCCTGCGCTACATCTTCTCGTGATGTAGGTTCAAGTTTTCAGCAGTCAGATCACGCATAGATCGGTTCCCAATCTTTAGTTCAGCAGCATCAGTGATGAGTTCTCGTTATTAGAGGATTAGTGACATGATTACTTTTCTCACTTTTAGTTTTAGTTTCAGTTTTGCTAGATCTAGCTAGGGCATGTCCCAGCATTTCTAGTCCGTAGAGGCATTATTTGAGACATAGTTAGTTTCAGCTCTAGTCTTAGAGTTTGACCTTTCATTTGTATTCAAACTCTCAGTTTTCTTATATTCAGATTTAGTATATGGGTATTCCCCATCATTTTAGATTTTCATATGATTTAGCTTCCGTACAGTTTTATTGCTTCAGTTTATCTTTAGTATGCTTATGATTATTCCAGCAGGGTTAGCTTGGAGTTACTCGTGATCCTAGGTCCCGTGTTCGCGTCCAAGGGGTAGCATTGGGGCATGACAAACTTGGTATCAGAGCACTAGGTTTAAGAGTCCTAGTATGTCTGAAAAACCGCACTAATTAAAGTCCTTTTTTCATGGGTATGAAGTGTACCACATCTAATGAGAGGGAGACTATGAAGTACTTTAGGAAAATTTCATTTTCTTGTTACTCTTATCGTGCGTGAGGTATGATCAAACTTCTCATTCTAATCCTTCATTGTGCATTTTAGATCATGCCTCCTCGTAGAGCTTACGCAAGTAATGCGAATGTTAGGAATGCAAACGCAGCTCCCTTAGTCCCAGATCAGAAAGTTTCGAATGCTGAATTTTGGAATGCTATCCAGTTGTTGGCTCAGAGTGTGACCAACCAGAACAATCATCAGGTTCCAGTTTCGACAAATGCTAATGTTGGGTCAGCTGATGCTAGAGTTCGAGATTTTGTTAGGATGAATCCTTCTGAGTTCTTAGGATCGCAGATTGGTGAGGATCCCCAAAACTTCATTGATGAGGTCAAGAAGATCTTTGAAGTAATGCAGGTAACTAGGAAATGATCGGGTCGAGTTGGCATCTTACTAGCTTAAGGATGTGGCTTATATCTAGTATATTCAGTGGAAAGAAAAGAGGGGTACATATGCAACTCCTATCACTTGGGAATGCTTTAGTGAGACCTTTCTGGACAGGTTTTTCCCAAGAGAGTTGAGGGAGGCAAAATCTCAAGAGTTTATGAATTTAAGGCAGGGTTCTATGACGGTCCAAGAATATGAACTCAAGTTCACCCAACTCTCCAAGTATGCTCCTCACATGGTTGCTGACTCCAGGGCTCATATGAACAAGTTCATGTATGAGGTATCTGATCTTGTGGAAATAGAGTGTAGGAATGCCATGTTACTTGAAGATATAAACATTTCTAGGCTCATGACTCATGCTCAGCAGGTTGAGGGTGATAACCTTAGGGAAAAGGACAAGGAGAATAAGAAAGCTAGGACAGGAAACTATGACTATTCTCAATAGAAATCGGGTGGTGGAAATCGCTCATAGTTTCAGCAGAAGTCTTCAACTTCATCAGCTAGTGTTCCATCCTCCAAGTTTCGTAATAATCATAAAGGTAGGGCAACAGGCTCTCAGCCTAAATGTAGTGTTTCAAGCACTAGAACCTACCCAACTTGTCCTAAGTGTGGTAAGAACCATCCGAGCAAGTGTCTTGCAGGAAAGGAAGGATGCTTTGGGTGCGGCTAGTCTGGTCACAGGTTGAGAGATTGTCCTTCTGCTAAATAGGGTCAAGGAGGCAATAATAGTAGAGTTGAGCCTACAACTTCAGCAACACCAACAGATTGCCCGACACTGCATGGTAACTCATCAGGTACTGGTGGCGAACAACGCCAACACAGGTTGTATGCTCTTCAGCCTTGCCTGGATCAGGAAGATTCTCTAGATGTAGTCACTGGAACGTTACGAGTCTTTGACTTAGATGTTTATGCATTGTTAGATCCAGGGGCTATTCTTTCCTTTATAACTCCTTATATAGCAGTCAACTTTAGTGTTAGTCCAAAAACTCTTTCAGAACCCTTCTTATTCTCTACTCTAGTCGGTGACCCAGTTATAGCTACACTGGTACATAGAAATTTCCCTGTCACAGTCTCCTAGAAAGTCACCTCAGCAGATCTTGTAGAGTTAGAAATGGTAGACTTTGATATCATTCTAGGCATGGATTGGTTACATTCTTGTTATGCCTCAGTTTTTTGTAGAATTAGGATCATTCGTTTCCAGTTTACTGATGAACCATTCTTAGAAAAGAAAGGTAGTAGCTTAGCGCCTATGGGTCGATTCATTTCTTACCTTAAGGCCAGAAAGATTATTTCTAAGGGTATCTTTATCATCTAGTTTGGGTTAAGGATTCAAACTCTGAAACCCCAACTCTTGAGTCAGTTCCAGTAGTCAATGAATTCCCACAAGTATTTCTAGAAGATTTTCCCAGAGTTCCTCCCAAAAGGGAAATCAACTTTGGAATTGATCTCCTTCCAAATACCCAGCCCATTTTAATTCCTCCTTAGCAGAGCTTAAGGAATTGAAAGAGCAGTTGAAAGACCTTCTAGATAAGAGCTTGATCAGACCCATTATTTCCCCATGAGGAGCACCAGTATTGTTCGTGAAGAAGAAAGATGGTTCTCTCAGAATGTGCATTGACTATAGGCAGTTAAACAAGGTCACCATCAAGAATAAGTATCCCAACCCCAGGATTGATGACTTGTTTGACCAACTTAATGGTGCTAGTCATTTCTCAAAGATAGACCTCAGATCCGGTTATCATCAGCTCAGAGTCAGAGATCGTGACATTCCAAAAACAGCCTTCAGAACTCGGTATGGTCATTATGAATTTGTAGTTATGCCATTTGGACTAACCAATGCTCCTGCAACTTTCATGGACTTGATGAATAGATTGTTCAAGCAGTATTTGGAATTGTTTGTTATCGTCTTTATTGATGATATCCCCATTTACTCTAGGAATGCGGAAGAACATGCGAATCATTTGAGAGTTGTCCTGGAAACTCTCAAAGATCGCCAGTTATTCGCTAAGTTTATTAAATGTGAGTTTTGGTTGCAATATGTCACTTTCCTTCGGCATATTGTGTCTACTGAAGTGATCCAAGAGGATTCTAAGAAAATAGAAGCAGTGAAACAACGGCCCAGACCTACCTCTCCGATAGATATCAGAAGTTTCTTGGGTCTAGCAGGTTATTACAGAAGGTTCGTGGAAGGATTTTCATCTATAGCCTCTCCAATGAATAAGTTGACGTAGAAAAAGGTCAAGTTTCAGTGGTTAGACGATTGTGAGAACAGCTTCGCAGAACTGAAAACTAGGTTGACTACAACTCTGTGTTAACTCTACTAGAGGGTTCAGACGGTTATGTGATCTACTGTGATACATCCAGAGCCGGCCTAGGTTATGTGTTGATGCAATGAGGTAAGGTTATAGCTTATGCTTCTAGACAGCTTAAGGTACATGCGAAGAACTATTCATGACCTTGAGCTAGCAGCAATGGTGTTTGCACTTACGATTTGGAAACATTACTTGTATGGTGTTCACATAGATGTGTTCACAAACCATAAGAGCCTTCATTATATGTTCACCCAGAAAGAGTTGAATCTTCGCCAGAGGAGATGGCTTGAATTCCTCAAAGATTATTATATGAGTGTGCATTACCATCCTGGTAAGGCAAATATAGTAGCAGATGCTCTTATTAGACTATCTATGGTTAGTGTAGCTCATGTTGAGGAAGAAAGAAAGGAACTAGCGAAGGATGTTCACAGACTTTTTCTCTTAGGAATTTGTCTTATGAGCATATCAAATAGTTGTGTAACAGTCCAGAATGGGTCAGAATCTTCATTGGTAGCAGAGGTTAAGGAAAAGCAATAAAATGATCCAATATTGCTTCAACTAAAGGGTGCAGTCCATCAGCAGAGAGTTGAGGTTTTCTCCCATGAGGGAGATGGTGTGCTTCGCTATCAGGATCGATTATGTGTGCCTAAGGTGGGTGAGTTGAGACAATAGATTCTTGCAGAAGCCCATAACTCCAGATATTCTATTCATCCAGGTGCCACTAAGATGTACCATGATCTACAGTAAGTCTTTTGGTTGAATAGTATGAAAAGGGATATAGCGGATTTTGTGGCTAAGTGCCCTAATTGCCAACAAGTGAAAGTAGAACATTAGAAACTAAGAGGTATGACTCAAGAGATCGACATTCCTACTTGGAAGTGGGAAGTGATCAACATGGACTTCATTACAGGTTCACCTCGTACTCGCAGACAACATGATTCCATTTGGGTGATAGTTGATAGAGTCACTAAGTATGCATGTTTTTTGGCTGTTAAGACTAAAGACAAGACAGAGGACTATGCCAAACTTTACATTAATGAGATAGTCAGGTTGCATGGGGTTCCTTTGTCTATCATCTCAGATGGAAGTCCTCAGTTTACCTCTGATTTCTCGAAGTCATTTCAGAAAGGTCTTGGTACTCAGGTTAATCTTAGCATAACATTTCATCCACGGATGGTAGGTCAGGCAGAGCATACCATTCAGACCTTAGAGGACATGTTGAGATCTTGTGTGATCGACTTCAAGGGTAGTTGGGATGATTACCTCCCTCTTATAGAGCTCACCTACAATAATAGTTACCATTCCATCATTCAGATGGCCCCTTATGAGGCATTGTGTGGGTGTAGATATAGATCTCCAGTTGGTTGGTTTGAAGTAGGTGCAACAGCCTTGATAGGGACATATTCAGTTCATAATGCTATGGAGAATGTGCAACTCATTAGAGATAGACTTAAGACAACCCAGAGTCACCAGAAATCCTATGCAGATGTAAGGAGAAGGAAACTAGAGTTCCAAGTTGATGATTGGGTTTTCCTGAAAGTGTCGCCCATGAAGGGGGTGATGGGATTTGGCAAGAAAGGGAAGCTCATTCCAAGATATGTAGTCCATTACAAGATCTTGAAAAGGATTGGTAAAGTGTCTTATGAGTTAGAATTGCCAATAGAACTAGCAGCAGTGCATCTGGTTTTCCACATTTCATTGTTGAAGAAGTGTATGGGTGACCCAGCATCTATTGTGCCTTTAGAAAGTGTGGTTATGAAGGATAGTCTCACTTATGAAGAGGTACCAGTTGAGATTCTTGATCGTCAGGTTCTAAGGTTGAGAAACAAAAAAGTCGTTTCAGTCAAGGTTTTGTGGAGGAGTCAGTCCGTAAACGGAGTTACTTGGGAAGCAGAAGCAACCATGAAGGCCAAGTATCCTCACCTCTTTCCTTCCGATTCCATTCCACCTTGAGGTAATAGTTTATCTTCAGTTTTTTCAGTCATTTATGCGTAAATTTGGTCTTAGTATTATGTTCCTTCAGTTTGTACCTACATTTTCAGCGTATTTGCATGTTCTAGGAACTTAGTTCAGTCAAAAATCAGTTTCTAGTGATTAGTGGTAGGGGTTGCAGCTCTCTCCCTCCATTTCAGCTAGTTTAGCCTTCATTCGAGGACGAATGTTTCCAAGGGGGAGATAATGTAACACCCCGTATCCGAAAACAAACCTAAGTGTGGATTTCCAGAAGTTGCAGGTGCAACCACTGTTGCCACCCACGGATCGTAGGGTGACCCACGGCCCATGCTGGTGGTCTGTGGTTCGCATCTGCAACCCTCCCTAGAAAGGACCAGAAAAATTAATCTAAGTCCTGACCCACTTCATGACCTACGAACCATAGGTCAGACCACGGTTTGTGTTCTTGTGCCGTAGGTCGGACACTCAAAAATCCAACCCCCAGTCCCGATTGTCGGTAGACCAGTACGGACCGTCAGTCGATTGACAGTCCATCAGTCCCGTCTATCGGTGACCCCGACAGTAGTTTAGTCATGGGTCTTTTAATCTTTTCCTTATGTGTTGTACCCCTAAACTACGTCGTTTAAGCCCTAAACTACGTGGTTTTTATCAGGTTTACCCTAGAAACATAACTAGCACTTACCTAAGTCACATCATTTATTAAAACATAGAAAAATTAGAGCGTAAGAGGAGAAAGTGGTCAAGAACCCTAGTTCAAGAACTCAACAAGGCTCCATCAGTTCCAACCCTAAAATTGAAATATTTCTCCGTGGAATTCGTCACCAGGTATGTGGGATTTCACTAGTGGGTTCCTTTCACCCATTAGGTCCCTAGTTTTCAGTCATATTCTTGATTCCCTTAATATTATCTAGACCTAGGGTTTTCTTTAATGTTAGAAATTCTTGGGTTTTAGCTGTCAGAATGATCCAAATCATATTATTATGTTGTAGTATTGTTTTTGGCAAGATTCAAGCATAAAATCAGAACCCTAACTAAGTAGTTCTCTTAGTTCGTGAATTACACATGCTAGGTCAGTTAATCAAGTTAAATATAAACATGCCTCAGTTTTTTAATGCATTATTATCAGTATATTAATGTTGCATTCTCAGTTTGCATATCGATATTTGAGTTATCCAGTATTACAACATTTCAGTCATAAACTGTTAATTACATAATCATTTGGGAGAAGCTTAATACCGAGTGGACTAAGGTCAGTCACCCTCAAATCCCAAAACTATGTGCCCCGTATGTTGTAAGTCCCCTCTGTGGGCATCATTTTAGTGATCCCACCATCATGCCTCTATACGTCTGGTAGGGTATATTGAGTCCTCTCGATGGGGTGTATACATCAGACTTCATATTTAGCTAATGTGGTTTTATGTCGGTTATTAGCAGCTCTCACAGTTCAGTCAGATCCAATTGCATTGACCATGTTATCAGTTTAGTTCAGATTTCAATTTCAGCATGTTATAATCTTGGTCATTGCATTCAGTTTAGTCATGTTCAGTATTTTCAGTATCCTTATCATGTTCGGATTATATCATTTCTTTCTTGCTTGTTCAGTTATGTTATGATTCAACTTTACTCTATCTTGCATGCTAAGTACCTTTCAAGAACTGACGCATACTCTGCGCTACATCTTTTTGTGATGGAGGTTCAGGTCCTCAGCAGTCAGATCACGCATAGATCGGTTCTTGATCTTTAGTTCAACAGCATTAGTAGTGAGTCCTCATTATTCGAGGACTAGTGACATGATTACTTTTCTCGCTTTTAGTTTTAGTTTCAGTTTTGCTAGATCTAACAAGGGAAAGTCCCAGCATTTCTAGTCAGTAGAGGCTTTATTTCAGACATAGTTAGTTTCAACGTTAGTCTTAGAGTTGACCTTTCATTTGTATTCAAACTCTCAGTTTTCTTATATTCAGATTTAGTATATGGGTATTCCTCATCATTTTAGATTTTCATATGGTTTAGCTTCTGCACAGTCTTATTGTTTAAGTGTATCGTTATTATGCTTATGATTATGCAAGCATGGTTAGCTTGGGGTCACTCATAATCCTAGGTCCCGTGTTTGCATCTAGGGGGTAGCCTCGGCGTGTGACAATTGATTTTATTTGACCTGAATCTTTTAATGATGCAAATACATGTTCTTAGGATCCTCAACAAGAGTCTATTGAGATCACTTCGTCTGCTCACTTGCTTTTGAGTAAGACCTCCTTGCTTTCGGAGGACTCCAGTTGTATGAGTTGTTAGTATTAGTAACATTTTGAGTAGTTGTGGGTCTTGTCTCGACAATCGTCTATATATAGTAGAGGCTTTATAGATAGATAGTTTTGGAGAGTTTTTCAGTTTTCAAATGTTTTATTTAAGCTTATGATTCATACCCAATATATTCAAAAAAGTTTTGAGATTCAATAAATTATTTTTTAAACGTTTCTTTCAATTTGATGCTTATGTATGCTTGAGTTAGTCTTCTGCTTGTAGTCAACCAGGATGAGGGATCGCTTGGGGACCAACAATGGTTTTCGACTGCCGGCCATGTCCAGGGTTGTGGCTCGGATCATGAAGTATAAATTCATTAAGCTTATACAAAAAATTATCAAATTGAAGAACACTGTTTTTGTCGATTCATGTACATTTTATATATACAATTGACATAGTTATTTTATACTATTAACACATATATACGTACATATATATAATATTATCAATTAAATAATATACAAATCCTATAAATTATATATACAGTAAAATTACAAAAAAAATTATCGAATTAGAGAACATACTTGTTGTTGAATCATATACACTTCATATATACAAATCGTGTCATTCAATTTTTTGAACAAGAAAATAGAATAGAATTGTCAATATATGATTTCTCTAATCTTGTATACAGGAATAGACATTTTTGGAAACCGTTAGAATCAACAAAATAAAAATAATTTGTTTTTCAAAAATTCAATTATATAGTATACAAATCAATTGTATGCTTTCTTGTTGTTCAAAAAAATAAAGTTTCGTTGAAAGAAATGTTTACCCGGTGTTGAATGTACAAAAATAAATATTAATCAGATGCTTCAATCGTTTGAGGAAACAAGGTCTTTTATTGATGTACAATTATTTTTTGGAAAAAATATTTGATCTTGGACGTTTAGCTTGAATCATGGGACTATGTAACTTTTATGTTACAATATTTAGCGCTCAAGTTTCCATTTATTTTAAAAAGTAGATTTCCACTACTTCGGGCAAACTCTTTAGAATTTATAAAGTCTTTTAAACTCTTTAGTGTCACTCTTCGAGGCTACCCCCTTGACGTACACACAGGCCCTAGGATCATGAGTGACCCCAAGCTAATCGTGAGCTGGCATATCATAAGCATACTTAACCAACTAAACAAAAGATACTATGTGAAAGCTTAAAATATGAAATAAACTGAAATGATAGGGAATACCCAATCTAAGTTTGAATATATAAATATTGAGCAAGATTTTAAGATACTGAATTATAACTCAAATACTAAAGCTGAATTTGTCTAGGTCTGAAATAAGCCGCTGCTGACTAGAGATGTTGGGACATGCCCCCAACTAACTCTAGTGAAACTAAAACTAAAAAAAAGACTAAAATATAAAGAATAGGTCTATCATCCTCAAAGAATGAGGACTCACCACTCATAATGTTGAGTACAGATCGGGAACCGATATACACGTGATCTGAATGCTGAGGACCTGAACCTACATCATGAAAAGATATAGTGCAGAGTATGTGTCAGTACTTGGAAGGTACTGAGCATGCAGGATAGGATAAAGCTGAGCAAACATATAATTGAACAAAGCATACTGAGCAATGATATAATCTGAACATGATAAAGATACTGAGATATACTAAATATGACCTAAATTGAATGCAATGACCAAGTACATAACATGTTGAAGCTGAATACTGAAATATAATTGGGAACCTGGTCAATGCACTAGAATTCGATTGTGGGAGCTACTATTAACCGTCATAAAACCATATGATTTAAATGTGGAGTACAATGTATACACCCCATCGAGAGGACCCAATACACCTTGCCAAGGGTATAGAGGCATGACTGGCATGATCACTAAATATGATGCGCACATAGGGGAGTTATAAACCTACGGGGGCTGACCCTAGTCCAACTCAGTATTAAGTCTACTCTTAACTGGATATGTGTACAATACAACATAGCTAAAATATACTAAATAACTCGATATTCCGACATGCTAACTAAAAATGCAACATTAAATACTGATAATGAAAAAGTTGAAAACTGAGGCATTTATATATATGTTTATTTCTCCTAGATAGAGTAATTCATGAACTAAACGAATCTACACCACTAGGGTTCTGTATTTCATGCATGGAACTAAACAATAGTGTTACAGCAACATGCAAATCTTATTAGGAATATTCTATCAACTAAATCACAACAATTTCTAAAGTTCAAGAAACCATAGGTCTAGATAATATGAAGGGAATCAAGAATCTGACTGAATTCTAGGTACCTAGTGGATGAAAGGAATCCACTAGTGAAATCCCACATACCTGGTGACGAATTTCACGGAGAAATCTTTTGATTTATGGGGTGGAACTAAGGAAAACTTGTTGCGTTCTTAAAGAGGGTTTGATCGAGTGCTTCTCCTCTTTTCATTCTAATTGGATGAATTTTGGATAATGAATTGACTAGGGGAAGTTTTGACTAAGTTACTAGGCTTAAACTGACCAAAACGACGTAGTTTAAGTGTCTAACGCATAGGGGAATAGACCAAACGACCCCTGACTTAAAAGTTCTCTCGGCCAATGACAGGCTTGACCGACGGACCGTCGACTGACCTACGGTCCGTCCTGGTCAACCATTGATTGGCTTTAGAGACTGGGATTTGGGGGGTCTGAACCACGCCCTGGACTACGAACTGTGGTCTGATCTTCGGTTCGTAAGTCTAGGCGTGGGTCAAGACCTAGCTAGATTTTTTGGGGTTATGTGGTGGGGGTTACAGGTGGCCAACCACTGATACCACCTACAGTTCGTGGGTGTCACTCCGCGAGGCTACCCCCTGGGCGTAAACATGGGACCTAGGATCACGAGTGACCCAAGCTAATCCTGAGCTGGCATATCATAAGCATACTAAAAGATTTCTGAATAAAATATACTATGCAGAAGCTAGAAATATATCATAAAATTAAACGATGGGGAATACCCGTTCTAAGTCTTAATATATAACTGGGTTTAATGACAACTCAAAGATCAAACTCAACTCAAATTGAATCTAAACTATGTCTGAATAAAAGCCTCTGCTAACTAGAGATGTTGAGACATGTCCCCAGCTCACTCTAGAAAAACTGAAACTAAAGACTGAAAATGGAAAGATAACATGTCAGTCATCCTCGAAGAATGAGGACTCACCACTGATGCTGCTAAACTGGAGATCAGGAACCGATCTATGTGTGATCTAAATGCTGAGGACCTGAACCTACATCGCGAGAAGATGTAGCGCAGAGTAAGCATTAGTACTTGAAAGGTACTGAGCATGCAGGATAGAATAAAGTTGAATAAAACATGTAACTGAACAAAGCGATATGGCAATGATATAATCTGAACAAGATAAATATGCTCGACATGTTGAATAGGAACTAACTGAATGTAGTGACCAAGTTTATAACATATTGAGACTGAATACTGAACTGTAATTGATAACCTGGTCATTACACTAGAATATGTCTGTGGGAGCTAGTAATAACCGACATAAAACCACATGAGCTAAATAAGGAGTTCGATGTATACGCCCCATCGAGAGGACCCAATATACCTTACCTAGGGTATAGAGGCATGACTGGCGTGATCACTAAGTATTATGCCCACAAAGGGGACTTACCTATGGGGCACGTACTTCTGGGACTATGAGGGTGACTAACCCTTAATCCTCTCGGTATTAAGCCTACTTCCAACTGATTATGTATTAACACATTATGACTGAATATATGTAATACTGAATAGCTAAAAATACTGACATGCTAACTGAAAATGTATTATTAATATACTGATATTGAAACATTCTTAACTGGGCATGTATAACTGAATAAACTGTATAATTGATTAACTAAACGAATACAACTAGGGTTTTGAGTTTCATGAAAGAACCTAAGCAACAATTTCTAAAATACATGATAATCTGATTAGGATTAGTCTAACCACTGAATCACAACAATAATCTAAATTTCTAGAAACCCTAGGTCTGAACATAATGTAGAGAATCAAGAGCCTGACTCAATTCTAGGGAGCTAATGGGTGAAAGGATCCCACTAGTGAAATACCACATACCTGGTAACGAAATTCACGGAGAAACTTTTCAATTTTGTGGCTGGAACTGAAGAAACCTTGCTGAGTTCTTGGACTAGGGATGCTCAACTGCTTTCTCCTCTTTTCGTTCTAATTGGATGAATTTAGGAGAATGAATTGACAAGGGTAGGTTCTAATTTAGTTGCTAGGGTAAAACTGACCAAAACTACGTAGTTTAACGGGTTAAATAATGTAGTTTAGGGGTTGAACGCATATGGAAAATACTAAACGAACCTTGACTTAAAAGTTGTCAGGGCCACCGAACGAGCTGACTGACGGTCCTTGGACTGATCCAGGGTCCGTCTTGGTTAACCGTCGTTTGGCTTCAGAAACTGGGATATGGGGTCTCGATCCATGGACTAGGACAATAGCATATGGTTTGACCTACGGTTCGTAGGTTCCGTCGTGGGTCGACCATTAGAATATTTTATCCTAGGTTCTGGGATGGAGCTGCAGGTGGCCATCCACGGACCCCACCTATGGTCTATGGGTGGTGCCCGTCGGTGGCACCTACAACTTTTGAAATCTGCATTCTAGTCTATCTAGGATACGGGGTCTTAGAGTGGGTCAACATACGGTCCATAGGTAGCCTCCGTTTGTGGCACCTGCAACTTTTGAAATCTGCATTTTTCCTTCTAGCCTATGGGGTGTTACATTATCTCTTCATTGGGAACATTTTTCCTCCAATGAAGTCTAAATTAGCTGAGTATGGAGGGAAAGAGCTGCAAACCCTACCACTAAGTACTAGAAACTGAAATCTGACTAAACTGAGTTCCAAGAACATGCAAATACGCTGAAAATGCAAGACTAACTGAAGGAACAAGATACTAAGATTGAATTTATGCATGGGTAACTGAAATACTGGAGAGGAACTATTACCTGAAGCTGGAATGGAATCGGAAGGAAAGAGATGAGGATACTTGGCCTTCATGGCTGCTTCTGCTTCCCAAGTAGCTCCCTCTACGGACTGACTCCTCCAAAAAACCTTAACTGAAGCGACTTCTTTGTTTCTCAACGTTCGAACCTGACGATTAAGAATCTCAACTGGTACCTCTTCATAAGTGAGAATATCCTTCACAACCACACTTTCTAAAGGTACTATAGATGTTGGATCACCCACACACATCAACAACAAAATGTAAAAGACCGGCTGGATTGCTACTAGTCCTGCTGGCAACTCTAACTCATAAGCCACTTTACAAACCCTTTTCAATATCCTGTAAGGGCCTACATGTCACGACCCAGGGGTACCCCCTAGATGTAACAAGGCGTACAAAACTCCGAGAAGTCTCATACAAGCCCCTTAGTATATCATAACATAAGATAGTAGAAAAGTGCAAAAATTTAAAACATTTTCCAATACAATCAAAGTCTCATAAAACGGGGCATAAGCCTTTTCACACTTGTCTCAAACCATCTAAACATGAATTGTCTTGGGACACAGCCAATACAAAGTTCTAACATAAAAGAAAAACATAAAAGAAAAGGGTGATCAAGTCCTCGATTCTATGAGGACTCACCAAATCTTCACTTGCTTGCTTCTACTAAGATCCTAGCCACTGGAATGGAAGTCAATATCGTCGGACCCTACATTTGATAAGAATGTAGGCAAGAGTATGTGTTGGTACAATAAAATACTAAATATGATGGCTAGCATGAATCATCAACATAAGTATATCATAGGCATTAGTCAAATAAGACATATACAATAAACATAAGAAACATCATCATGAGACATAGGCTATAAGCATAAGAGATAACAACATAGTCATAGGCATAATTAATGCATATAAGAGAAACACTTCATAAGTAACCCTCAAAGCATGCTTGTGCAATGCATGGATAAGACTTCATAAATCTCACCCATGTTAAGCAACCCATTTTAGGCCCTCATTCATATTCATAATCTTTTGATCTCATCCTTAGCTTATTTCTCATAGACAAGGAAACTTTCACCTTTAGTCAAACATATCAGGGAAGGCAACTTAAGCAACAATCCAAGCTACGCATACATCATGCAATCAATCTCATATAGAAACATACTTACAATGCTTCCTTGAAGTAATCTTGTTTCATCATACATATTCTACTTTGATTAGGGACTTGTCCCTCATATTCATACTAATCATGGAAGAGTATCTCTCTACTAGTCCATATCATAACATCACTCATGAATGGTTACTATTTACCAATTCAAGGCTATCAAGGAAAAGTACATTATTATGCTAGACCAAGCTATCATGGAAAGCACACTCTCATGCAAGTCCAAGCTACTCAAGGAAGGTACTATTGCTCAATCCAAGCTATCATGAAATGATGTGGCCTCACCAAGTCAAGCTATCATACAAGCATTTTATTATTCTAGTTCAAGCTACATTGGAAGGGTACGATTTCTCAATCCAAGGCTTTCCATGAGTTCTACTATCTCAAGATACCATGCATGGTCTTGTTTTACCAATTCAAGCTATTTATAAAGGATATCATATCACTACCTCAAGCTAACATAGTTCTTAGATGTAGCCTTTGAACACTACGAGATACTTCTTTACGTATGTCTTAGTTCATCATGAAGGCTTATTAGATCATACATGAGCATTCGTCACCATCCATGATCACTTTTACTCTTAGATTCATTTTAGGTGAGCGAACCTTTAAACCTAGAATCTTCATTATGTGAGAAAGCCTTCCATATCATGTTCATTATGTGTTCATGAGAATGTCTTTTCAATCATCACAACAACAATACTATATTCATTAACACTTCAATCTCAAAGTGTTCTTAAAGCATTTTCATAGGTTCTATAAGACATGCATAATCTCATACATTCATAATATAGGTCATGTGGGTAAAGTCCTTACACAATAATACCATATACAAATTAACATACATATAAGCTTCACTCTCAAAGTCTTAAAATTCATAGTTCATCATATTAACCTTACTCTCAAAGCCCTAGTAATTCCACATTTATAACTACAAGCCTTACTCTCAAAGCAATACTTCTCATGATCATCACATAGGCCTAGTTCTCAATACATTCTAATCACATGCTTCATTCCTTAAACAATTCTTATTATATATTATCATATAGGCTCAATCTCTAGCACTACCAACCATAATTCATCATATAAGATTTAATCTAATTCAATTCATGTCTATATGCTTTACTCTTAAGCAATCCATATCTATGTGCTCTAATATCAAGCAATTTATAAATTAATTCATCAATCTTAGAAGATCACATCTAATCCCTCAATTTCCCCTTTCATGGCATAAAACTCAACTATATCAAATTCACCTTAGAATTATAGGTTAAGCATGAATACATGTATAATCATACTAAAAACATGAAATTCCATCATAAACAATCATAAACAATCATAATCCACTCTATTGGATCATAACCCATAACATTAGAAGAAACCCTAATTTGATTTGGGGAATTCTTCTTCTAAATGGGGAAAACATGGGGGCTTCATATATTAAAGGAATACATGAATCAATAAGCCATCTTACCTTGATTACAAAGCCAATAAATCTTGGACGATTGGAGAGTTGGCTTGACCTAGCTTGATCCTATTCTTCTTCTTCACTTTCTAGAGAGAGAATATTTGAGAGGATGAACTTTGGGATTCTTTTGGGGGTTTAGAAATAATGACTTGGATGACTTAATTTAGGGGTCTAAAGTATTTATAGGTGGTCTAGATTAAGGTAAAACGACACCAGTTAATCCTAATTAAAATCAAAAAGCCCCAAAGTACCCCCAAACTTCATCACCAAAATGTGTCTCACTACTCCATCCACGAGACCCCGACCACGGGGCATAGGTTGACCTACGGCCTGTACTGGTTGGGCGTGTATTGGTTCAGAGACACTGGAAGTTGGCCCTTGACCTACAGAGCCTAACTACGAGGCATGGACCCATCCACGGAGCGTGGGTCCTGCCCGCGGTCACTGCCTTAGGCAAAATCTATTGGTGTCCACCCACGCTACCCACCTACGGGGTGTGGGTCCATCCACATGGCGTGGGTGGCCTCGTGGGTGACACTTGGCTCTAAAATATGCTAAACTTCCCTCTTAAGGCTACAGGATGTTACACTACCTATATAGGACTGAGCTTCCCTTTCTTGAAAAATCTCATCACCCCTTTCATAGGTTATACTTTCAAGAAAACACAATCATCAATTTGGAACTCCAGGTCCCTTCTCCTTACATCTGTATAGGACTTCTGACGACTCTGGGTTGTCTTAATCCTATCCCTGATGAGTTGAACCTTTTCCATAGCCTCGTGAACCGAATATGGCCCAATCAAAGCTACTACACCTTCTTCAAACCAACCAAATGGAGATCTACATCTACGCCCATTCAATACCTCATAAGGAGTCGTCTGAATACTGGAATAGTAGCTATTATTGTAGGTGAATTCTATAAGGGGAAGGTGATCATCGCAATTTCCCGTGAAATCGATCACACAAGCTCTCAATATTTCCTCTAAAGTCTGAATGGTACGCTCTGCTTGTCCATCCATTTGTGGATGAAATGTTGTGCTAAGATTAACTTGGGTACCAAGACCTTTCTAAAACGATGTCCAGAAATGAGAGGTAAACTGAGGACCTCTATCTGAAATGATATACAAAGGAACCCTATGCAGCCTGACTATCTCATTAATGTAAAGCTTGGCATGGTCCTCCACCAAATCTGTAGTCTTGACAGCCAAAAAGTGAGTAGACTTAGTAACTCTGTCTACTATTACCCAAATGGAATGATGTTGTCTGTGAGGACAAGGTAAACCTGTAATGAAGTCCATGTTGATCACTGCCCACTTCTATGTAGAAATGTTAATCACTTGAGTCATACCTCCTGGTTTCTGATGTTGTACCTTCACCTATTGACAATTAGGGCACTTAGCCACAAAATCTACTATATACCTTTACATGCCATTCTACCAAAAACATCCCACAGATCACGGTACATCTTAGTGGCACCTGGATGAATAGAATACCTAGATTTATAGGCTTCTGTAAGGATCTATTGTCTCATCTCACCCACCTTAGGAACACATAAACGACCCTGGTAGCGAAGCACACCATCTCCCCCTTGGGAGAAACCTCAACTTTTTGCTGATGAACTACACTCTTCAATTGAAGCAATATAGGATCACTGTCTTGTTTCTCCTTAACCTCCTCTACTAATGAAGATTCTGACCCATTATGAATTATCACACCATCATCTGATATGTTCATAAGGCAAACTCCTAAGAGAGCAAGCCGGTGAACATGTTTTGCTAATTCCTTCCTTTCTTCCTCAACATGCACTACACTACCCATAGATAGTCTGCTAAGAGCATCAGCTACTACATTGGCCTTACCAGGATGGTAAAGCACATTCATATCACAGTCCTTGAGGAATTCAAGCCATCTCCTCTGGCGAAGATTCAACTCTTTGTAGGTGAACACATATTAAAGTCTCTTATGTTCTGTGAACATATCTATGTGCACACCATACAAGTAATGTCTCCAAATCTTTAGGGTAAATACTACGGCTGGAAGCTCGAGGTCATGAGTTGGATAGTTTTTCTCATGCACCTTAAGTTGTCTAGAAACATAAGCTATAGCCTTACCTCGTTCCATCAATACACAACCTAGGCTGACTCTTGATGCATCACAATAGATCACATAACCGTCTGAACCCTCTGGTAGAGTCAAAATAAGAGATGTAGTCAACCTAGTTTTCAGTACTGCGAAGCTCTTATCATACTCATCTGACTACTGAAACTTAACCTTTTTATGAGTCAACTTAGTCAATAGATAAGCTATAGATGAAAATCCTTCCACAAATCTTCTATAATAACCAGCTAAAACTAAGAAACTTCTGATATCTATAAGAGAAGTGGGTCTGGGCCATTGCTTCACTACCTTTATTTTCACAGAATCCACTCGAATCCCTTCGCTAGATACTATATGCCCAAGGAAAGTAACTGATTATAACCAAAACTCACATTTCTGAAACTTAGTGAATAACTGGTGATCTTTGAGAGTTTGCAGGACAACCCTCAAATGAGTCGCATGTTCATCCTCATTTCTAGAGTAAATGAGGATATCATCAATAAAGACGATAACGAACAAGTCCAAATACTGCTTGAACACCATGTTCATCAAATCCATGAAAGTTTCATGAGCATTGGTTAGTCCAAAAGACATAACTACAAATTCATAATGACCATTCTGAGTCCTGAAGGCTATTTTCGGGATGTCACTACCTCTGAATCTTTGATGATGATAATCAAATCTGAAGTCTATCTTTGAAAAATGGCTAGCACCTTAAAGTTGGTCGAACAAGTCATCATTCTTGGGGATAGGTTACTTATTCTTGATTGTGACTTTGTTCAACTGCCGATAGTCAATGCATATCTTGAGAGAACCATCTTTATTTTTCGCAAACAACACTGGTGCACCCCATAGAGAGATACTAGGTTTGATAAAGCCCTTATCTAGAAGGTCTTTTAACTACTCTTTCAATTCCTTAAGCTCAACTGGAGCCATTCTGTAAGGAGGAATATAAATAGTCTTGGTATCTGGAAGGAGATCAATTCTGAAGTCTATTTCCCTTTCGGGAAGAATTCCGAGAAGATCTTCTGGAAACTCATTTACTACTGGAACTGACTCAAGAGTTAGGGTTTTGGAGTTAGAATCCTTAACCCAAACTAGATGATAGATATACCCCTTGGAAATCATCTTTCTAGCCTTAAGGTTGGAAATGAATCGACCCATAGGCATAGAGCTACTACCCTTCCATTCTAAGACCGGTTCGCTAGGAAACTGAATATGAACGATTCTAGTTCTACAATTGACTGAGGCATGACAGGAATGTAAACAATCCATGCCTAGAATGACATCAAAGTCTACCATTTCTAACTCTACAAGATCTTCTAAGGTGACTTTCTAAGAGACTGTGATAGGGCAATTTATGTATACCCATCTAGCTATAACTGGGTCACCAACTGAAGTAGAGACTGAGAAGGGTTCTGAGAGAGTTTTTGGACTGACACCGAAGCTTACTGCTATATACGGAGTTATAAAAAAAAGAGTAGCCCCTGGATCTAGCAAAGCATAGACATCTAAATGAAAGACTTGTAACGTATCAGCAACCACATCAGGATAATCTTCCTGGTCCTGGTGAGCCTGGAGAACATACAACATGTTCTGGCACTGACCGCCTCCTGTACTAGATGAAGTTCCCTGTTGAGTTGGCTGAGCTGTTGGTGCTGCTGAAGCTGTAGACTGAGCCCTACTATTGTTACCTCATTTTCCCTATTTAGAATAAGGGAAATCCCTCAACCTGTAGCCAGTCTGACAACATCCAAAACATATGTCCTTTCTTGCAAAACACTCGTCCGAATAGTTCTTACCACACTTTGGACAAGTTGGGTAGGTTCTGCTACCTGAACACTCCCCTAAGACTTATAGCACGATGCCCTACCTTTATGATCCTATCGAAACCTGAGGATTGAGCACTAGCTGATGAAGGTGCTGGAGCTGAAGACCTTTTCTGAAATTGCGAGCGATTTCCACTACCTGATTTCTTCTGAGAGTACTCATAGTTCCCTGTTCTAGCCTTCTTGTTGTCCTTAGCTAGTTCTCTAAGTTTATCTCTCTCAACCTGCTGAGCATGAGTCATGAGCCTTGAGATGTTCATATTTTTTAACAACATAGCATTTCTGCACTATATTTTCACCTAGTCAGATACCCCAAATAGGAACTTACTCATTTGTGCCCTGGGATCGACAACCATATGTGGAGCATACCTGGAGAGTTGGGTGAACTTGAGTCCGTATTCTTGGACTGACATCGAACCTTGTCTCAAATTCATAAATTCTTGTGCTTTAGCCTCTCTCAACTCTCTTGGAAAGAACTTGTCCAGAAAAGCTCCAGCAAAACACTCCCAAGTCACAGAAGTTGCATTCTCACCCTATTTTCTTTCCACTACCTGAACCATATGTGAGCAACATCCTTAAGCTGGTAGGACGCCAACTCTACCCTATCACTTCCAGTCACTTGCATCACTCCAAAGATCTTCTTGACCTCATCAATGAAGTTATGGGGTCTTCACCAACTTGCGACCCTAAAACCACAAGCAGATTCATCCTACCAAAATCTTATACCCTAGCTACGACTAATCCACCACTAGAATTTGTAAGAGCTAGAACCTAGTCATTGTTCTGGTTGGCTACACTCTGAGCCAAAATCTGGATAGCATTCCAAAACTCTGCATTCAAATCGTCATGGTCTGGGACTGGAGGGACTGCATTAGCGTTGCAGGCATTAGCATTCCTCGCGTAAGATCTACGAGGAGTCATGATCTAAAATGCATAACATTGAGTTAGTAAGGAGATCATACCCATGCATGCTAAGAATAACAAGAAATTGAAGTTTTTCCTAAAAACACTTTGTAGCCTCCCTCCTCATAAGTGTGGCACGCTTCACACCCACGAAAGGGACTCTACTTAGTGCGGCTTTTCAGACATCCTAGGACTCTTAACCTAATGCTCTAATACCAAGATTGTCATGCCTCGAGGCTACCCCTTGATGTAAACACGAGACCTAGGATCACGAGTGACCCCAAGCTAACCCTAAGTTGGCATATCATAAGCATTCTTAACCAACTGAACAAAAGATACTATGCGGAGGCTTAAAACATGAAATAAACTGAAAAGATGGTGAATACCCAATCTAAGTTTGAATATATAAATATTGAGCAAGAGTTTAAGCAACTGAACTATAATTCAAATGCTAAAGTTGAATCTGTCTATGTCTGAAATAAGCCTCTACTAACTAGAGATGTTGGGACATGCCCCCAGCTAACTCTAGTAAAACTGAAACTAAAATGAAAGACTAAAATATAAAGAACATGTTTATCGTCCTCGAAGAATGAGGACTCACCACTGATACTATTGTGTACGGATCGGGAACAAATCTACATATGATTTGAATATTGAGGACTTGAACCTACATCATGAAAAGATATAGCGTAGAGTATGCATCAGTACTTGGAAGGTACTGAGCATGCAAGATATGATAAAGTTGAACAAACATATAACTGAACAAAGCATACTGAGCAATGATATAATTTGAACACGATAAAGATACTGAGATATACTTAATATGAACTAAACTGAATGCAATGACCAAGTACATAACATGCTGAAGCTAAAGACAGAAATATAACTGGGAACCTGGTCAATGCACTAGAATCCGACTATGGGAGCTACTATTAACCGACATAAAATCACATGAGCTAAATATGGAGTCAGATGTATACGCCCCATCGAGAGGACCTAACATACCTTGCCATGGGTATAGAGCCATGACTGGCGTGATCACTAAATATGATGCCCATAGAGAGGACTTATAAACCCACGGAGGCACATAATTCTGGGACTATGAGGGTGACTGACCCTATTCCTACTCAGTGTTAAGCCTACTCCCAAATATGCTTACATGCTAACTAAAAATGCAACATTATTTACTGATAATGAAACATTTGAAAATAGAGGCATCTATATCTGTTTATCTATCCTAGCTAGTGTATTTCCTGAACTAAACTAATCTGCACCACTAGGGTTCTAAATTTCATGCAAGGAACTAAGCTACAATGTTACAACAACATGAAAATCTGCTTAGGAATATTCTATCAACTAAATCAAAACAATTTCTAAAGATCAAGAAACCCTAGGTCTTGATAATATGAAAGGAATCAAGAATTTGACTGAATTCTAGGGATCTAGTTGATGAAAGGAATCCACCAATTTCACGGAGAAATCTTTCAATCTTGGGGCTAGAACTGAGGAGAACATGTTGCATTCTTGGAGAGGTTTTGGTCGACTGTTTCTCTTCTTTTCATTCTAATTGGATGAATTTTAAAGAATGAATTGACTAGGGTAAGTTTTGATCAAATTACTAGACTTGAACTGATCAAAACGACGTAGTTTAGGGGTTAAACGATGTAGTTTAGGTGTCCAATGCATAGGGGAAAAGACCAAACGAGCACTGATTTAAAAGCTGTCGGGGCCAACGACGGTCTTAAACGACGGACCATCAACTAACCTACGTTCCGCCCTAGTCAGTCATCTATTGGCTTCAGAGACAAGGATTTGGGGGTCTGAACCACGGTCTGGACCATAGACCGTGGTCTGACATACAGTCCATAGGTCCTGGCGGCGTGGGTCTATACTTAACTGTATTTTTCTGGGGTTCTGAGGAAGGGGTTGCAAGTGGCCAATCGCGGGCCCCACTTACGGTCCATGGGTCAACCTATGGTCCATAGGTGGCCTCCTTTAGTGGCGCCTGCAACTTCTGAAAATCTGCATTTTGTCATTCTAACATACGGGGTGTTACATTTAGGATTCTATTATCTTATATATATGCTAAGTGGCTTGTATAGGGTCTCTTAGGGTCCTATATTCCATGTTATGACAAATTAGATATTCAAGGAACAAGGTTTACGAAGGTCCTAGGAAGTCTCTAAGCCACGTCGAGTAGAGTCTTCTTCATGAGTGTGAAGAGTGCCACAATTATGAATAAGAAGCTATAAGATGTTTAACAAGTTCCACTTCTTTCATCACTCTAACATCGTGCGATAAAGTGTAACTCTATATGTCCTACTTCTAATCCTTATCCGATGCTTTTCAGGATATGGGCCCTCGAAGAGCATACGTTAGGAGGATTATGAATGAGAATGTGGAACGAGAAGCTACTCGAGCTCCTCCACAAGATCATCCATAATCTCTTCAAGTTTTGGTCGATCCTTTGGCTGAACAAGTAACTAATGTGGAGTTTAGGGCTGTTTTTCAAGCGTTGGCCCAAGCCATGACGACTCAAGCCAATAGAGTGGTTTTGGTCCCTATGAACCCAAATGTTGGTACGATGACATCTAGAGTAAGGGACTTCACTAGAATGAATCCTCCGAAGTTTCATGGTTCCAAGGTTCAGGAATATCCTCAAGAATTCATTGATGAAATGTATAAGGTGTTGATGATCATGGGAGTGACGCTAGGGGAAAAGGCGGAATTGTCCACTTATCAACTTAAGGGTGTCGCTCAAGTTTGGTTCAACCAATGGAAAGGAGAGAGGGAGGACGATACAGGTCCTCTTGATTGGGAAAAGTTTAAGTTCGCTTTCTTTGATAGCTTCTTTCCCCTTGAGATGAAGGAGACAAAGGTACTCGAATTCATCAACCTTCGTCAAGGAAACATGAGCGGAAAGAATATGCTTTGAAGTTAAAACAATTGTCTAGGTGTGCTCCTATTATGGTTGTCAATCCTAGGGAAATGGTGAGTAAGTTTTTTTCGGGTGTGTCCGAGATTGTAGTCAAAGATTGTCGTACCACCATGCTCATCAATGATATGGACATTTCTGATCTAATGGTGCATGCTTAAAAATAGAAGAAACGAAACTTAAGGAAAAATCTTGGGAGACACAGAAAGCAAGAACCGGTGATGGTGACTTTTCACACTCAAGGTTAGATAGACATGGTCGTTCTAAGTTACAACAAAGGTTTTTCCAATGCTCCTCCTAAATTCAACAAAGATAGGGTACCTAACTCTAAACCTCAAGGAGGAAGCGGTAGTGGATCTACATTATCTACTTGTGCTAGATGTGGAAGAAAGCATGAGGGTTAATGTGTCTTGCTCTAATGCATGTTTTGGCTATGGTAAGATGGATTACAAGATAAGGGATTGTCCCTCTGTTTCTAAGAATGAAGGAGATAATCGTCGATGGGCTCAACCTAACCCTTCATCGGGTTTTAGTGGGATCCTAAAGAAAACAGATTCTATGCACTTCAATTTTGTTCGTTCAGAAGAAAGATTGTTCACTTCGTATGTGTATCGACTATAGTCAGTTGAACAAGGTTACCATTAAGAACAAATATCCTCTCCCAAGGAGAGATGATTTATTTGATCAACTATAAAAAGCAAGTTATTTCTCTAAGATTGACCATTGGTCAGGTTATCACCAATTGAGGGTGAAGGAAGATGACATTCCGAAAATGGCTTTTCAAAATTGGTATATTCATTAGAAGCTTTTTGTGATGTCCTTTTTCTCGACTAGTGCTCCGGCTGCATTTATGGGCTTGATGAATAGGGTGTTCAAAGTTTATTGATTTTCATAAAGGTTAGTAGTATTTTGGGTTCCTCAACTATTAATAAAATTTTGTCACGATCCAAAAAAATAGACGTGATGGAACATGTCTATTCCCACCAAGATAAGTCAGCCTCAACCCGACGAAACGAATGAAAAGCGAAAACTCAAGCAAGAATAAGATAAGAGAAGAAAATTGATTCATTCTAACATGATCCCAAAACCCTGTTGTCATGTGTACAAGTCACTAATGTAACTACAAAATTCAAAAGATAATTACAACTCTCATAATCAGTCTTTCTCAAATAGAACAAAGTATAAGGTAAAAGGAACAAGAGGGTCCCCTGGGATGATAAACAACTACCTCTCAAATAGAAAGGAGAGGATCTACAGGTGAGTTTGCTAATGTTATTCAAATAGAAATTTAACTTAGGAATTTTGAGGCAACAACTAATTGCTTAAAGTAGAAGTGCTACTACATCTCACACATTAAATAGTCAATAATTATAGTTCATTGGCAGTATGTTTATCATTTAAATTTACTGATTTATATTCCCTATTTTCTTTACAACAAATTAAGAAGATTATACAAACACACACCTAAAAATAAATCTAAAAGGATGGATAAAAGAAGAGGGCACATCCATAGATAGACACAACCGACACAATAATAAAATTCATGTCCATTCATAAAAATTTAGCTATTTTCTTATGTTTTGATATGTTTCCTTTGGTTGTGTGTTTGTTGTCGCCTTAACTATAATCAAATTGAGAAACTCAACAACAATATAGTAAAAACATGCCACGTAGCTTATGTGATTGAAGTCCTTAAACTCAAAATCTTTCTTCTATGAAAATGACACCTAATATTAGTATTATGAAACTACTGGAGAAAATGAACACACGTAAAAACTTCCCACGTAGCTATGTGATTGAAGTTCTTAAACTTTACTTCTTTCTTCTCTAATAATGGGGGCTGAATTTAGTATTATGGAACTACTGGAGAAAATGAACACACTTATAAACTATTTTTTCTCTATTAACTGAAAGAAAGTTACAAAGTCGACAGAATGAAAATAAATCCACTTCAAACATCGATTCTGTATATAATTGAGCAGAAACTAATTGTTGAAAGTAGAGATGATACAAGTGATTTTCTAATGTTCTTCAAGTAGAAATTTCATTTAGGAATTCTGAAGAAGCAAGAAATTTTCTTTGAGGTAGCTAAGCTTCTTAAACTAATGTTGAAGGAGATTAAACTATTTTGTCCCGGAGATTTGCTAGTCCAATTGTCGGACAGATTTGCAGTAAGCAAATTAATGGAACAGCAGTAATGAGATTAGTCGTCGTTATAGCTCTTTCTTGAGCTTTATTGGTGTAGCTGGGATGCAACAAATTGCCGAAAGTAGAGGATCTACAGGTTATTTTACTAATGTTTTTCAAGAAGAAATTTCAGTTAGTAATTCTAAGACAACTACTAATTGCTAAAAGTAGATGTGCTACAGGTCATGCATTAAATATTCAATATTTAGAGCTCCTCGGTTGTATGCTTAAATTTAAATTAACATATTTATATTTCTTGTTTTCTTTCTAACAAAGTAACCAGATTATACAACTTCACCACCTAGAAGAAATCTAAAAGGATGGATAAAAGAGGAAAGCATATCCATATAGAGACACAACCGACACAATAACAAAACTCATAACATTGATAGAAATTTAGCTATTTCCTTAAGTTTTTATCCGATTCCCTTAGTTGTGTTTGTTGTCAGCGTAACCATAATAATATTGAGAAACTCAACAATATAGTAAAAACCTTCCCATGTAGCTTATGTGATTGAAGTCCTTAAGCTCTACTTCTCTCTTCTCAGAAAAATGGGGGTTGTGTTTAGTATTATGAAAGTACTAGAGAAAATGAACACACTTATAGCATTTCTCTTCTCTATTAATTTACAGAAAGTTACAAAATACGACAGAATAAGAATGAAGACACTTCGAACCTCAATTTTGTTTATAATTGGGCAGCAACTAATTGTTTAAAATAGAGGTGCTAGAGGTGGTTTTCTAATGTTCTCCAAGTCAAATTTTCACTTAGAAATTCTGATGAAGCACGAAAATTATTTAAGGCAGCTAAGCTTCTTATACTAATGTTGAAGAAGAGTAAACTATTTTTTTCCAAGAGATTTAGGAGTCTAATTCTTAGACAGATTTGAAGAGAACAGAGTAATGGAACAGTAGTAATGAGATCAACCGTTGTTATAGATCTTGCTTGAGCTTTAGTCGATGTAGTCGGGATGCAAGTAATTGTTGAAAGTAAAGTATCTAAAGAGGATTTTTCTAATGTTCTTCATGTAGAAATTTCACTTAGGAATTCCGAGGCAGAAACAAATTGCAGAAAGTAGAGGTGCTACAGTTCAAACATTTAATAGTCAATAATTAGAGCTCTTCAGTTATATGTTTAACATTTAAATTAACTGATTTGTATTTTATGTTTTCTGTCCAACAGAGTATGCAAATTATACAACTAAATACCTTGAAGAAAGCAAAAAGGAGGGATAAAAGAAGAGGACACATCCATATAGAGACACAGTCGACACAATAACAGAACTCATGTTCGATGATAGAAATTTTAACTATTTTCTTAGTTTGTGATCTGTTTTGTTTAGTTGTGTGTATGTTGTAAGCTTAACCATAATCATATTTAGAAACTCAACAACAATATAGTAAAAACTTCCATGTGATTGAAGTCCTTAAGCTCGACTTCTCTCTTCTCTTAAAATGCTGACTTAATTTAGTACTTTGGAGATACTGTAAAAAATGAACACATTTACGATCTCTTTTTTCTCTATTAATTTACTGAAAGTTACAAAGTACGACATAGTAAAAATGAAGCCACTTTGAGACTCAATTCTGTATATAATTTGGCAGCAACTAATTATTGAAAATAGAGATGCTACATGTGCTTTTCTATTGTTCTTTAAGTACAAATTTTACTTAGGAATTCAAAAGAAGCAAGAAATTTTTTCTAAGATAGTTAAGCTTCTTAAACTAATGTTGAAGGAGAGTAAACTATTTTGTCCAAGAGATTTGAGAGTCTAATTTATGGGCTGATTTGCAGAGAACAGAGTAATGAAATAATAGTATTGAGATCAGCCATAGTTATAGCTCTTGCTCGAGTTTTAGTCGATGTAGTTGGGAGCAACTAACTGCTAAAAGTAGAAGATCTACCGGCGATTTTTCAAATGTTCTTCAAGTAGAAATTTCACTTAAGAAATATGAGGCAACAACTAGTTGCAGAAAGTAGAGGTGCTACAGTTCACACATTACTAATTAAAGCTCATCAATTATATGTTTAACATTTAAATAAACTAAGTAATATTTTCTATTTTCTGTCCAACAAAGTAAGCAGATTATACAATCAAGCACCTAGAAGAAATCAAAAGAGAGGGATAAAAGAAGAGAATACATCCATATAGAGACACAATTGACACAATAACAAAACGCATGTTCATTAATAGAAATTTAACTATTTTCTTAAGTTGTGATATGTTTTGTTTAGTTGTGTGTTTGTTGTAGCCTTAACCATGATCATATTCAGAAACTCAACAATAATATAGTAAAATATCCCCACATTGCTTATGTGCTTGAAGTCCTTAAGTTCTACTTGTCTCTTCTCTAAAATTGTTGGCTGAATTTAGTATTGTGGAACAACTAGAGAAAATGAACACACTATTAATCCATGTTTTCTCTATTAACTAACAGAAAGTTACCAAGTATGATAGGATAAAAAATGAAGCCACTTTGAAGAGCCAAACACTTTGTTACCATCTTGATAAAAAGAATTGCAACTCACTTAGTGCATTTTTAATTTGCAATTCTATCCAGCTATACGTCAAAGAGAGTGAACTCGCAATCTTTCCAACAACATGTCAAAAGAAAATGCAACTTCAAATTCTAGAAAGATATCCAGTTAACATAGGCATGGAACAATAGTAATAGAATTAGCCGTCGTTACAACTCTTGTTCGACCTTTAGTCGATGTAACTGGACAGCAGCTGATTGATAGAGTTTTAATTGTTACCCAGTTATATATTAGAACTAGCCATCGATACAACTCTTGTTCTAGCTGCTCTGTACTTATAACAAACCGGAAATGGTGGGTGTAGCTAGCTAGCTGTTGTTCGGTGGTTAATATAATTTAGTATTTTCATACTGGAATAGAGACACAAGTGAAAAGTGTATGAGAGTTTTCATTATGTTTATCCCATCATCAATCATAAGAAATAAATTCAACACTTACTGATGCAACAACAATTTGCTTGTACTAATTCTCGTATTTACAATGGAAATGCATATAAATTTATTTTATTCAACAGTATCTCATGGAACAGGTAATTGGTAAATCTCCTTTTATTATGTACATCAATACATTTTTTCCAATTACCAAGATTGTTTAACGCTGTCAATCATGAATATACTCAACTCGAGTCTCAATTAGTTGATGTAGGCAGTAAATATTATTAAGTTTGTTGTTCATCAATAACACATAATGATACTGTTTGTTTTGAATCTAGTTGACACAGTTTTACCTTTATATTTTGGTAGTATTCAGAGTTTTCATTAAAGTTAACAGATCTTTCATATACCATCACAATATTGTCTCTTCACTTCCTAAAATAATAGAAAAAATAGAGAAATCGATTCAATAAATTGCAACCAATTACATAACAATTAGAGATCACAAACTGTCACAACCTAGGGATACCCCCTAGATGCGACACGGCGTATAAGACTCTGAAATGTCTCATACAAGCCTCATAGCATTCATAACATTCGATATAAGGAAAATGGTATGAAATTAAAACTTTTCTTAAATCCATACAACAGAAAAACATCATTTTAAACCGTGGAAGTCTACTAGTCTCACATGGCCATCTAAAAACAATATCCGAATCAAAAGTAGGGTCGCGGCCCTTTACAATAGCAAGTCTAACAAATGTCTATTACATGAAAGAAATGAAACATCAAAGTACTTGTCCTCAAATCCATGAGGACATACCAACAGTCTTGGAAGAAATCAATCCAAGCTTCAACTAGAGAGAATCAACTCAAATGCCGGAACCTACACTTTGGTAAAAATGGAGAAATATGGGTTAGCACATTTAATGTACTAAGTATGATAGCCATGCAAAAACCATGCTTAAAACAGACATTTAATTTGAAAGTCATGTTTTTATGCCAATTTGATAAAAATTCATGAACATAAGTATAAGAGGCATAATATACAAACATAACCAACATACAAGTCATTTCTTCACATTAGAACATAATCAACATATAACCATTAAGTAACCCTCAAGCTATACATTGTGCAATGTATGAATAGCGTCCCATACCACCATCCACATCAAGGCCACCAAAAGTGAACTTACCATTCATCATTTTCACCTTTAGACAATACTCATACATAAAGAACATAAACATTTCATAAATCATATCAACACATTAGGACCATCATCTAGGGCAACCCTAAGTCATACTTGTGCAATGTATGAATAGCATCTCATACTACTACTCACACTAAGTACTCATTTGAAGCCACCATAGACAAGGCACGTTCATATTCAATAAGTCATGAAAAGGAAGTAACTCATAATACAATCCAAGTAAAGCATGCATCATTACATTAAACATCTAAATCAACATTCTTCATTAGCTTCATTAAGAGCACCTTCATTCATTAGACATTAAATCAACATTCTCATTAGCATCATCATAAGAGCACATTCATTTCACTTAACATTATATCATAAAGGAACACACCATGACTATTCTCAAAGCCTACTTGTGCAATGCATGGATGGCATCCCATACTACCACCCACACTAAGTAGTGCATTCTTGAGAAGCCATAGTTCATTAACATTCTTTGTGGGGGTAAGCCCTAACCGACATAGTGTGAGAAATTCATGGAATCCCGGTGTCACCCTCATTGGATAAGGGATTCCTACTTGCCTAAGGTAGGACCATTACTTTTTAGCTTAGGTGGATCCACTAGCTAATATGCTATGTGGGCACAAAGTTATGGGATAGGGAGATTGCTACTAGATACCCCGTCTCAACTCACGTGAAGGCATCCATCTCATGAGATTTCTACTAGAAACCCCACCTCAACTCATGTAAGAGCTTCCATCTCATATCACTATCCACTCGGTGCTTAGCATTATTCCCCACGGATTACTTAACATTCATTACTTTAGTTCTTGTTATGAGATAAGAGATTATTACTAGATACCCCGCCTCAAGTCACGTGAGGACATCCATCTCAAACCCCAACTTTCATTCATTAGATAGCTCATAGATTCAAAGAAGAGAATAGCCTTTCAACTAAGAATCCCCATATTGTGAGAAAGTCCTTTCACAACATGTCATTATTATTCAGTAGAGTACAATTGAGAATAGCCTTTCAATCAACACATCATCATTAACATATTCATAGAAACTTCATTCAATATTAATTCATGAGTGTGTATGTTAGAATAACCTTTCACATATATCATCTTCATTCATAAGAGTTAAATTGAGAATAAGCTTTCAATACTAACACAATTTCATTCTAAACATGATCATAATACATTCATTGAGGTCACACACATATACTTCACATCATAATCATACATAATCCTTCATGAAATTTCCCTTCAAGGCTATGACCATAAATCTAAGATACTACAATAGGTAAGGGAATTAACACGATTCAATAACTAATTCAATATAAACATAAACAATTCAACATACTTTCATGATCAATGAATTCCCAATCACAATTCACAACTTAAGAATTTGGGGCAAACATGTGTTCATAGGAGAAATTCACCATAATTCATCTTTAATTCAACAATCCATAATTCATCATATAACAGCCTTTGAAAACGTTTTGCAATTGAACCCATGCATAGGTTGAAAACTAGAGTTTTTGGGGGTATTTGGAAACTTGAAATCATCTTTGATATGGCTCCTTGAATGAAACTTAGACAAGGATGAAGACTACCATGCCTTTTAGGAAAGAACTCCACGAAAATTGATTGAGAATGGTGAGATCTTGAGCTTGAAAGCTTGAATCCTTCACCTCCAATGGTGGTTTCTACAGAGGAACTTTTAAGGAGAGGAGGTTTCTATTTTGAGTGTTTGGGAATAATGAAGTCTAAAAAGGAGTTTAATAACTTTAAAAGCCTTAAAATACCTTAATAACTCAATAATAACCTTCCCCAGCCCCTAACTAATTAATTAGGATTTTTCCACCTTGCCCTTACTTTGGTCAAAATTAGACAGTTTCTACACGTGTGACTAACCAACCCCACCCACGGACCGTGGGTGGGTCCACGGGCCGTACTGGCAAACCGTGTTTCATGGCTGCAACCTCTAATTTGGGACCTTGACCAACAGAGGCCATCCACGGGGCGTGGATGGACCTACGAGGTGTAGGTCCCATCCGTAGTTCACCATCTTTTTGGCAACTTTTTGGTTTCTTGGGGTCTTGGGGGTTAGGCTTTAGGGTCCTCCTCAAGGACCCTTTCGGTGGTCCTTGGGGAGTTGTACCTTGACGTTTAACCCTAAACCCCTCACCCTAAGCTCAGGACATCATTCTACACATTCAAATCCCACATCAAACTCAAACACACACTAGTTAGGCTCTAGTTTCACTTACTAGTTTTCCGGGTCGTTACAGAAACACGACCTAGCAAACACATATTAATGAACAACGATGTTACTAGGTTATTATAGAGACAGAAACATAAAATCTTTGACACATAGAACAGTATAATCGCTAGACCTATATAGACAGAAACATAGGAGACAACATTAACACCTAAAATAAATTTGGAGAGGAGCGATCTACTTACATGAATACTTGGTCGATGGAGGTCATTGATACTTGCTTGATGTCGCTTCTCTGATGGAATAATTCCTCGACGTTCTGGGTTAATATTGTTTTTCTTATGCGGTTGGGACTTGGGAGAGGGTTTTATTTGCAAATGGTGGGAGTTTTCCTTATTAGAAGGGGAAAAGAATTTTGGCGGAAGCGTGAGTTTTCCTTATTAGAATGGGAAAAGGTTGACAAAAGTGGGACTTTTATTTTTAGGAAAACAAAAAGGAGGAAGAGGTGGTGGTTTGCTTTCACAAATCTTTACTTGAAAACATTACACAAGACTTTTGGAACTCATTGGTGAAAAGCATTTCAAAAAAGGAGTTAAAATTATTTCACAATCACCATTTTTGTTTAGAACTCAACTTCACAAAAAACTTTGCCATTTGTCAATCAAAATCTAAGGTTTAGATGTTATATCAATAAATGATAAATGGGAAATGAAATTTTAGGGTCACAAATGTTTACACAAATGATTTAGCAAAAGAAATCTCTTCAAAATCGCCTCCAACGAATTTACAAAACTCCAAAATTGAAAATGGGGATTAAACACCAAAATTTTTGATAAAAACTTTTCACGATCCAAAGTATACCCTAGGCGTAACATGACATATAGAACCCCGGAAGGCCCTACACAATACACTTAGCATACACCATACAAGATAAGAAATATAAAGATTTCAAAATAAACCGTCTTATATCAAAAAAGAGTTGGACAAAGGGGAAGTCTGACATAGTCTCAACAAGCCATCTAATACATCAAAAATAAAGTAGTTGAGACGTTACTCATACACCACATACAATGTCTAAAAATAGAAAGAAAGAAAATCTATAAAAGTGTCTCGGTCCTCGAATCAAGAGGACTCACCAATCTTTGAGTGCCAACAGAGATAAACTAGCCACAAGTATGCAAGGTAGGAGTGTCAGACCCTATATTAGTGAAGCAATGTTGGCACAAGTTTGCATTAGTACATGGAATGTAATAAGTATTATGGAAATGCATAAATGGTATGAAATAAAGCTAAAGGGGACTTTTAATGACATGCAATGACCAAGCTAAACCATAAGATAAAAGGTTAGAAAGCATATGCCATAATCATGGTCAATGCCAGCCTAACATTCTTAAAACACATTGTGAGATACTTTAAAAAAATACCTTAGTTCATTATTGTGGGAGGTTTATTATTAACCAAAATAGACTATGTGAGCTAAAACATGGAATCCGGTGTATTTCCAACATCAAAAAAAAAATTCCTACTTGTCAAGGTAAGGACCATAAACTTCTATCTTACGTGGATCCACTAGCTAAGACATCCTACGGGGGCACGAAGTTAGGGACAATGATATTGCTACTAGAGACCCAACCTCTACTAAAGGGAGAGCCTCCATATCAATATCCTCTTGGTGCTAAGTAAGATCCTACAAAATAGTCATTAATCATATTCATTGCATCATCCATGGAAAGACACTATTAAGCTACGAATCCAAGTTAAAGTCATTCAGAATAGCTCATAAACTCTTGATTCAACTTACGTGAGAAAACCTTTCAACCTTATGAATCCTTATGTGAGAAAACATTTCACAATCTTTTTGATACTTTCATCTAAGAGCATCCTCAAATTATTTATATCGATTTCATAAAAAGCATGCATATGATTATAAATTCATAGATCATAGTTCATAAGCTTGATAATATGTTCATAGTCTAAAATCATGGATCATGCATGGGTTCATATGAATTTAACTCGAAAACATGTAATTACTTCAATTCATGGAAATAGAAGATAGAAAATAACCAATGAGATATTAATTAAAAAGAACCCATGATGATTAAATAAAAACCCTATCTTTGATTTGAGAATTTAACTTGTAAAAATTGGGATTCTTGGGGACCCTATCGGGGAAAGGACTCTATGGGTGATTACTAACATACCTTTGTGATCAAGGCCCAAGAGCTATAGTAAATTTAAGATCCTTGGTGGAAACACTAGCTTCTTCTTGCTTAGCCTTAGAGAGAGTTTTGAGGTAGAACTTGGAGGGAAATTTAGGATGTAGGAGAATGATTTAGAAAGGGTAGTTTTAGGACTTAAAATACTTATATAGGGCTTAGAATAGTGGTTAAAACAACATATCTTTGGGACTAGACACATAGGGAAAGACTAAAATAGCCCTGACTTAAAAAGTTGATGGGAGACTTATATAGGAGGCCTTCATGTACCATTTAGTTCTTCACTGTCCCTGAAGGAAGTCATCTAGATTGGGGTAAAATTTTGGGTTGCCCAAATGACCAACCTAGCCCTCTTCACGGGTCTTGAACCCTTCCGTGGGTCGTTTAGGCCTCTGTGAAAGGTTCACGGTTGAGCTAAGGTCTGTGGATGTGCCCATTCAACCCCCTTTACCTTTTTTTTCTAAATTCCAAGGTGTTACAATATCTCTCCCTTGGGAACATTAGTCCTTGAATGTGTCTCAAGCTACCATGAAGAGAGTAGAAGAGAAACAAAAAACTCAACATGAATGCAATTTCATCAAAATACAGATATCCAAGGAGGAAAATTGACTCCAAGATAAAACATACTCAAAATATCATTTAATAAAACATACATGCATCATATGGCAACATTAGAATTACTAAGACACATGAATCTGAAAGAATGAACCATGAGAGCTAAATACCTCAAGCTAGAGTAAGATGGGAGAGAAACAGATGAGGTTATCGGGACATCATATTAGCCTCAGCCTCCCAAGTAGCACCCTCAAACATTTGATTCCTCCATAACACCTTTACCGATACAATTTCTTTGTTCCGTAACTTTTAAGCTTACCGGTCGAAAATCTCAACCAGAACATATTCATATGAAAGGATTTCCTTTATACCAAGATTATCTAATGGTACAATAGATGTCGAATCTCCAATATAATCTTTTAACAATGACATATGGACAATCAGATGCACTGATGCTAAATAATTAGGCAAATGAAGTTCATAAGGAACTTTATCAGTACGCCTCAAAATTTGACATAGGTCTATGATGAGTCCACAATTTGGACTCATTTAGGGCTCTATTTTGATAGAATTAGAGTCCTCAAATGCATATTTTGTCTCTATATCTGATGAAAATCCTTAAGTTTCAGGTATTTGAGTTGAGAGACAAAGCATGGATGCTATCGAGCAAAAAGGAACAAAGTGGCTGAAAGAAGGAAGAAAAGACGGTCTGACGATCGTCTAATCCATTAGGCGTGTCACTAAAAGGCCTACAACCTCACCTAATGTTCCAGTGTGCTTAGCCCTGAAGAAAAAGGTAAAGGCTGCGAGGAAAGGGAGCAGTCGGCGAATTGCCGAGCAGTTCCATGAAGCATCACCATATCGCCCAATGATTCAGAACGCGAAGATGTTGAAGGCAAAAGGTAAAAGGCAAGTTACCAGACCAAAGGGCGGATCGCCGAGTAGTTCGGCGATCCCGACTAACTGCACTGAGTGGATCCTTCGCAACACAATTTTTGACAGCTATAAATACCCCCCTAAATCTGTAGCTTAGTATCTAGCTATTGGAGAACTAAGTTTTAGAATAGAACAGTTTTTACACTTTTGGAGACATTGTTCTTGAGCCTTGAAGATTCAAAGGGTTTCAACTCCAACAAATTGGACTTGGGTCTTCAAGAATCTTCATACTTGATGTGTTTAAAGTATTTATTTATCATACCCATTTGATGGTAACACCTTTTGCTGTCGATTTTTTATCTCTTTTTCATGTCTATCTAAAACCCCAATTCTTGGGGTGTGATTTTGTGAATATGGATTAGATTATTTGTTGGGTCTTGCTTGTTGATGGTTTATTTGTTGTTTAAATGTGATTTCATCTAGTAGTTGTGTATGAACTTAATGGAGTTGTAGTTGCAAATACGATTTCATCTTAGTGTTTTCGGCTTGCTCGAGAGACAAATGTCGTAAAACTAAGACTACTAAATTGATAGCCAGTGGTATTGGGTCGACATGGGTTTAGTTCTCAAAAGTGAATCCTAGTCCTTCTCCCACACTTCAGCTCAAGAGAGTGAATGGGCTAAGGTAGAGCCTGTGCTTAAAGCGGCAACTCGGTGTTCGAGAGAAACCGAGTCGATTCGGGGTAAGTTGCTCGAGAGAGAATTTACCCCCACTATAGTCTAGCCTAGTCACAAATACTCAACAATTTACTATCAAAATAATGTACCTGACTGTTTAGTTTATCCCGTATTCCTATCACATTCCAATAATCCCGTCTCTCTATCTAGTTTTTGTATATTATCGTTGTTTGTAGTTGTTAATTAATACAAAAACCCCCCATTGATAATTGACGCTTGCGTCACCCCTTTTAGATTTAGTATGTTTATACTCGATATTGTTTTTTGCTACTGTTAACTTTAGCATTTTCTGCACTTAACCATTAATTTTTAGGAACCGCTCCCTTGGGACTCGACCCCAACCCATTCGGTTGGGTTATATTACTATTGTACGATCGTAGACACTCGAATTGAAAGTTGTGTCTTGATTACGCAAACATCAGCTAACATATCAGGGACTAAGCTTCCCTTTCTTACCGAACCTCATCAACATATCATAGGTAAAATTTTCAGGTACACCCAATCACCAACATCATACAAAAGATATATTTTTCTAACATCAGCATAAGACTTTAGTCAACTTTGAGCCATTTTCAACATTTCTATAACAAGTTGAACCTTTTCAATGGCCTCATAAACCCAATCGGGACCTTTTTAAACAACCTCACAAACTTCAAACCAACCTATAGGAAATTGAAACATCCTACAATAAAGAGCCTCAAATAGAGCCATACCAATACTTGAAAGATAGATATTATTATATGCAAACTCAATCACAGGAAAATGATCATCCCAATTACCCTTGAAGTCAATCACACAAGCTCTCAACAAATCTTTAACAGTTTGGATAGTATGCTCTGCTTCCCCATCGGTTTGAGTATGAAAGACCGTACTAAGCTTGACACAAGTACCAAGCCCTTTTCAGAATGACTTCTAAAATTCAGAAGTAAATTTGGTACGACGATCGGAGATAATGGATAGAGGCACTCCATGCAACCTAACCATTTCCTTTAGTTACAACTTAGCATAATCTTCCGCCAATTAAGAAACCTTGACGGAAATGAAATGAGCCTACTTCTTCATACGATCTACAATAACCCAAATCAAGTCATGTTGCCACTGGATATGGGTTAAACCAACAATAAAGTCCATATTCACATCTTTCCACTTCCAAGTAGGAATGCTAATATCTTGGGACAAATCTCCCAGCTTTTGATGCCCAACTTTCATATGTTGACAATTAGGACACTTAGCCACAAATTCTACAATATCCTTCTTCATCCCATTCCACCAATAGACCTTCCGCAAGTCAATGTACATCCTAGTGGCTCCCAGGTAAATGGAATATCGAGAACTATGGGCTTTCAATAAAATTTTCTCCCTCAAATCATCAACATTGGGAAAACATAAATGACTTTTTAAGCACCGCTTCCTTCAAATCAACACAAAATCAGATCAAGACTTTGCTTGGCTTTCACATTCGACTTTGTCATGACGCTAAGTATATCCTAAATGAAACACTGCCTACATAACCCCGGAAGGCCCTACGCAAGCCACATAGCATACATCCCACAAGATAGAAGAAACATAGATTTCAAAGAAGCATTTTCATAAAAAAACAAAGAGTTTGAAAAAGTGGAAATCTAACATAGTCTAAACAAATCATCTAAACATCAAAATAAGTGGTTGGGATGTAACCCATACACCACATACATCATCCGAAAACTAGAAAGACATAAATCAAGTAAATGTGTCTCGATACTTATAACATGAGGACTCACTGTAAAATCTCGCCTTAGAAAGAGCTAAAAAAATAGAAACAACAAATTTGGAAAGAGCCAAATCAGAAATTTTACACGTTATGCTTAAGTTGTGAGTTTTGGGTCAATTTCAAACGACCATAACTTTTAGTACAAATGAGTTAGGTGTCCCATAAAATATCAACTGAAATTTCTTGGAATCCTCTTTCCAACGCCACTGAGTTTGATAAATTTCTAGCTCGTATGTGGGAGACACGCCCGTTTGAAGTCAAGATGTCTACTTAAGGAAAGTTACCCGAAAATGGGAGGGGTATTTTGGTCTTTTCCTTACCCAATCAGATTAAAAACGAATTTAGTATTATTTTTGGGGTTAAATCTGATTTGGGTCAGTTTTCATAAATCCAAATACGCTTAGGGTTTTGAGAGGAGTTCAAGAAGAGGAGAAAAGGAGAAAAGTTAAAAGCGTTCATCAAGATTCCTGTGTTTTGTTAGGGATTCCGCCAAGGGTTTGATCCCTAAGAGGTATGTGACTCCTCATAGTATTGGGTTTGTTCACCCACACGCTAATCATGCTATTTAAATGCAATTTCGTTCTCAAAGTTTAAGGATTGGAGTTCTTGATTAATGTTCTTGAAGTATTTCTTTCATTCTTGAATTAGTATGGGTTTGATGAGTTCTTGAGATAATCGTATCGAGTTTAAGAGTTGTTTTTGAGTATATTCGTGTGTACTTATATTGGGTAATTTAATATAAGGAAAGCTTGAGGCAATCAATCGATTAAAAGTGATTTATGATCAGAAAATTAATGAGAAAATTCGTCAGGATGATCAGGGGAAGGGGTGGCACAGTGCGACCCAGGCGCGCCAGTAGGTCTGGAGTGGCGTACCATAAGGGCTGGCGTGATGTTCCAGCAGTGCAGAATTTTTAGTTCTCTAAAGTTAAGGGGATGGCGCCCAGCACCAGCAGTGTGCTAGGGTCGCCTGCCCCACCCTTTTTCCTTCGTTTAGCCTGTCTGAGTTTTTTTTAAAGTGTACATTCACGTACCTTGGTTCTAACTACTCTGAACTACTTCTAAAAGTATTGAAATCATTCATAATATGAATCATAAACTTGAATTCATAATTCAAATTCAATGTAGAGCAAAGTGTTAAGTCTTGAGAGTTTTTTTTTAGTCTTTTGAGAAGTCTTTTGCAAACCTTTTTAAACTTGTTTTAAGACTTGAGCACTTGAGTTTGAGGAAGATTAGAGTTGAGTTCATTTTCCTTAAAATGATATATGGGAACTAAGTATTTCCAAGAGTAAATGTTTTTACATTTAAGCAAAGAGGAAATACCGATTTCCAAAAGAGTTCATGAGCAGTTTTATGTACTATTTATTTTAAGAGAAATATTTTTAAGTATTGATCTCAAAGTTAAGGAAGAGTAAATGTTTTCTTTAAAACGTATGAGCTAAGTTACATTTTTGGGAGTAGTATTGAGCATCGATATGGGGGAGAGTTCAAACAACTCACAACCCCTATAAACCATGTAGCCAATGTGGGTAGAAAGGGTCATACTTTTTAAATGATTCCTTATTGCTTTTTAGCATAGACTAGTGAATCCACTTAGTAAGTAGTTATATACCTCGACAAAGTATAGAACAGTTCTGGCATCGTGCACTAGACATTGTATCATCACATAGCTCATAGTGATGGTTGTCGGTTAGAGAATCTCCCACAGAGTTATTTTGTATCTTTATATACAAACTACATTATATCGTGTTTTTCAATACATTGAGTTTCTATATATTGTTGTAAAAGCTTTTCTTTATATTTGCATTATTGTTATTGCTTTTAAACTAAAATAAGTTGAGGTTGAGTTGAGTTGAGACGAGGTAAGTTGTTTCTTTAGTTTCAGCTCAAGCTTTTGTCCTCCTTAGATTTTCCCTTGCATGCTCATACATTCCATATGACTGTTGCCAAAGAGAAGGAGAAATTTCAAAGAAGCAAGAGATACCTATGAATATGATATTGGTGATAGAGTTATTTGATGTCTGGGGCCTTGACTTCATGGGTCCATTTGTAAGTTCACATGGGATGAAGTATATTCTTGTTGCGGTTAACTATGTATCAAAATGGGTGGAGGCAATTGCGCTTTCAAACAATGAGGGAAAAAGTGTCACCGCATTCCTAAAAGAGAGTATCTTCTCCAGATTTGGTACACCTAGGGCTATTATCAGTGATGTAGGTTCTCACTTTTGTAACAAGTTGTTCAAGGCGTTGCTTGAGAAATATGGAGTTCGTCACAATGTAGCTACTCCTTATCATCCGCAGTCTAGTGGGCAAGTTGAGGTGTCAAATAAAGAGATAAAGCAAATCCTTGCAAAGACTGTAAACGCTAACAGAACTGATTGTTCAAGAAGGATTGATGATGCTCTATGAGCCTATCGCACCGCATTCAAGACTCCCATAGGTATGTCCCCCTACCAACTTGTATATGAGAAGTCATGTCATTTGCATGTAGAGTTAGTGCATAAAGAAATGTGGGCGCTAAAGAAGTTGAATTTGGAGTGGGGCACCGTATCGAGATAAATACTAAATGACATGAATGAGCTTGATGAGTTTTGCCTAAAAGCATATGAAAGTTCATTCTTGCACAAGAAGAAGATGAAGAAGTACCATGATCAAAAGATTGAAAAGCGTGAATTTATTGTGGGTGATCTGGTGCACTTATTAAACTCAAGGTTGCGCTTGTTTCCTGGCAAGCTCAATTCCAAGTGGACTTGACCATTTAGAGTCACTCAAGTATTTCCACATGGAGCGGTCGAGCTCGAGAACAAGAAGGAACGAGGTTTAAAGTGAACGGACAAAGGATCAAAGTCTACTTGGGGAAATCTGAGAGTGTGCAAGAAGTGATTGAGGCATATTATCTTGATAAAGTCTGAGTAATCAAGGTGTCTGCATCGTGCCGCGACGTTAAATCAAGAGCTTCTTGGGAGGCAACCCAAGATGTACAATCTAGCCAACTATAGGATTTTCTTTTCGATTTAGAAGTCTTCTTCTTTCATTATGATTTTTATAACTCTTTAGATAAGTGTTTATTTTTATGTTTTAGTGTTGGCTAGATATAGAATAGGATCCGTGTTTAAAAAGTGTCTAGAAAATGTAAAAATAAAGTCCTAATGGATGCTACGTGTGCAGGGACGAAAAGGCAAAATCTGCAGAAACCTATTGTGCAGTGGTCTACGGACCCCATCGACGGTCCATTGGTCAATCCACGAACCGTGGATGGCGTTCGTAGATCCCAGGTAAGTTCTCGAATTTTTCTAAGTGTCTGAGTGACCTACGGACCCAATCGACGGACCGTAGACCCACGGACTGTCGACGAGGTCTCATGGGTCCAGACTAGGGTTTCTGTCCAACCCGACCCGGACCCTAAATTAATATAACCCCTCAGTTTTCAAACATTCCCCACTTCCATATTTCCCTCCAAACCGTTTCTAACCCTCCAAATACCCATAATCATAAATTAATCACCCCCATATCACTCCTTAATTGATACATATCAATCCTCCATCTCCCATATCTCCCTCTTCTCTCCCAAATCATTCCAACACTCCCATTTTCTTCCCCAGGCAATTTCACAGTTCGGGTTCGGTGTCCACGTTGTTCTAAGAGTTTTTGCACTCGATCACACACTCACCATTGTTGTTTACTTGTAAGGTAAGTTGAATTCTCCAAAACTTTGAACAGTTCATAGTTTCATATTGAAATCACAACAATGAACTTGACCTTAGGTTGTTAAATCAAGTGTTTGAATGTTAAATTTTAGTTAGAAACACCCTTGGAATGACAGTATGTGAGTTTGTAGTTGATTAATACCAACTAAAAATAATAATAGGCCTAATTGGGAGTTTTTGACTTAGGGTTGTTCAATGCTTTTGTGTGAATGTGAATGAAATAGAATGCTCACAACCCTAAGGATGATGCACTACCAAAATATATGTTGAAATGCATGTGTAGGCTTAGTTTGATTGAATGTTTGTTAATATAGTGCAATACCCATGAGTTCAAGTATGATGCCTGGCACATAACTGATCCACGAGCCCTACCCACTAACCATAGGTCACCGTACGAACCGTAGGTCAGGGACCGTGGATCAACAGCACACAAAATTGGTATAAGTCTAGAACCACGATGTGGACTATGGTCTGTCGTTTGATCGACGGACCGTTCTGCACATTCGTAGTTCCCCATCTAGAACCCAAAAATGTGAGCTCCTGACCTACGGAAGGGACTCACAGGTTGTCGTTCCATTGAAGGACCGTAGGTACCCACCGTGGGTCACCAGTCTAGTTACTACCTGAAATTTATTTTGAGTTTTCGTCTGGGTCTGATTCCTATTCTAAAATTATTTTATGAGTCTTATTTCCTTGTTTTGGTACTAACTAGTATTCCACAGGTACCATGCCTACTAAACAATTACCGGTGTATGCTAAGAGAGGGAATATTCAAGTCTATTGCCCCTTCCCGATGCCTATTGGATAAGGACACCGATCAGGAGTACATCTCACCGAACACCAGGGTCTCCCCTACTGCCACCCGCACTACTAGGAACAGAGTCCAGCAGGTTAGCTCCGACGAGGTCACTGACCCCCAATTTGAGGAGGGGGCCATATAGGTTGGAGTCGTAGTCCAGCTCTAGTTCTAGCGGCAGTCCCACTTCATCCTCTGATAGCTCAGGAGACAGCTCGGTACCTACCAGAGTTGAGCCTGCCCCCAATGTCGATGATCGGAACAGATGGTGCATTCCGGGCCAGTATCAGTTATATGAGAATGGGACTATATTGAATGAACACAGGAGGATGGCTCAGACTGTTACTGAGGAGCATAGAGTCCTTACTGGTAACCTCCACAGTGCACCAGTTATTCAGGAGCTCTTCCAGAGGCACAAATGTGAGTGAATGGCACGAAGCGTCGGGAACTACAGCGAGGAGATGACCAGAGAGCTCTATGCCTCTTATACTGCCACCGTCTGGAACTCCATCTCTAAACGAGCCAAGCCCGTAGCAGATGCCCCACTTCAGTCCACATTGGTGCATGGTTTCCAGGTCGACATCTCAAAGGCCATAATTCACCGGTTCATATATGGCCCAATCCACACTCTGCCTATTAATACAGTCGAGTATGACTACAGGATGGGCATTGTCCAGAGAGGGTCTTTTCAGAGAGATATTGATCAAAGAGAGATGTTGCTTCGTTGGATGACACATCATATTGATGAGGATAGGGAGTGCATTGAGTGGGTACAAAATCCTACTCTGACTCTCAGGAAGGTGACTATGAGCTTTGCTGCGAAGTGTATCTGGCTATTGGTGCGAAATCAACTGTCCCTTACTCAGGCGGACAATGTTGTTACATGGGACCGGGCCGTGATGCTGGCAGCAATTATGGCAGGGTTGGAGATTGATTTTTCCCACATCCTGATCGCGGAGATACACGAGAGGGACTTCAAGACCACCACTACCCTGCCTTTCCCATGTCTGATTTTCCATCTCTGCAGGGAGGCTTCAGTGCCTATTTAGCATTGTGACAGGTTGTTTAAGGCGACCAAGACTTTGGACATTGGCCTCATTCGGGATGATGCCAACCTTGCTGCACCATGGAGGGAGCCACATGTTGATGTACCACCTTTGGGTGTTGCTCTTGTTGCGGATGTGGATCAAATGCAGGCTACTGACACCACCATTCCAGCCCCTACTGCAGATGCCCATGGTCCACCCTCTTTGGCCATTAGTCAAGCCCCGAGCTCCTCCCGAGCCACTCCCTCTTCAGGGTCCACAATCGTTCCTCTAGCTCGAGTCCAGAAGCTAGAGACATAGATGGCCACTTTACTGCAGCATATGAGGTCGTGGATGTAGCATTCTATTGAGGAGTCTGAGGTCAGGATGGAGCATGTGATGGATCAAAAGATTCAGGTCGTTCATAAGCGCCTGGATGCTTTCGAGTTGAGAGTCCTAGAGAGGCCTGCCCTATTATTGATGTGTCCACTTTCCAAACGGAGTTGGCTAGACTCCGTGATGATGTTACTGCCCTCATATCCCCTACTGATACTACACCAGAGGCTGCCCCTACAATGGTGGAGGATGATGTGGTGATGATTGTCTTATTTGGCGATACTATGCCACCACCACACTCTTCTCGTGCTGCTGGGAAGCGCGGCCTCTCTGACCACACTTCCGATGTTGAGGGGGTTCACAGATTGCAGAAGAAGGAATGCCATCTAGTCGAGGTATCCTAGAGGGAGTCCATCCTAGATAAGGAAAGGAGACAGCAGCGGGCCCGTGAGATAGGTGTTAGCCCATCTAACAGTTTGAGAACTACTGAGGGTGCTACTATAGTTGGTGAGGGCGCTACTGATGGTGTCCCTAGTGTTGATTCAGCGAGCTCCAGGAAACCGAACCCTCCCGCTTCTTGACAAGTCTTCGGCACATTTGCGCCATAGGTTTGCTTCACCCTATGCTTTACTTTTGATTTTTGTGCATTGAGGGCAATTGTACTTTATTTTTTTGGGGTGGGGTAAATGGATTGTGAGTGATAGGGTGAAGCCTGAGTAACCCAACTTATAATCCTCCTTTGGGGTTTTCTTGCATGTGTTCTTTTTCGCCAAAGGACTTGTTACTTTTATGTTGAACCGACATGTTAGGAATGTATATGTAGAAGTAAGTAGAAAAATGAAAACATGATGGCATAAAAAGCATAAAATTGATACCCGTCCAAAAATTGTGAAATGCGCTAGATCTATAGGTTGAATGAGTTCAATTTGTTGGATCTTCATATGACATGATACGGAACCGGTAGGATAGCATGACTTAAGCTAAAACTTGAATTGGTAATTTAATAATCTGATAATGAAACAATGTGTCAAGTGTGTGTGAGAAAAGCTTGAATGTTCATACAGTATGTGTTAATCTAGAACTTACCCCTTTGGTCTTGCTAAGATAATCTAGGGTAGAAGTTGGGAAATGATCATAGGCCCTTGCTCAAATTAAGTCCACTCAAGCCTAAAATGATTCAACCAAAAGAAATAAAAATTCCCTTTCATCCAAATGTTTGAGCCTAATGTAGACCACTTCTTTCAATACACCTAATTCATCTTCCCTAAAAGATTGTTTTAGCCCCAGTCCCTCCTTGGACATGTGCACCTTGACTTAGGCCAAAAGCCTAAGTTGAGGGTGGTTAATTCAAAAAGTTACCTTAATCTTGGCCCTGGTCCAACATCGGATATTGTGCACCTCAACTCATGCAAATTACATAAGTTCAAGGTGGCTATGATAGAGGAAACCGAAATCAAAAGGGTATGAAAAGAGTTTTGTGTAGAAGAAAAAAAAAGAAATAAAAAGATACGATTGAAGTCAAAAGAATCAAAAAGAGCAATAATTGTTGAAGAAAATGAAGAATGTGAAAAATAAGAGTGATAAATGCAAAATCACATCTATGTTGAGAAAAGTACAAAGAAAGAGCAGAGAATAAAAAGATATCAAGAATTGGTTGAGAGAAGAAGTAAAAAGTCAATGTAATGCCAAGGAGGGCAGAAAGTCACTAAAAAGTACCCAAATGTACCTTACCTGACCCTGAGCCTACGTTACAAGCCAAGAAAGCCCTATAGTTATCCTAGTGACTAGTTTGGAGAGTCTATGCAGTGAAAATAAGGGAAAGTCTATGGTATTGAGCACTAATTGTACTTGAAGTCACTTCTGAGTATGAGTGTTGAATGAATCCTTAAATTTGAAATGTATATCTATTGTGTAGAAAAAAGATTTATTTTGAAGTGAGGGCACTAGTTACATTGTTGGAGAATTGGTACCTTGGTGATTGTAAAAAGTGTATGTTGTGGTGTCTATTGGTCTATCTATGTCATGTTTTGATCCGCATGAGTTATCTTGTTGATTCTAGATGAAAAGATTTGCACTAATGTGATGGAATTGATTGAAAAAGCCATGTGATTGCTTGAGTTTCTATATCTGCTTCTACATAAGTATCGTTTAGAGTTTAGTGTGTCACTTGAGGACAAACAACAGGTTAAGTTGAGGGTGTTGATATACCGTGAGTTTACGATATTTTTTAAGTGTTTCACTTAGAGTTTGTCTTTCTTGGGCTATTTTGTTATAAGGAATAATGTTGTGTGTATAATGTTTGCAGGAAATAGGCTTGGATGCAGTTGATGAAGATACGAGCTGAAAAGTGCAGAAATGGCCACCAACGGAGCCACCCACAGACCGTAGGTCCAACGAAGGGCCGTGGATGGGCATTCGTAGGTCCTGGCCTGGGATTTGAGTTCCAATACTCAGTCCACGGAGTACCAAGACAGACCGTAGTCCAGTCCACGGATTGTAGGTGATGCATTGTAGTTGGAGATCAGGGAAGTCTGACCAAGTGTGGAATCACGGAGCAGACAACGAACCGTAGGTCGACCATCCGACGATGATGATCTGGGAGTTGAAAGTTCCAGTACCTGATGAAAGTTTCTAAGTGTTGAGCCACGGAGGGTGGCCTACGGACAGTAGGTCGACCCACGGTCCGTAGGTCGTGCCATCGACAGAAGCCGTATTCCAGTAGTTTATTTCCTTATTTTGTTTCTTATTTAATTTAAGATTTGTTTTCTATAAATAGAAGTTTTAATCCTCATTTTTTGGGGGTTAGACATTATTGCTTACTACTAAGTTTTGTTCTTTGGGAATTAATTTGCAAACTCTTAGCAATTAACTTTCCGGTTTTCGTTTAATACAATTTTCTCTTTCAAAGTCAATTGAAGATTTCGGGTTTCATCAATTCTTCTTGTAAGTTCATGAATTCTCTTAACCCAATTATGAATTGTGATCTTTCAAGCATGAGTAGCTAAATCCACAACTAGGGTTGTGGGAACCATGAGCAATTAACAAAGTATGAATAGTAATTGTATTTCTTAAATAGTGTTTATGCATGTATTGTTAATTTTTTGCTTAGAAGTCTTTTTAACAGTGGCCAACGTTAGAACTCGCCTCATTTCTACTTGCCGGACTAAGGAGGTAGTGAATGAGAAAAGAATTTAACAACAAAGATTTAGTGGATCTTATCTAATAGTCTAATGTAAATTGGAGTGAGGGTGAAAACTAAGTCATACATTGATATGATGATTAATCTGAGGTAAAAGCTAAGGGTTAGTAAAGTACACACTCGTAGCAGACCAAGGTGAGTGGTGAAATTCCCTACTTGGAGGACCAATCACTTAAGGATACCTAACTTACCAACTTTGCATGTAAAACACTAGGAAAGGATTACTATTATTAGTATTACCGCATTAAGAGCTTATGGGGAACACATACACCCTAGTTTCTTTCTCATATTGATAAATCAAAGTTTAAATTGTGTTCACTTATTACTTGAGCATTCTAAATTGTTACTTACTTACAAAATCACCTTGTTTACTTTTCTCATAAATAATTTGGCTAAACGGAAATAATAGTGAGTTAAAGTTAAGTCTAAACCATATTCCTCGTGGGATCGACCCCAACCTACAAGTTGGGTTCTTTTACTTGATAACGATCGCTTATACTTCTTTAGGGAGGTGTAATTTGAGCATATCACATATTTGGCTCATATTCGGGATGTTGATGTCGAGTCTCCTTCTTTTGAGTCTATTCATGTAGTGTCTGAATTCAAGAAAGTGTTTCCTATCGATTTGCCTGGTATGCCTCAAGATAGAGTTATAGATTTCTCCATTGACTTGGAACCTGGCACTCGCCCCATCTCCATTCCTCCTTTTCACATGGCTCCGACAGAATTGAGAGAGCTTAAAGCTCAAATCTAGGAGCTTCTTGATAAAGGTTTCATCTGTCCTAGTCCTTCCCAGTGTGGTGCTCCTGTCTTGTTTACTAAGAAGAAAATGGTAGTAGGAGGACTGGTGATTTTATTTTAAGCCATAACGGAGTGGATTGATACCGGAGTGACAAGCTTATGGATAAAGAAAACCCCATTAAGTATACTTGAGTGAAGGCAAGTGAAGTTTTTAGTAAGAAAGTTCGTATAAAATTGGATTAGTCCTTTGAATTTGATTGGTATACCTTAGTTTGAGGTGTCATGTCGATGAAAAGGTTGACTTCGTAGTGATAGCCAGGGCTAACTGAGCGTAATGGTAGTAAGAGTTCGTGATGGATTGTGATGGAATGCAACTATATAATAAGATTGTTGTTTAAGCGAATTTTGTATAGTAATTACGACTTGTGAGTATCTAAGGTTATGGTTTTCTAATATTTGGTGAGTAACGTGGTTGTATGGAAAGTTTTAAGAGATGATGGGACACCACTTGAATAGAATTTAAAAGTGCTAGAGTCATAATGAAAAAAAAATAGTGGGATGTAGTACAGCCTTCAGAGAGAGGCGAGAGCAAGAATATTTTATTTGATTGCAAAGGCTAAAGAGGTATCTTCAGATGGGGTATATAATTGGATTTAGAGACGCGTGATTTCATTCTTTTTGTTGTGGCTATGGTAATAGTGTCACGGGTCCGTCAGATTGGTTAAAAACTATTGGAAAAGACTTGAGAAATAAGTGTACATACATTAGCTAGAGTGTGATGATAAGTGCTTTGTTTTTGTTTTTGTTTTTGAGTTTAGTAATGAGTAAAATTGAATTTGTAGCGACAGATATTGTAAGATCGATGGAAATGCGATCAATGATAAGCGAAAATCTATGAATTCATTAGAATCTTCAAGGTACAAGCTAATGTTGATAGATAAGGGGAATGTGTTATACGCTTGAATTTACAATTCAGATTTTTCATTGTAAGTCTACATTCGTGGTGATATATTTTGTCAAGGTATGAATTTGCAAGGTGAGAAATGATCAATTGTATCTGGTATTGAGCATTTGAAAGAACTTACATTTGGGTTGAGTCGTAAAGTTTATTACTGTTGATTGTTAAGTACCTAAGAAAGGTTTTCGTTTAAAAGTGTTGGTTTAGAGTAAGGTAAATGGTCGGAGTGTTTGAGAGTGTGGGCTTCGGTGGAATGATGTGAAGAGTATGTGGAGTCAACTGAATGGAAATGGTTGGTATCGGCTCTTCAGAGGAAAACCTTTAGTTTTATTCAACAGTTATTCCGTAAATTCTTATGTGACCATCTATTTCATTTTGTACATGGTTATGAGTATGATTCACTAGCTATGCTCACGTGTGTTTTCACTTTTGTGGGTGGATCCCTAGTGGTGGATCAGGTGTACTGATCCTGTGATGTTCTCTTGGTTGAGTGGGATGATTGGGAAGACTTGGTTATTTCAGATGACATATTTGGTGTTGTCTTGGAGTTGTTAAAGTATTCCAGTGGTTCTACATGTACCACCTTGCTTATGAGTATTTATAGAAGAGCTATCATGTGTATTTATGGTTGTCCGACAATCTTAATATTGATCTAGTCATCGAGGTCATGTATCGATTATATGTAGGTATTAAATTGGTTGGTTTAGGGAAGGAGATTACATCATAAAGTGAGACTCGGTTTTGTTAAACAAAGACCTTCAGTATGAGGAACAACCGGTTGCAATTCTTAATCGCGATGTCCAGAAGCTGAGGACCAAGGAGATAAAGTCCGTGAAAGTTCAATGTAAGCATCGTCTGGTTAAGGAAGCTACTTGGGAAACCGATAAGGACATGCGAGACAAGTATCCCCAGCTATTCGACGATTCAGATACTACTATACTCTTACCTTAACCAAGTTTTTCCTAGTTTATCACTCGGGGACGAGTGATGGGTAAATTGGTATATATTGTAATGACTTGTTCCCGTCATTATGGAAAAGTCAATAGGGAAAGAACTTGGGCCAGAAAACTTTTGAGTAGTGACTTGGAAATTTCTAGCCTAGTCCAGATTTGGACGAAATCTGAGTCAGGTAAGGTCTAGGGAAATCTGGTAATGAATGGGAGATTAAATTATGAATTTGATCACATTAGTGGATAGCCAAGATGTTCAGGAGCTCATACAGCTTTAGGGAATCGAATTCGGGCGAGTAGAACTCCTGAAACTGATCTTGGCGTGAAAGGGTAGTTTTTTAAACGTCAAGGGTTGAAGGTGTGTTGTGTAATGGGAGCTTGGAACTCAAATTCCGACCTTCTATCTCCACGCAAACCGCCAGAGCGGGGCCGGTGTATCGGGATGGGTCCCGCTACAACAGGACATTCGTGACTTAAATCGAGGGAAAAAACCCAAAATTGTTATTTTTTGCAAACCTTCGTTCTTGAGAGCTAAGAGACGACCCAGGGCAAGTTCTTGACAATTTTCCACCACTTCTAGCGCTAAAGGTAAGGTTTTTACTCCCCTAATCCATTTTTCGATCCGTAGAACTTAGATTCTTGGGTAATTATCATTGGGGGAGGGTTTTGACCTGAAGCTAATGGTGGGAAAAGCCCTAATTGAACATTAGGATCTTGGGTTTGGCCATGGATAGATAGATTGATTATTATCCGGGTAAATTAGTCCTTGTTTATTGATCCTTGCATTAATTGATTTTTTTAGACCAAGACCAAGAGGAAAGAATCCGGAAAGGGAAGGCTCAAGTATCTTAGGAGGATTCAAGCTTGGTTTCGAGGTAGGTGATGGTTTGGTTTCATGTTTGTGTGATATATGTCGGTAATTGCTTCATTGTAATGTATGCATGTATGTGAATGAGGTACTATGGATCAAACCTAATGAAATCAGTATGAATGAACAATTTGCATGCCATGAACCAATAATTGATTTTATGATTATGAGTATGTACATTATAGGTGTGATTGTGATTGTGGTTGTGCTAATTGGATCGGGTGTCACGTTCCGACACACTAACAGTTTGGGTGTGTGTTCCATGGGAGGACAATTGTACTGTCGTATCTACTTGTTATTGAGAATGTGGAATTGTACATTGCTCTGAAATGATAACTGATTTATATATTTTGTATATGTGTGTTTACTGTGTTGTGATTGCTTGTATATGTTCGCTTACTGAATAGCCGCGTGATCCTACCAGTACACTATGGTTGTGTACTGATACTACACTTGCTCGTTCTTTGTTGAGTGCAGGGCATCTTCAGGCGGCTACTGATAGACCTCTGCTAGGAGATCAGTGATCGAGACCAAATTTCAAGGGTGAGCCAGCTCTTTCAGGCTGCCATGGAATCCTTCATTTTTGTTTAGTTCATTCTCTTCGAACTCAAACTAGTGTTTAGATATTCTTATGTTTGGTTGGGGTTGTTGTAACGACTCGGAAAATGATAGGTTAAGCAAGAGCCTATGACTTTGTGTTGACTTTATAATGAGGTTCTATGAGGGGTTTTTATGTAATTTCGTTTTAATTGTGTTACATCCGACAATTTAAAATGAATATGAAGTAGCTTGAAATTGGAAGTAGTCACTTTTGGAAAAAGTTCAGAACCTGGAAATTTGGTTAAGTGTGGGAAATCAGTGAGTTTTTGGCCAACTTTGAGCAGTCATAACTCCTAGCTCAGGATGATCCAGGAGTAGTTCCAGTTATGTTTGGAAAGCTCTTGGAACGATCTTTCCAACGCCACCGAGTTTTCTCGATTCCGAGTTCGTATGAGTGAGTTATGCCCTTTGAAAGTTGGGCAGTTAGCAAGGAGTCCGTCCGGAAATTTAAGGGCATTTTGGTCTTTTCAAAAATCTTTTCTTTTGAGGATATATTATTGTGTTAGGCTGATTGTGGATCATTTTTGTTCCATTTTAAAAGAGTAAGAGTTAGGGTTCTTGAGTGAAGAAGAGAAGAAGAGGGGAAGAAGAAGAAGAAGAAGTTGGAGCTAGGATTGAAGATTTTGAGTTCTTTCTTCTTCAATTCTCGTGGGTTTTCAACTTAGAGGTATGGGGATCCTTTATCCTTGATTATTCTTCCTTTCAAGGAGCTCAATTCAAATGATTCAAAGTTCTTCCAAAAACACAAAAATCCTAATTTCGATTCTAAGCATGGGTTCTTGCATTAAATGATTTTTTTTGATGATTTACGTTATTAATGGTGTCTATTGATGGTTTTAAGAAAGAAATTTCCATGAACTCATGTCTTGGCAAGTTTCCTAAAGTTGGCTTATGAAGTGGGTTTATTATTTATGATTGAATGATGATGGAAGTATGCTTGGATTGAGTTGAATAGTTGACTTCTATTATTATCTATGCTTATCTATTGTGAATTGTTGGAGAGTTGAGGAATGGTGATTGTGGCTTGGGAAAAAGGGTAAGTGGACCTAACTTCATTGTTAAGGTAGAATTGATATAGAATTGTGATAGATTGATGTGTGATCCACTTATGGTAGAGGTGTTTACTTATTGAATGTATTGTGTTTATGGCCTTGGAGGCATTATATGAGGAATTGAAGTGTTGACATGATATCATATATGTGAATGTGATGTGAAGGACTTGAATGAGAATCAAATGAAGTAAAGGCAATCATGTTGTGAATATAAAGGTGTTCATGTGATCTCAAGGTGATCTTGTTTAAAGTGTTATTGTATTGTGATTGAAAGTGTGTCCTCTATTATTGTTCATATGTGATGATGATGGAATGTGAAGGATCTTTATAATGTGATGTGTGTCTTGACTTGGTAGACTTAGGTGCCTCTTCTTGATACATTAGAAGCTTTGTTGAATATGAATCGATAGGATATGGCATTCCTTTCGGATGTAAGTGACGAAAACTGTTTTTGAGCTGGATAGTGTTTGGTAATTTAGGCATATCTCTTGCTCTAGAACTTAGTTTGCAGTGAATAAATATGATTTGGAAAGCTAACTCGTATACCTACAACTTTTATGTTTATGTAAAATTCTAATTTAACTGTTATGGATACGAAATATAGGACGCAACATAGGGCAAGTTCTGCCCAGATTCCGAGAATTGAAATCCTGCATGACCAGCGGCTAGTGTCTTGACTATATCTTTTTGTACAAAATATATTTTGCGGTGATCCTTGTTTGTTTGCAACCCTAAGAGATGTATCTACATCTTTCATGAAGGTTATAAAGTCTAGTTCTGCCATTTTCCTTTTCAAATCTAAGATGCAACATGAGGTACTAGGTTGGCCAGATTCACTGTTTTGGGAGCATAGTTGTATTTGTACATGCTAGGCTTACTTATGATGATGATCCTATTTTACGTCAACATTACTGAGCTAATAGAAGTTAAATAAGTTATGTAATTGTATTTCTAAGGTTGATATACTCGTGAACAAGTTGAGGTATGTGGGTTTGATTGTGGAAACCTTCCTTTCCACAAGTCCAACCATTTATCCTCTATTTCTACTTCAAGTTTATGGGTCCTTATGATTATTTATGAACTCTTGAATTATGAAATTACTACTACACATCTTATTATGGTCTATTTTGCATATTATCATGAAATGGAATTATTATGTGATGTTTATGGTTTTCATGCTTCCATGATCAAATTATGAAGGTTGATATATATGTATGTTGTTGGTGGGCTGATTTATATAGATTTTGGAATTGGTTGGACTTAGTATTCTTGAAATACAAGATTTCATTTACATGAACAATAGACCACCTTGTGTTTGATAAAATGCCCATTTATAGAATTCTTAGGAAATGGAAGGTCCAATGTACGTCCTATGAATCAGATGGTTATATAATTACTGAAATGATGATGAAATGGACACATGTATATTGTTTTCTCTATATAAGTGTTGTGAGTCGACCAAGCCTAGTACGGGGGGTAGTAGGCCCGTATAACCATATCGAGGGGTTGGTACCTTGGTTGCCTAGTACGGGGGGTAGTAGGCCCGTATAACCATATCGAGAGGTTGGTACCTTGGTTGCCTAGTACGGGGGGTAGTAGGCCCGTATAACCATATCGAGGGGTTTGTACCTTGGTCCCTAGCTCGGGGGGTGGTAGGCCCGGGTAACCACATTGAGGGGTTTGTACCTCTTTCGCCTCTCCAAGGGGGTGGTAGGCCTTGGAAATACTATATTGATGGTCACTCACCACACATGTACTATGCCCCACTAAATATGATTTATTTTATGTAAGCATCATTATACATATCATCTCATTAATATGCTATCTATCGGGTATGATTATGCACTTTGCCTATAAAGTCCTTATCTAAGGTAATCTTGGGGAACACTTAAGTGTGCTTGAAGAGGATTGTGTGGGCGGTCACTTCTTGTCTCACTCAAGTGTGTCTTAAGGTTATATTAGGTAGAGGTCCTATGGTAATGAAATGACATGTGTCATTCTAAAGTTAATCATGGGTTGTATATGGATTTATGTTAAGTATATGTATGGTTGGCTATGGTCTTATATGTTAATGTTGACTTGTATTATGTCTCTTATACTTGTAAAGGAAAGGTTTTATCAAAGGACATGAAAGCATACATTTCTTGTAAATGTCCGTTGTGCATATTTTCTTGCATGGTCTCCATACTTAGTACTTAATTGTGCTAGCCCCTTTCTTTCGCTTTTTGACTAAAGTGTAGGGATTTGGAGATGGTGATATGTCATGGCTACTTGATAGGTTTTTAAGAGTTGAAGATGAAGACTTGGTGAGTCCTCATAGATTCGAGGGCAATAACCAACATGTTCTTTTTATGTCTCTCTAGTATTTGCTTAAGTTTTGAGTGGGCTTAGTCCCAATGTTATATTCAAGTATTAGATGGTTTTGAGACATATTGTATAAAGTCTAGAAAGTCTTCCGCTTGCTATTTATTGAAAGTATCTTCGTGTGTGAAGAAAGTTTTTAATTTCTTATGGTTTTGGTGTCTATGCGATGAATGAATGCTAAGAGGCTTGTATTAGACCTCTTCGAGGTCGAGTACGCCGGTTACGACTAGGGGGTGCTCCCGGGTCATGACAGTTGTACCCCTTTTTATTAGACTTGTTGCACTTTAGGTGTTTTGGTACAATGACTTTCAGTTCTAGGGGTTAACTTCCGCAATAGTTGTTAGTTGTTTTGTTGAACTGCCGAAGTTTATGGGAACTCCGTATTTCTTTAGTCATTTAAACTTGCTTCTGTATCTTTAAATGCTTAGTTTTTTGTTAAGGTTGCTTAGTCTGGTTGTAGTAATGGTTCTCCCACCAGAGGGTTAGTGTGGGTGTCAATCACGATGGTCTGGGTCGTGACACTATCCCCCCCTCAACTATGTAGTTAGACAGCTAATTGGAGTAGGCAATTAGAGGTCGGGAGACCATGATCATAAAATCAACCCTTTGAACCGTAGTTAATTCATACATGAGATGTGATACATGAAATCCTATACATGTTGCAACCCTGGAATTTTCCAAATCACTGTAAGTAATTTTATTATTTCATTCCTGCATTCTTTTCTTTGTAAATAAAAATCAAACATTTTTATCACTCTTAAATAAATAATTAGACTAGTATAATTTAGTAAATAGTTAATTGACAAGTCATTTGGGTTTGATAATTCGGTTCTTTAAGAGCCATTATATTACATGTGCAACTACGTACACTTACGTGTGCAATTGGGAGCAACAAGGGGTATAAATGTTTTTTTTACAGAAGACCATCAGATTAAAAGAAGAGTTGCAAAAAACAACAGTTCATAGAAACAAAGAAACCATAATCACACCTCAATTGCAAATAAGATAGGATTGACTATATGAATTTTCACTTTTCCATTTAATCTCATCCCATGGCATGAAATAGAAAATCAAAAAACACTTCCAAAAAAAATTCAAGATTGAAAACAAGAGTATATAACAAAACTGGATATGCTATCATTATTAAATTGTTTAGGATCTCTTTGGAAAGCTACATGTTAATTACAATTAGTGTAATTACCATCCTTGTAATTATACAATTACACAACCTAATATGTCACGACCCAAGCCTACACACTGGACGTGGCCGGCACTCAAGAACCATTGTTGGTCCCCAAGTGAATCCTCATCCTGGGTGACTACAAGGGGAAGACTAACTTGAGCATACATAAGCATCAAATTGAAAGAAACGATTAAAAACAGTTTATTGAATCTCAAAACTTTGCTAAATATACTTAGTATGAAACATAATTTTTAAATAAAATATCTGAAATGAAAGACTCTCCAAAGCTAACTGGAGTGTCGGGACAAGACCCGTTACACCTCAAAACTACCAACTGGAAAGTAACTGTGAAGTCCTGTGGAATACAATGAAGCTCACCAAAGCTAACTGGAGTGTAGAATGATCTTACCGAAGCGTTTGTTGATTATCATGAACACCTATATCTGCATCATAAAAGGATGCAGGTCGAATGACATCAGTACATGGAATGTACGAGTATGTAATATAGCTAAGTAAACAAATAACTGAACTGAATGACTGAAAGCAACTCAACTGAATCAATATATGAACATGAAGCGAAAACCATTTAAGCTTTACAATTAAATATACAATGAAAGCAACATGAAAATAATATACTTTACTTGTGGGGAGTTTCTCTAACTGACAATCATTACTATGAGTCTAGCAATGATACAACGTCCCCTCCGCACGTTGCAAGGGCCCATCCTATACCTTGCCAGGGGTATAGGATGATATTGTGACTATGGATCCATCTAATTAGCCTTCTCAGGGGCAGTGAGGAGTCGCATGACGAATCAATGCTATCTTATCCTACGCTTGTTACATAGTTATATGTTATTCCGAATCATAAAAGACTCAAACCCAACTCGGTGCTCGATACTACTCCCAAAATAATTAATATAACTTTGTGCTCAATTCACCCATTTCAAATAATGGACTTCTTACATTACTTGAAATATTTTTCAAAACATGAGACGTGTTAACCTTCTTGAAAACATACACTTATGAACTTATCTTTCAAGTCCAATAATTAACATAGGTACATATGTATATGTATATACATGAATAAAATAACATTAGAAACTCTTAAGTCTTTAGAATAGAACCTTTAAACTTTTTTCTCAAAACTCATATTTACTTCCTCAAAAACTCAGTTTAAAACTCAAGTGTTGGCTTTGAAAAACTTCTCAATATTTATAACTCAAAATAGGGTTCATGCTGAATTATAGACATGCACAAATCAACTCAAGGATCTCAATAAAAATATAGAAACTCAATACTTAGGAATAGAATTTCAAAAGAATCAAGAATTCAAGAACTCAAAATCAACTTATCTCAAGAATACTCAAATCTAGGGGTAGAATTATAGATTTCTCTTTTACTGATTTCAAAGTAGACGTAGGGCGTAAGGACGAACTAGTCCAACACTATGATAGCCTTACATACCTGGAAGAACAAGGTTCTTGAGGAATTTTGAAAAGAACTTGATTAGAAGCCTTGAAACCGTAGCTTGAAGGAGAAAAATCAAGAAAACCTTTCTTGAGATTCTTGAATTAGTTTCTTGAAATCTCTATGACCAAGAATTATGATTTTCATTAGTGGTTCATAATTGTATAGAGGAATTTGAGTTGGAAAAAAATTAAATTCTTGGAGAAGGACTTACCTTGAAGAAGAATCTTGAAAAAGATTGAAAGAATCTTAAATGGAGTCTTCTACTTTGATTTTTCCTTAGGGTTTTGAGAGAAAAGAGAATGATGGATTAAAAGATGAAAATCTAATTGTTTTGAGCCTTTTATTATTCAAGAAATTCATTTAGGATTTTCTTGGAGGTAAAAAGACAAAAAGATCCTCTTTTAATGTTTTCTCGTCGGCTAATTCGTCACTGCGCTGTATCAATTAGTAAAATGGTCATAACTTTTTACTCAGAAATTAGATTGATGCGAAATTGGTGGCCTTGGAAAGAGGATTCAAATACCTTTAATTTGATAGGTTATGGGCCACGTAACTCTTTATATTCTAAGAGATATGGTCGTTTGAAGTTGACCCAAGAGAATCTTACATCAAAACTTAATCGGTAAGGAAATTTTCAACTCAACTTTGTGTTGGGAGTTTCTAGTGACCTTAATTGATATCCAAAATCATTATCACACTAAGTAATTTGCCTTTAAACATATGGGCAATTTAGGAATCACCCTATATGACCCTACAAGTAAATGAAGAATGGTTCGAGTCTTAATTTAGATATATTCGGGGTGTTACATAATAACTACTCAATATAGTAATTATGATAACCTATTTGTTTTTCACAATCTAATTACAGTGTAATTAAAGGTGTATTGTTTGGTTGCACAAGCATAATTACACAGTTAAATTAATTTTGAAATAAAATTAATCATAAAAAAATTGAAGTTAGTATTTGACAAATATGTGTCTTTATAAATGACATTAAATAAGGTATTTAAGATACATACAGTTTTTTTTAAAATATACTAATTAATTATTATATATTTGTAACTAATAATGTGGGGAAAAAATGATAAATGATTTCCAGTTAATAAAATTTTAATTCAATTACATTTAATAAGTAAAAGAACACGTTTTATAAGAACATCCTGAATGAGTTACTTGGCCAAAGGACATAATTTACAAATATAATGTCATAACATAATAAAAATGTTTGACACAAAATAATATATCAATTATACTACAAAATAACTAAAACTGAAACTATAAGCTAAATATATAATCCAATTTTTAACATAACACTCTTATTTTAAATTCAACATAATAAAAAATAAGTTTCAACATACCTTAAGTAAATATAATTCAAAAATCAAAAGAAAGGAAAACTTAAAGTGTCTAATCTCACTTAATGAAGAAATTATACTTTAATAACTATCACTCATTAAAAGTCAAATTTGTAAATGGCACAATCTCTCTAATATTAGGAGGTGTAATTTCAAAAATCTATCTATATATATATATAATAGGAGAAGAAAAAACGTCACATGTCAGCACCACAAATTTTAAAATTTTTAAATAATAAATAATTGAATATTATATAACTAATTAAATGTTATAAATATAAAATTTGAAATAAAAATAGACACATGTCATCAACTTACAAAAATAATGACAATTGTCAACATTTAAAAAAAAGATTTAATATTTTTTTTAAATCCAATTTATAAATTAGTAAAAAAACATTTTTTAAAAAAGGTTGAAAATTTACTTTAATGATAAATATTTAACATAATGCCAAAAACTGATTTTTTAAATAATTAAAATTATTATAAAAATGATTTTAAATCAATTCTAGAAAATAGGGAATAATTGTATTTATTATTAAAATTTAAAAAGGTTAAAAAAATATAGGAGTTCGAATTTTTTTAAAAACAGAAAATTTTACTTTCATGATAAATGTTTAAGATAATGTTGCTGAAATTTAGGATTTACAAAGTTATAATTATCTATTTGTTTTGTTTTAAAAACACAAAATATTTAATAAGCATTTATGTGATTCCCTTTTTTACGGAAAGTTATCATATATTTTTAATGCGAAATATTTTAACTATCTTTCCAGAACTTCTAAATTCAATATTTTAAAAGTAATAATAATAATTCACTATTATATTAAATAAATAGATTACTGCATTAATATATAAAGGTTTAATATTTTAAACATGATAAGAAGAATAATTAATGTATATATAAAATCCTCGATGAGAAAAACTAATAAAAATTATATGTATTTTGTTACTAAGGCTTGTGGGGGTGCCACGCCACCCACGAGCTTCGGTCGAAACGTAATGTATGTATATGTGTATATATGTACGATGTGTATAAATAAACAAATGGCACCCACGGAACCAAAAGGTGTTGTGGTGCCACTGGTAAAAGGCGAGAATCCCCCCTTCCAGACGCAGGATTGAATCTGGGAAGTGACTTCTTTTTATAAAAAAAAGAGACTTGCAGGCTCGAATAGATGAGGAAATCAGCTTCAACAATGCATATTTTGAAGATCATATTTCCCTTTTTCTTTTTAATACTAGTTGGCTTAGTTTTAATTAGTAATTATTGTTGACTAATTCAATTTATTGATCTTTGATTTTTTATAATTTTTTATTAGTTATTTGTTTGATGGAGAAGTGTTAAAAATAGCTTTAAACTATGTCACATTGAATAAAAATATTCTCTATTAATAAATGTCGGATCGGTGGATAAAAATATTCTCTATGTCATAATCTTATACTAACGGACATACACGTGTCATATTCTCAACATTGAGTCTTCCGTTAGAGTGAAGGGCATATATACTCTAGTTTTTGGACGGCATGGGCACCAATGTCCCAAAAGTATGACGGGGTATCTGCATACCATTTCCGATAGTTCGGGGGTATATTTGTCCTTTTTCCCTTTATAATATTAGTAAATTATTTTAAAAAAAGTTATGCTTTATGGATTTTTGTGCAGAATCGAAACTAAGGTTGATATAGTGATCTAATCAATGTGTCTACTTGGCACCAAGGAAGTTCAAATCCTAGATCCCCCTCTGTTTATGTGATTGCATTCATGTTGGGTTGTTAGTATCTCTCCTACTCTATTCATGCTAGCTTGAGTCTCATTCGAGAATGAATGTTCCCAAGGGGGAGATACTATAACACCTTCAAATTTGGCAAGTTTGATTAGGAGAGGATATTGTTGAAAAAGGTGGTGGTGAAGTGGTCATAGGCTGATGTATGGTCCGTCGAGAGGTGAACGACCCATAGATCGAGTCGGAAAAGTTTAGGGCTGGTTCAACAGGTGGGTTCATAGACCGTGAAGTGGTCCACGACCCATGGAACTTTCCATAAACTAGACCCCCAAGGACTCACGCAAAGATGACCTTTCACGATCATCTTCACAGACCTTTGCACTGGAACCCATCAGCTTTTAAGTCAAGGCTATTTTAGTCTTTTCCAATGCATCTAATACATAATATATGTCGTTTTGACCCCTATTCTAAGACCTATACAAGTATTTTAAGTCCTAAAACTACCCATTCTAAAATCATTCTCCTAAATTCCAAATTCCCTCCAAGTTGTTTCCCCAAATTTCTCTCGCAAGCAGAGGAAGAAGCAACTAAGGTTTCACTTCCAAGTTTTCAATTCACCATAGCTTTTGGGGTTTGATCATCAAGGTATGTTAGTATTAACCTATGAAGTCTTTTCCTCCATTGGGTCCCCAAAGATCCCAATTCTACAAGTTTAATTTTCAATTCAAAGTTAGGATTTTATTCAATATTCATGAGTTCTTCTAAATTATGATTTAATTGCTTAATTTCTATCTTCTAATGCATGAATTGAAGTATTTACATAGTTTTGAGTTGAATTCATATGAACCCATGCATGATCTGTGATTTTAACTATGAATACATGATGAAGCTTATGAACTATGAATTTATAAAGATATGTGTGCTTTTATGAAATTTATGTATATGACTTGAGGATGCTTTAGATGAAAGTATCAAGGATATTGTGAAAGGTTTTTCTCACATAAGGATTCATAAGGTTGAAAAGTTTTCTCAGTTAAGTTGAATCAAGATTTAAAGAGCTATTCTAAATTTCTTTAGCTTGGATTGGTAGCTTAATTCTGCCTTTCCTGCATGGATGATGAAAGGAATATGATTAATGACTATTCCATGGGATTTTACTTAGCACCGAGAGGATATTGAGATGGAGGTTCTCCCGTTAGTAGAGGTTGGTTCCCTAGTAGCAATCTCCTTGTCTCTAACTACATGCCCCATAGGATTTGTCTTAAGTAACATAGCTAGTGAATCCATGTAAGCTAGAAGTTTATGGTCCTTACCTTGGCAAGTAGGACATCTCTTTTCAGTGTGAGATAGACACTAGATTCCATGTTTTAGCTCACATGGTCAATGTCGGTTAATGGTAAACATCCCACAATAATGAACTAGGCTACTTTCAAAGTATCTCACAAAATGTTTTAATATGATAAGCTTGCATTGACCATGATTATGACTTGTGTTTTCTAAACATCTTATCCTATTCTTTAGCTTGGTCATTGCATGTCATGAAAAGTACTTTTAATATGATTTCATATCTTTTGTGCATTGCTATCATATTTAGTACATTCCATATACTAATGCATACTTGTGCGTAAATTGTTTCACTAATGTAGGGTCTGACGCTCCTAGCTCTCATACTTGTGGCTTGTTGATCTCCCTTGACGATTCGAAGATTGATGAGTCTTCATGTTTCGAGGACCAAGACACTTTTATAGCTTTTCTTCCTTTCAATTTTCAGACATTGTATGTGGTGTATGGGTTACTTTCCAACTCCTTCTTCTGATATATTAGATGGCTTGTTGAGAGTATGTTAGACTTCCGCTTTGTCAAACTCTTTTATGATATGAGAATGTTGCTTTTGAAATCTTTATTTCTATAATATTGTATGATGTATGTTAAATGACTTGTGTATGCCCTTTCGGGGATCTATATGCCATGTTACACCTAGGTATACTTTGAGTAGTGATACTGAAGAAAGGCAACGCTTGAGAAGATACTAGTAAGCAGGTCCCAGCTATGCGAGAAATCTATCAGTGTGATATGGCCCTAAATGATAAGGGGAAAATGAAGCGAAACATCCTAGAGGACCCCAAATCCACACCACCTGATTGTGTAACTTGCTCGGTATTAAGGCATTGTTTGACAAGTACTATCTAAATCGGATGGGCAAGCCACCTGGAAAATTACACTATAAAGATAGTTCAAGAATTTTATGTCGCATATGCCACAACAATGCAAAGTAAAACCCCGAAAGGGGAAAGTGCTAGAAATCAACTCGTACAGTCTAATGTACAATGCGGGGTCGCAATGTGGATATATCTAAGAGAACAATCCAACATTCTCTATATGGGGCTAATTTTGCTGCTCCTAAGTGTACCGACGAGTACAAATATAGAGTGGACACATGTAAGGATGTTAAGAGGTTGTCGTATCATGATAAGGTGTGACTGTTCAAGTGGGTGCTTGCCTCTCATAGCCTTTAATTTACCAACTCTTTTTTCCTTCTCTACAACCAACTAGTTTGAGGTCATAGCTACCTTACCTTTCCTGGTAATTTTCTTTGGTGAATAAAGTAGGTTGGTGGGCTCAACGACACCATTCCGCAATGACATATACGGGACACTCTTGCGTCAAGATAAGAAGCAGTAGAAGATTCAGACATTTGAATGGAAAGAAGATTTCCAAAATTAATACTCTAACTTGGATCTTTCAACTTCAATATAGTATTGCGCTAGAAATTTGACCAGAAATAGATCTTGAAATCGTTGAAGAAGAAAAGAGACACTAGGGTCCAGGGAGAAAGAGAAACTGATCAATTATTTTTCATTTAAATAGGTCTTTAATTGGGTTTGGGCATGAGGTTATGGGTATGGGTCGGAGTGGACGAGGAAAAATCCAATGTGAATTGGAATTTAATTTTATCCAATAGAAATATGTCATATAATATATAACAATAATAATAATTAAAAAAAGAAATGACTATTAATTTTAAGGGTATAAATGAATCCAAAAGGTGGACTGAGCCAATAGGTGAATGATGGGTATATATAAACTTTTTCAAATAGTCCAAGATATTTTTGACCCTTTTCCAAAAAAATTTATAGGGGAAATGGCATTTTTAGTCCCTGTGTTATTGTCTAATTCCACTTTTAGTCCCTGTGATATTTGACTGTGCACATTTAACCTTGAATTAACTAGACTAAGTGATTTTGATCTAATCACTGAGAAACGTTAACTTTGTTAACAAATCACTTATTAACGAAAAGGGCAATTCTGGTACTATTAGCTAAAATACTTGAAAAAACCTAATTGTACAAAAATTTAGATGTATTTATGTCACATCCTTTGCCTCATAACCATATGTTGTCTTCATCTCTTCTTCCACTTTGATGCAAATTAATGGTTTGATCATGAATAATTGAGAGACTTCGTATATCTTGATACTAACTTCTCTTTAGTTGTTTTTCTCTTGTGTGACAACAATTCTAGGGCATTCAAAGTTTGCTTTCTATACCTCCTGAAAAAGAAAAAGGATGACAATGAAATTGCATTGTAAAAATGGACTACAATTCACACCAACATGTAAGTACTCTATCAAGTTAATTAGACTAAAACTTTGATATTGATTGATCAAAAAAAAAAGATTAAATATTGATGTGGCAAATCAAAGCATAAATACATACTAGATAAATATACATTATAACTTTTTAGAAAATATTCCTGTGTTTATATTAATATATCGTGTACTGCTATTACTTAATCTATATAAATTAAAGCTATATTGGTCTTCAGTACTAGATTGATAACAAACAATATCAAGAAACTAAAACGAAAAAACAAAATTACTGATCAACACACACACAGTTGCATTATACTAGTAGTACAGAAAGCATAAAAATAACATGTTTACAGTATATATTCTAAATTTGAATGATTACTCACATTTTTTATATTGATGCTATTTATTAGAGCTACAAAATGAAATATTTTTATCTCACTATAGATAAAAGTGAATACTATTATTGCTTATACTTTGGACAATGTCCAGTGATCAACTTGTAAAGGAAAAGGAGTCCTACAAACTCTTTCATTTTGATCTCAACTTCGCTACATAGTTACAACATTCATTTCACCCCTCGTATTGGACGCTAAAATATATGTCAATATTCAAGTCTTATTTTTTTATGAGATACACAAGTAAGGGTCAAGGCCTAATTCACTCCTAAGATTGTCCCACCTTCATGTTTTCTGAAAAAGTATATAAAAAGAAGCTTTCAAAAGTTGAATAGTAATAAAAAAAATGACAAGTTGACAATTCCTTCTTTAAGGACATCAGTTGCACAATTACTTAATAATTCAAATTCAACAAATATTTGAACTTGCAAGGACTGGTTACATTTTGTTGTTGGATTTATATGTTTCTTTTTGTATTTTCTGTATTGGTGATGTTTGTTATTATGACACTAAATATCATATTTTTTCTGATAATAGATGAAGATTCAAGAATGTACACTCTTAAATTGCACTATAATTGTCAGTGGGTGTTCGAACAGGAGATGAACTACGTTGGTGGACAAATAGCCTACTACTACTACTACTACTGTAAGGGAGGTGAAAATTCTATCATTCAAATGAGACAATGTATGAAAAAGTTGGAAGTCGATGACAGAAAAGTGAAATTTTGGTTTAAGTTTGAGCCTTATTTTGACATAAGCTTACTACTTTTGTCAACTGATATAGATATATATAATCTTATCCACAAAATTCCTGACAGTAGAGAGGTGGAGATATTTGTGGAGCACACAGATGAAGATCAATGGACCTACGATGTGGTTAATATTTAAGGGGCTCGACTTCAAGGTGAAGAGAGCTTGGTAGATGTTGATGTAATAGTGGAAAGTAATGCCACAAGTGAAAAATGTGAGTCATTTCATGACTCTGATTATTCCTTGGAATGAGATGACATGATTTTTGATAAAATTATCGACTCTACTGCTGAGTGGATTGGTGTTAATGAAAAAATAAGATATAACCAATTTAAAGAAAAAACTATTGAGTTTGACGTTGCCTCCGACATGGCTAAGATCCCAGTAACAGTCAAGAAGAAGTTTGTGATGCATCAGATGATGAACTAATGAGTTTGCAAGGAGGTTCAGATGATGATAATTCAAAAAGATACATTGTTTTTAATGCAAAAAGGGATCTGGAAGATCCAAAATTTGAGTTTACACTTAATATGATTTTCAATAGTAGTAAAGAGTTCAAATAGGCAGTGGAAGTGCATGCTGTGATGATGAAAAAAGACATCAAGTTTAAGAAAAATGAAAGTAGGAGGGCAAGGGCAATTTGTAAGGTATCTAACTGCAAATGGTTCATATACGCATCAAAGGCTAATGAAGATGAACCTTTCATGATCAAAACAATAGGCCCTGATCATTCATGTGGCAATCAAAGAGAAAATAGAACTATTGACTCTGGATTTTTGGCTAAGAAATATGTAGATGAGTTCAAAATTAATCCAAGTTGGGGTGTGAAAGAATTTCAAGCTCATGTGATGAGAAAGCATAGTTGCACACTCAGTAGGCATCAATCTTATAAGGCAAAAAAAAAGGCCTTAGATCTGATTACAGGGACTAAAGAAGAACAATTTGATATGTTGTGGGACTATTGTGCAGAGTTAAGGAGGAGTAACCCAGAGACTACATGTATTTTGAAGTTGGATGATAATTCAAAAACAATGGTCAAAGATAGAAAAAGATTTTTAAGACTCTATGTGTGTTTTGCAGCTTGCAAACAAGGATTCTTAGCAGGATGTCGACCTATAATAGGGGTTGATGGATGTCATTTGAAAGGCTACCAAAAGGGAGGGCAACTATTGACTACAGTAGGCATTGATGCCAACAACAACATGTATCATGTTCCATTCGCAATAGTGGAAGGTGAATTGAAGGAAACATGGAGTTGGTTTCTTACACTTCTTGACAAGGATCTAGGAATCTCCCAAAATTCTTTTTCTTGGACTTTCATTTCTGATAAACAAAAAGGTTTAATTCCAGCATTTGATGAGATAATTTCAGATGTCGCACACAGATTTTGTGTGAGGCATCTGCATAATAATTTTAAAATTGAAGGTTTTGGAGGACAAGCATTGAAAGAAGTCCTATGGAAAGCTGCCAGGGCAACTACAGAACCTGAATTTTCCAAGCATATGGAAGAAATGTCAAAGATAGATATAGATGCCCCTAAGCATGGTTCATGAATAAACCTCCCATTCACTGGTCAAGAGCTTTTTTCTCTTCATTCACAAAGTGTGACATGTTATTGAATAATATGTGTGAGTCATTTAATAGCGTACTTCTACCAGCAAGAGACCAACATATTTTGACGATGCTTGAATCAATAAGAATCTATATGATGCCAAGACTTCAGAAGAACAGAGATAAAATGAGTAACCATAGCCACATAATCTGTCCACGAATCTTATTGAAGCTAGAGAAAAATAAGGATAAGGTTGCTGAGTGTATTGCCATTAAATCTGATGAATTTCATTACCAAATTGAGGACATTCATCTAAGATTATTCTTTGTTGATCTTAAGGAGAGGACATGTTCTTGTAAGAGATGGGACTTAACATGGATACCTTGTAATCATGCTATTGTAGCTATATGGGTTAAGAAGGATGAACCTGAAAAGTATGTTCATGAATGATACACGGTTGAGCAGTATATGAAGAGTTATTATCCATCTATTTTGCCAATTAATAGCTCTAAGCAATGGTCTAAGACTGGGGTAGAACCACCATTGCCACCCATATATAAAGCTCAGTCAGGTAGACCAAGAAAACTAAGAAAGAGAGGAAATGATGAGACAACTAAAAAAGAATCAGATTCTGGAAATAATACCCTTTTAAAAGCGTCAAGAAAGGGCAAAAAAAATGTGAATTGTGTGGAAAAACAGGACATAATAGTAGAAAATGTCCTATTCTTATAAGAACCAATCCATTTGAGGTTCAACAGCAACAAGTTCACCAGGAAGTTAGCAAAGAAGGTTCATCTACACTTAATAATGAAACAGAAGTAAGTTTTCAAAATAAGTTGAGTCCCTTTAATATTTATTAAGAGTAGCAATACTAAAAATGTTATTTCAATGTAGGTTTCAAGCACTCTTACTGAGAGCGTGGCATCAGTACAGTCCAACTCCTCATTTGTGACTAAACAAATTGTAATTACCATTCGTATTGTCTATTTATGTTGTCTTCTTGAACTTTACTAACCTAGTTTATTTTATTATGTATTGTAGGCCAGTCAACTTAACCAACCAAGGGCACAACCTCAAATCCCACTGAGGAGTTCTGCATTCATTTTAGAAGAAATTAATGAGCATTCTAGAGAAGGTACAAGGTCACATTTCATCCAGAGAATGGGAAAACAATATGACCCATTGTCTAGCTTACAGGAGGCGCTTTCTCAAACTAGCAAAAGAGTCGGAAATAGAGCATATGCTAAGAAGAAAAATGTTCCTTAAATACAAGCCAAAAATTTTCTCATGACAATGGGTGCATAAGTTTAGATTGTTCTCTTTCCTATTGACTTTGAAGTTGTTTATGCTTTGGTGACATGTTTTTGTTTCCTCTTAAAACTAGATGCAACTTAAACAGTTTGATTTTATTCTTGATTTGAACTTTTTGCAGATGACTATAGTAAGATCACATGCATCAATCCACTGTTTTAACAATAAAAAGATTGTTATGTTGCTACATATCCAAAAAATGTATTGAAAGAGCACTGGAGGGAAATTCACAGCCTAAAACTCGACCCTTCTATCTCTAAATTTATTTTCCCGCATCTACACACCATTCAAGATAATGCAAAACCTATATAACAATCTTACATCAAACAATCCAATAAGTTAATATCTAGAATCAGTTCTTTCACTATCACACTTTACAAGTAAAATACATAATACCAACACTTTGAAATGCATATTGTCTCTTCACAATCAAGATAAATAATTTCACTCGAGCACTACAAAAACAGTGCAAACTTCACAATTAACCACATTTTACTGATTTTTAGTGAGATAGGACAATTGAATGTTGATAACTATTAGTTTTACTATTAATCAATCTGCAATATTACAAAGTGAAAGATACCTTCGCAAACAACAAGGATCCCGTCGAAATCCGAGAAGTAAAGCAATTATTGGACCTGCAGGCGCAGACCTTTAAAAGGGGTTACTGCAATTTTAAAAGGGATACAAATAGATTTAGGCACCTTCAAAATGTTGATAACTATTACTCTATTAGTTTCACTATTAACCAATCTGCAATACTACAAAGTGAAAGATACCTTCGCAAACGACAAGGATCCCGTCGAAATCTGAGAGGTAAAGCAATTATTGAACCTGCAGGCTCAGACCTTTCATTTCCAGCACCTTCAAAAGGGGTTACTACAATTTTAAAAGGGATACAAATAGATTTAGGCAAAAGAAAAAGTGATTTCCCAAAAAGTAATTCATCACACCCATACTCATCAGACCAACTAAACTAGAGTTGTCATGCACACACCATTTATACTTTAGAAGAGAATAAAACCTTCAAGTACGTAAGTATATTACTTGAATTTGAAAGCTTAAGCAAATATCAGTGAAAATGTAGAGTTGAAGAACCAAAATCGCTTGGCCGAATCGGTAAGGCGAAATCGAAAAGACTTGGCTCATATCTCGAGTTGAAGAAGAACTGAGAAGAAATCTTAAAAATTGATTCAATTGAAACAAAAATCACTTCAATATGAGCTCCATCATATATTTTCCTTTAGTATTAAATCAATTTTTAGGGAGCTCTACATTTGATTTTTAAGAGAGAGAAAGAGATAAGATAGGAGAGATGAAACACTGATGTATTTTCATGTGATTCTAAGAGAGAGAAAGAGATAAAGAATTAAAAATGAAGGAGAAAATAAAAGTAAATGCAATGTATGCCATGGTAATTCTGACAGTATGCTAGCACATGAATCTAGATTAGATACACGTGTCATATTTAAAGTTTAAAGGTCAAGATTATATCATATGAACAAATATCATAACCATAATTAAGTCAACTAATTTTAGAAAACTACTCTTCAAATTTGGTAAGAAGTACAATATATTCCATACAAAATTTGATATTTATTAATATCTTTAATTTCATCTTATATTTTTAATTTACAATTTAATATTTAAATACACAAATATAATATGAAATTAATGATTATAACTCAAAAGTCACTCAACTATTGATATTTCACTTAAAAAGTCACCCAACTAATTTAAATGTTTTTTTTTCATGAAATTTTGTTGAAATCTAATTTTATTTTAAACTATTTTTATAAGAAATAAGAAAATAGCTATTTTATTTATCTTACTAATCCACTCCAATTATTTGATTATATTTTTTTTTTGAAAAACAATAGACAAAAAAAATCATTTTCCGTTCTGGCAATTGTTTAGTAGAAATAAATAAGCTGAAAAATAATTCAAAAAAAGGAGAATATTGAAATTGATCAGAAGTAATAAAGAAGTAATCAAAAGAACGCACAATAGCAATCTTTTATCATTTAAAAAAATGGTTTAAAACTAAAAATTTACAATTTAATATTTAAATACAAAAATATAATATAGAAATTAATTTTAATGATATTAATAAATATCAAATTTTGTATAGAATATATTATAATCCTTACCAAATTTGGAGAGTAGTTTTCTAAAATTAGTTGGCTTAACTATGTTATGATATTTGTTAATATAATATATTATAATCTTGACCTTTAAACTTTAAATATGACACATGTCTCTAATCTAGACGTGCACTTGACGAAATGGAGAGGAGCCGAATCTGCTAATACTTAATAGTACTAGAATTGCCCTTTCCGTTAATAAGTGATTTGTTAACAAAGTTAGCATTTCTTAGTAATTAGATCAAAATCGCTCAGTCTAGTTAATTCAAGGTTAAATGTGCACAGTCAAATATCACAAGGATTAAAAGTGGAATTAGGCAGTAACACAAGGACTAAAAACGTCATTTTCCCTTTTATTATATAATATACAGGCCAAAGTTTTTAATTAATCTCACGTCACCATCCCACTACTCTAGTTAGGAGTTACTATACTAGTTATATACTTTGGGTCGAGAGAAGCATTTTGGGGGTCGGTTATCTATAGACCTCAATTAACTTAATCGAAGGGAATCTTGTTCATAATAGTTCTTTGTAATCCAATATATCTGGCAAAATAGTTGTTACAACTTCTCTTCAGTCTTGTTTGCGGAACGGTTGTACAAATTGAATCGCTTCTCGACTAGGCTTCAGAAAGCAAAACCCATTAACAACACCATATTCAGGTACCTCACCGATCGACATCATTTTGTTCTCTCATTTTTTGTTTTTGTTCTTCGTTCAAGATTATCTTTTTGGGTGATCAATTTGTTGGGATTTCTGAATTATTGCTTCTGTTTCATCGGACTAGGGAGATTGATGGTAGAAAATGTTTTCTTTCTTTTTCTGTTGTTAACATTGACTAAAATATATGTCTTTGTGGTATAAAGCTTACAACTATCCGTTAATGCTTTAGCCTGTAACCTATATGTTCTGTTCATCATAATGACTCAGTGTGAACTCTTGGACATTAGTTGGTTATGTTAATTGTTACCTATCCTAAAAATTAATTTTCAAGAGTTAGGTGACCCTATTTGTAAAACCTGCAATTCTTGATTATCATTTATTCTTTTGTTGTTGTTTAGATATGACATTTCTGTTTTGGGAAATCAAACTAGAACATTTGCCTACAATTGTGGCATTATAGTGTCATTAATAAAAAGAAAAAGTGCCCGAGAGGTCTTTAATGTAATCGTCACATGTCTAAATGTTTCCAGACAAAGGGGACGGCAACAGCATGCAATACCATACAAAGGTAAAATAGATGACCCAACCGTAAATTCTCCCAAATATATTAGCTTTTCAATAGGCCTACTAGCCTTGAATTTGACGTTTGTCGTAATATGTTGTGACTGGTGCGTTTTTCATTCTATTTTTCCTTTTGTTATGTGTGTGAGATGGTTTTTGGTGATTTTAGGATACATCAGTGAACTTCTAATGGGAGGACACTCGGTTCTATGTGCTGATGGTCTTATCACACCTGAATCTTCACATTTGATGCAAGGTGCTGAGGATGCAGGATCCTCAGGGGGAATTTCTTACTCTCACAGAGTTGTTCCGTCAATCTCTGGTGAGGAAGAAGAAGAACCAGAAGCTGGATTTGAAGAAGAGCCATTAGTTCAAACTGTGGAATGCCGAATTTGCCAGGAAGAAGATAGCATGGAAAATTTGGAGATTCCTTGTAGTTGTAGTGGTAGCTTGAAGGTATCATTGTAAAGTTGGGTACTTTTTGTTCTTATTGTTGAATTAGCCACTGAATATTGATATCAGTGGTGCTTGTGCATGTAAATGTCAATCATGTTGATCCTACTTTTGTCTAGTTAATTTTTCTAGTATCTCAATAATATTTTTTTAAAGAACTTGAGGTTGTCAGGTATTGACATTAACAGAAGCTTATAATATGTGCTTTCCACCCACCTAAGTCTTCTCTTTCTTACCTGCTAACCCCTAGGATGGGAAGTAGGTCCCTTGTTTTTCATCAGTATCTCTAGTTATATTTATTTGTTGGTAAGGGTAATCTGCTTACATATTTTGTACCCCCGAAGCGACACTTTGTTCCACTCATTTCATTTATACTTTAAGCACGATTGCTATAGTATATACTTCCTCGACCACTTTATGTTGCTCCCTTTTGGTAATAGGCATAAATATCCCCACTCTACTTTTGTATTCCTGCTATGGACACTAAGCTCCTTTTTGTTGTTGTCCACCTAGGTTCTTTTACTTGGTTATTGAAGAACATTGTTATCCTTGAGCTAGTTGCTTTTCTTTTTCTTTTTAATTTCTTTTGTTTGCATTCATTCTTGTTCTTTGGTTTGATTCAAAAACATCAAGCAAATATTAGTTAGGTTTGGTAATTGTTGCAATTGATACTTTGTTACCTCACTCTAAGACCTGTTAGTTATTCTGAAATAAAGTGACCACTTGTTTAGGAGTTAGCAAGCGGCTTCTGTATAGGTCTCGCAGTGCAAAGAACATATTTAGGGGTGTTTGGATTGGCTTTTTTTAAGTAGCTTATAAGCTAAAAGCTGAAAGCCATAAGTTGGTTGTATCCAACTTTTGGGTTTTAGCTTCTTTTTGTACTTTCTTAGCATAAAAGAATTGCTTATAAGTATTTTTTGTGTTTCCCAAACACCTCCAAAAATAAAAAAGAGCTTAAAAGCCAAAATCTACCTAAAATAAGTCCATCCAAACACCCTCTTACTAACATTTCTACACCAAAACACATTCAACGCCATTGCTTTTGTGCAGGTTGCCATGTTCATGTTCCTGTTTGTCAACTGTTTTGAAGTCCCATGGGAGATTAACGGTCCTGTATAGATATAGTTGGGTGTTTGTGTGCTAAGCATAAGATAGAAGGCTTATTTACTCAAATGACCTACTAAAGCCGAAGAATGCTTTGCTTTGTCAAGTTGCAAAATGATTTTGTATACTAATTCATTAATTTATAATTAATAATATGGAGGATTCTCACATAGTTGACCTCGTATGATGTGGGGTCAAGGTGTATTTATTGATTAATTGGCTTTACTTCCCTTGAATTAGCCTTATTTCAAAGTTCTAAGAATTATAGATGAACATGTTTTATCTGCCATTTGTGTACTTATGGGCTTTCACCGAACGGCTGAGTGTTTCTTTTCTTTCTCTTGTATACTGTCTGCAATTTTCCACATATCCAGTATGCTCATAGGAAATGTGTTCAGAGATGGTGCAATGAGAAGGGAGATATAATTTGTGAGATCTGTCATCAGGTAATCTGTCGTATCCTTATTAATCACCTGATGGCATTTTAAATTTCGAGTAAGAGGATTTCTCCCATCCCAAAAGAATTTTGGACATAAGGTGACTGAGTGAATTGAAGGATTGTTAGATAGAATAATAGGCTTCAAAATTATTTGATATGTGCCTGTGTGTCCCTTATCCAATGCACTTTCATTGCCGGTTTGGGAGGCCTCCCAGCCTATGCAGCACATGAATTGTGCCTTGCTTTTCCATTTTTTAACCATTCAGAAATTTGGGTACTTCAATTACAGATATGGATGTCAGGGGCCACTCCCTAAAAGACTTTCTTGTACTGTCACACTTAGTAATTTGTGCCAAGTGACATGTTCACTTAGATAATTCTCTCTAACCTGCAGCCCTACCAACCTGGATATACTGCTCCACCACCGCCTCCTCCCTCTGAAGAAACTGTCATTGACATCAGGTACTATCAGGTCATAGTTATTTCCTGACTTGGTATGTCAAAATTTTGAATCATTGTTCCAATCATTCCTTTTTAATCCTTATAGAGTGTTTCTCTATGTGAGATTTTTGGTATTTACATAGGTATTTAGGAGTTTTTTTAAGCTCTTTAGAGACGTACATGCCACTAGAAAATACAGAGAACTTCTAGTACCTTTTTATTTTATTTTGTATAATGTTGGCCTGAGATGAGTTTAAATTGATAACAAGGTAGAGATGATTCATATTGCCTACCCAAATTTTGTTTGGAAATGAGGCATAGTAGTTGTTGTACTCTGAGATACAGATGTAGGTGTGTATAAAACCTTGGGAATATAAGTTTTCAGCTTTTTGTATTTAGACCTTTCCCTTTATTCGATTAATATGATATTCTAAGCTTCTGGTTGATTGTATAACATTTTTAATCATATTACAGTGGTGAACAGAAACTCTTCACTAACTAAAGTCCATCCATGTTATTCGTTTTTGAATTTCCATCAGTTTATGAAGCTGATCGGCAATATTTACTATGTAAACGAATTTCCCTTCATTTTTATTATTGCATTGATTTTTCATTGTATTGAAAATGAAAGTGGGACTCAGGCATATTCAGACCTTTTTATAGGGAAAGAAAGATCTTCACTAACATGAACTAGTTTTATTTTTGTTAACCAAGGAGAGCAGCTTTTTAAGAAGTTCATTATTGTTTTCAATAATTTATTCTAGTATGTTGTTTACTGTGTTTCGATTATCACATTATTTTATTGTTGTTTTCCGCTCCTTTTGGGTAGGCTTTGCACTGTTACCTTGTTACTCACCATATTCTCTTCACTGCCTCCTTATTTGTACCTGAATTTGTTGCACTTGAGCTGAGGAACTTTCGGAAACAACCTCTCTACCTCCACGAGGTAGTGGTAAGGTCTGTGTACATTCTACCTTCCCCATACCTCACTTGTGGGATTTTACTGGGTGTGTTGTTGTTGTTGTAAGGGTTTTATGACATGTTGAGCTTTTTTATCTTTCAGTTTTCTTCAAAATACACTATTAGTGCATAGTTTGGTTAATCTGGAGAATCCCTTTTTTTTTGTACCAGTTTTTGTTGTTAACACTACCTTTAAGCCTTTGCTTCTTCCACTGATTTAGTGGACCATAGTGGGTATAGTTTTCCTTCTTTCTTCTATGGTGTTATTGGTTATTGATGCTTCTCCACTTGCAGCCTTGCAGTACTCTTGTGGTCCTAGACCTAGAGCATTCCAAACATGTTAGCATACCCTTTTGATGCGATTAGCTGAAAATCTTGTGTTCTATGTCACTAATGGCCTCATCCATGTGAAAATTTCTTTCAGTGGTGGCTGGACAGTGGCTGGCACTCAGCTCGATTTAAATGACCCTCGACTTCTTTCAATGGCTATCACAGAACGCCATCTTCAAGAGGCTAACCATGACGAATATGTTGATGCAAGTGCTAGTGGAGCTGCATTTTGTCGTTCCGCTGCTTTATTTGTGAGCTACTGTAACTATCTGATGTAATTAAAACTTGTTCTGTTGTTACTTGCTATTATAGGGTAGTGGGAATGTGGGAATATGCATTAGAAACCATTCATATGGCTGATACCAAGAAGATCAGGAATTTTTCCTTTGGGGAGGAGAATACCTTCTTAATTTTTTGAAAATTTGAAATTTCCTGCTAAGAAGTGACATAATGGTATGTAAGACGAGATCTGAGTGTAGTTGGAGGAATACGGTGATCAGATTTCATGGAAATTGTGTTCTTGTATTCTGTCCCTGATTTTAGAGAAGAAGACAAGGAAGATTTTCTTCACTGGAGTATCCAAAAAAAATGAAGAAACTTAAACTGACTTATTCGCCCTTAACTAATAAAGAAGATTAAAAAATGTGTCCACCAGTGGCTGTGTGTATATTCATGTTCATTTTCTTTAAAGTGGAAATGTGCAAGAGGAAGGCGGAGGGTGAAGATCCTGTGCTGTAATTCATGCTTTTTTCTCTTTTCTCCTTCTGTGCTCAGTCTTTTTTCCTACTTACTACCCTTTTTTCCCTCTGATTTTAAAAATATTCAGAGATGACGTTCACTTTCTGCCTAAATGTGTTTAAAGGTCTTTAGTGTGTGTAGGGAACGTAGTCCTGCTCATTTAGGGATGTCAAAATTAGGAAAACTAGGTAAGTATCTTTTAATGTGTCAGAAAATTGTGGATGGGGTAATAAAAACATGCTTAAGTCTTTTGTTTTAGGTTGTTCCTTCGTTCTAAAGCTACATTTACCCTATTTGAAGCTTGTGTCACGATCTTGGTAACCTTATTGAATGATGTGTTTTATCCTGCAGTTAATGGCCCTCCTCTTACTGAGGCATGCTTTTGAAAATGGCGAAGGTGATGACGAGGATGTTTCCGCTTTTTTCTCTGTAAGTGGATGATAAAATGAAACTCTCTTTTCTGTGGTGACTATATGACACATCCATAGAAGTAAATAGTGTGTGACATTAATGATCTTGTTGATCCTTGACACAGCCTTTTTTGCTCCGTGCTGCTGGTTTTCTTTTACCTTGCTTCATCATGGCTTGGGGTATCAGTATATTGCAGCGTCGAAGACAAAGACAGGTTAGAGGATTTTCTGGTTTTCATAAATTCTCAGAAGGCTATTAACATGTGTATCTTCATTCTTGCAATTCTAGTGATATATGTTTATGCATAATGCAAAAGGCTTGTGCAAAATGATGTGTGTGTTTGAGTAATATTTATACATTAATGCCTTGCGAAGCGCTGGGCCCATGCATTTGTAATTTAAAAACTAGTCTAAAGTTGGAGTAGTTATCGCTTATTAATGTCCATGGTAAACCAGCTATAGTGATAATGTTAGGGATGCGTTGGAAGTCATTAATTTAAGTATTTAATTATATTTTTAGTTGTTTTATTTATTATTCTAGAATAGGGTTTAGTTTTAGAGTTTCATAAGGATTAGGTTAAGTTATAGTTATTAATTTGGAATAGGATTTAGGTCTCCTACTTTCATAAGAATTAGACTTCCTATTGATGTAATAAGACTCCTATTTAAAGGGGCTTTTGATGAATAAATCGGTAAGTCATAATTCAGCAAAAAGCAGGAGATTAGAGTTCTCTCTTCCATTGAACTCTAAGGTTTCAGTCTCCCTTTGAAGAGTTGAAGAGATCGGAGTTCTCTTTTAATGAATTCTAAGGTTTTTGCCTCCCTTTAACGAGCTAATTTATATATCGCCCTGTGAATCGATCCTTCCCTAAAGATTCATAACAATTTGGTATCAGAGCCTAACACAATGGGAGATGAGATCAGTTCCAGATTTCGAGAAGAACGTGCCATTACGGGAACCCTAATAGACTCTAAAATTGCAGCAATGGAACAACGTCTCAGCGAAAAAATTGTCCAAGTCATTCAAGAACAATTATCTAGATTGGGAGTTGGCTCCACAAAACCAGCAACCCATAGACCTGAGTCATATAGCGCCCAGACAACTGGTAGATCAACAATTTCTGCTACTAAAGGCAATACACCACCTATTCAACTAGCCGATAAGAATCATACAACAAATGGTTATTCACCTTTGATAGTGCCAAGTTATGCAAAGATGAATTTTTCTACTTTAAACAACATTAACAGCCCATTAATTTGGGCACATCATTGTGAGCAATATTTTGAGCGATTTGGACCTCATGAAGGTAGTAACCTAATGGATGAATTAGTCATGCTTCAGCAAACTGATAGAGTCGAAATTTATCAATGTTAACTTCAAGCTAGGGCTGGAATTGGATAAGTTGATACTGATCCAGATTTTCTGGATGATTGCCCCGAAACTTGAGCTTGAGGACAAGCTCTTTCAACGTGAGGGGATTAATGTTAGGGATGCGTTGGAAGTCATTAATTTAAGTATTTAATTATATTTTTAGTTGTTTTATTTATTATTCTAGAATAGGGTTTAGTTTTAGAGTTTCATAAGGATTAGGTTAAGTTATAGTTATTAGTTTGGAATAGGATTTAGGTCTCCTACTTTCATAAGAATTAGACTTCCTATTGATGTAATAAGACTCCTATTTAAAGGGGCTTTTGATGAATAAATCGGTAAGTCATAATTCAGCAAAAAGCAGGAGATTAGAGTTCTCTCTTCCATTGAACTCTAAGGTTTCAGTCTCTCTTTGAAGAGTTGAAGAGATCGGAGTTCTCTTTTAATGAATTCTAAGGTTTTTGCCTCCCTTTAACGAGCTGATTTATATATCGCCCTGTGAATCGATCCTTCCCTAAAGATTCATAACAGATAACCATCTTTTGTTGTCTTATGGGTTTTGTATGAAATGGAAAACTTCTATTCTTTCTTTTACTAATAGTTATGTTTTTTGAAAAAAGTTCATTTTTAGTTTTGAACTTCCCTACTTCAAAAGAACTCAATCTAATTCCGCCATACATCTTTATTGTCACAGCCAAGATTCACACCTAGCTGTGTTGGCATCCAACACTCCTAAGTTAGGCAAACCAATGATTCGGTAATCAACTCAACATATTCCCAATGATTAGAAACGTAGTCCAAATCATGAAATCATATAATATCTAAGTCTGATGGATAAAAACAACGCGAAAGCAATCCAAACATGTTCCAGAAACAGGTGATAGTAGTCATGAGCATCTAAGAGTAAAAATAATATAACATTGTCTGAAATAAGTACAAAATCTGTACGAAAGTGAATAAAACAAAAATGATACCCTAAGCTACCATGAACTATTTGATAACTCACCACAAGAATCACGCCCGGGGAACAGTGGTACAAGAATTCAAATCTGCACTGTATGCGAGAAAAGAAAGGGGTGAGTACGGGGAGTACTCAGTAAGTATCATTGACTATCCCCAAGAGAGTAGTGAATAGACAAGCATTGAACAAAAACAGTCGTTTTACCATGATCCTGTGCAATAAAATAAGAAAGCAGCTAGAAATATACTCCAAACAGTAAAATAACTTAACAGGTTCAATTTCACAGATGAAGCACAAAAGATATGCCTTAAAAACTCAATAATAATAATCACATAGCAGTTATCAATCATGAAATACGTTGAAGGCCCAAACTTTATTCAGTACGACACCCCACCAGGTACCTCAAATCACAAAAACACTTCCATTAACTAGCATGCATCTGCCTACATGGGACAACCACGATCTCAGTAAACCAGAACCAACATGCACACCACATGGGAGGTACCAAGTCACGGTGACTCAAGAGCAATGGATCTAAATCCACCCACACACAATTTGATCATATCAATGATTCCATGGACTCAACGGCCCCTATATCACGATGTCAACATCTGACTCGCAGTAGTTCTCACAAATCCGTGTATCCACCGGACTCTCAAAAGTCCACATCACTGTCTCAAACCGAACTCTACTCTCACTGTCCTCAATGTCCACCCACAACTGTCCGCAATGAGAGAGAATGCTTGACAACCATGGGGTAAGGCACTGGCCCAGCCCCCACTTTTGACTACTTTGGTACGGGGCATCCCCGTCGATCTATCTGAGGCCATTATACGTCGTTTTAATTACGACCCTTCACATGCTCAGCCGATTAACACTACTGAGTATGACTGCCAAATGGGGGTGGTGCAGAATAGAGTTGCCATGCGAGATACTGATCAGAGAGAGGCCTTGCTACGCTGGATGGCTAGGCACATTGCTGAGGAGGGGGTAAATACTGAGTGGGTCCGTGACATGACCCAGCCTATAAAAAAGGCTACTCTCAACTTTGCAGCCAAGTTCTGGTGGTCTATCATCCGTGCCAAATTGTCCCCCACATTGGTTGTTAATATTGTGACTTGGGACCGAGCTGTGATGCTAGCTTCGTTGATGGTGGGGCACGAGATAGATTTCTCCCAGATTCTGATAGCCGAGATTCATGAGAGGGTTTTTCGAGAGAAAACCACTTTACCATTCCCTTGTCTAATCTTTCGCCTATGTAGAGAGGCTACTGGTCCTGTTTGGGGTTGTGATAGGTTGATAGAGGTACCAAGACGGTCAATGTTGGTTTGATACGGGATGATGCAACCCCTGTAGTTCCACGGAGGGGTATCCCGTTTGATTTACCGCCTATGGGCGAGACACTTGCTCTTAACAAGACAGATGAGGGCACCATTCCTTCCCTTACCGAGGAGCATGATGTGACTGCTCCACCTTCCACTTTATCCAGCCTGGCTGTGAGCACACCACGTGCTCCTACTCTACAGGGTTTGCCATGCTGCTACTAGCCAGAGTCTAGAAATTGGAGACTCAAATGGTGACTCTCTTGCAACATATTAGGCCATGGATGAGGAAGTCCGTAGAGGAATCAGAGGCACGAACTGAGAAGGGTGTTGAGGTGAAGATATAGGTAGTGCACTGGAGGATTGATGCTTTTGAGCTCTGGATGTTGGAAAGGCCTCAACCTGGCCTATTGTGGATTTAGCTGCGTTCCAGGCGAGTTGGCCTAACTTCGGGCCGATATTGATGCTTTGGCTGCTGGTGATGCTGATGTCTCGTAGCCTGCCCGAAAGGAGGATGCTGGAGATGTAGTGCTTAATGCACTATTTGGTGAGGATGAGCCTACTATTAACCCTTCTCATGCGGCTGGAAAGCACACACGGGCTTTGGATTGTACTATGGATACGGAGGAGGAGCGGAGAGCTAAGAAGGAGGAGAAGTAGCAGTTTTTAAGGCGGTGAATAGATAGTCACTACTTGATGAGGAGATGTGACAACTTAGAGAGAGGGAGTTGGCTGCTGGTGCATCAGCTTTGAGCGACACTACTGATGGTGTTCCCCCCGTTATAGTTGAGGGCGTCGCCCATGTTGACCTAGCGGGTTCGAGGCTACCGGACCCACCCGCTTCTTGATTGGTCTTCGGCGCTTATGCGCCACAAGTTCGTCTCATCCTATGTTATATTTGTTTTGTGAATTAGGGGCATTGCACTATATTTTTTGTGGGAGTGGGGTGAATGGATTGTGAGTGTTAGGGTGAAGTCTGAATAACCCAACTCACGATCCTTCCTTGGGGTTTTCTTGCCTGTGTTATTTTTCCTCAAGGAACTGTTTAATTTCTATTGAACCGGCATGTCTAGGATAGTATAAGTGTAGAAGTAGACTAGAATGAAAGCATGATGGCAAAAGAGCATGAAAAGTGATACCCCTCAAATTTTTTATATGTGTTGTACTTGTGTGCTTGATAAGTTGAATGTGTAGGATCTTTGTAAGACATGATAGAAATCAATTAGAAAATATGGCTTAAGGTATAACATGAACCAGATACATTGATGATTCGATAGTGAAACAAGGTGTCATGTGTGTGTGAGAGATTGTTTGTATATTCATAGAGTACGTGCCAATCTAGAACTTGCCCTGTTGGTCTTGCTAAGATGATTTTAACTGGAAATTGGGACTTAAGCCTAAAAACAGCCAACCAAAAGAATAAATTTCTCTCTTCGATCCAAATGTTTGAGCCTAAAGAATACCATTCTTCCAATACACCCAATTCATCTTCCCTAAAAATATTTTTTAACTCTGTTTTTTCCCTGGTCCCTCCTTGGACATTGTGTACCTCAACTCAAGCTAAAATCCTAAGTTGAGGGTGGCTACCGCAAAGTTATACCTTGATTTTGGCCCTGGTCCTTCCTAGGACATTGTGCAGCTCAACTCATGCTAATCATCTAAGTTGAGGGTGGCTATTATGAAGGAAAATAAGAAAGAAAGTGTGTGAAAAGAGTCGTGTGTAGAGAAAAGAAAGAAAAATGAGTAAAGATGTTGAGAGTGGTGTGAATGCACAAAAAGAAACAAAAGAATGAAAAAGCTTAAATAAAAAGATAAATCAAACAAGAAAATCAATTCAAAAATCACACTCAAGCTTCAATGAATCATAAGGAGAAGAGCATGGTGAAATAATTATTGAAATCCCTTCAATTGCAGTAGTTAACCAAGTGGTGAAGCTACGGAATCGCGTTCACCTCCGTGATTGCGCAAAGGAAACCCAGATGGTCCCCTTCTTAATTGCTATAGGGAAGTACCAGCTTCCATCCTTTTACCGCAATCTTGTATGACAGCTGCATAACAAAAAGTCTGCATCATTACACTTCCCGAATGCACCGAGGCACCCCCAAGCCCCTCAGGTCCCAAAAATCACGTGGGGCGCTAAAACCTAAAATGATTGGGTTGTTACATTTATCCCTAGTCAATGTTAAGCATTTAAGCTTTTCAAATGGTGATGCAAAACACAATTGAAGAATTGTTATATGCATGGGGAAAGTCACTAGCTTTGTACATGGGAGGAATCATCATAGCTACTTTGAAGCTGCCCAAATTGAGGCTCTGGGATCGCACCAAAAGGGTAGCGGCTGCGGGTTTCCCTTGTCATCAAAAAAAAAAAGTTTGAGGCTCTGAGTGATATCCACATCTCATTTTCACAAAAAAATCTATAATTTGTCTCAGATAATTTGGGGTGTAGATTCAATCAGTTTGGTAAAAGTGAAATGTGATCAGTTTTCTAAAAGGGAACACCGAACTGTAATTAGTTCGGTTTGGGACATGATTTGGATTTCTCCGAGCAAAAAGAAAAAAAGAAAAATAATGGAGCTGCAAATGGACCCAGACCTCTTTTTTTCTCTCTTAATTTTTCAAAGTTTTGTACTCTATACGTAATTTCTCTCCTATAAATGCAATACCTTGTTGTGCCTGCTTATTATTATTATTATTATTATTGTTATTGTTATTTGTAATAAGAGAACCTTACTGTGTCGTGTATTCAACATACATGAAATACTATGGACCGTCTCAAGGATGATTTTCACCCTCTAGTTTGTTGAAGAGCGTCATGACATCCCTTCTTCCTGGATCTCTTCTGTCATTATCCTTTACTCCTCCCTCCAAGCCTGCTCAATCATCATCCTTTCTCCTTCAAGCTTCTCCATTGGTGACTGCCATACCTGCACAAATAGTTCCTTTTATGAGTATGCTTATCCATTCTCTCCTTCCAGTGCAGTCTTAACCCTCAGCTGCTACTGAAAGAATTCTTTAAGCATACTTTGATTATTATCAATAGTATTACGAGTGTTGTTAATACTTCCTAAGCTGGATGATCACAAAAGTTTGTCTGCAATCTTTGTTCTTGATCACTTCTCTTTTTTCGGTCTTTCCTTTGTGGAAGCAATATTTCTTTTCGCTACTTTATCGCTCCCATAGGCATAACCTTCTTCGTCTTCTGAGACTTCCTTTGAAGATTTATCCCTACTTGTTGTCTAAGGCCTCATCCTTTCCTGTTGGGATGGGAATCATCCTTGGTGTCGAGTTGTAGCAGATGTACGTTATACTTTCTGTAAGTAGTGCATATAGATGATAAAAAAAGTCACAATTATCCGCCATCATCTGTGTCAGATGTTTCTTTACCCTTGCATGGGCAAGATATATCATTGAACATTTCTCCTGATTCTCTCTCCATCTTAGCAGCTACCATCTCCCAAAGATACTTTCAATTGCTATGCTTAGCTGAATTGAACTCCCCCTCAAGCTCACCCCAAGTAGTTGTGAAATCCCTGGTCTTCTGATTACTCCACAGAACGTTCATCCCATTTAGGAAACTCATTCACTTCTCAAACCACCAAGGTTGGAACCGCCGGTGGCTGAAGTGGAGATTTAGTCGGGAAGGAAGTGGAGGGAAGTTGAGGAAGCATCAAACGTTGGGTAAATGGTCTGTGTTCAATTTGGACTTTTGTCAAAACCTCCACAAATTAAAAATACTGCAAAGCATATGGGAAAATGATCAAGATGGTCCTTAATGTATATAGGTTTATTATTTTAGTCCTTAATATATATTACTTGACAAAAGCAGTCCCTAATGTATAGGGTTGTGCAAAATTCAGGTCAAACCAATAACCCGAACCAAAATTTGGGTTATTGGGCTAATGGGTCGGGATATTGGGTTAATGGTTCGGGTGTTGGTTTATCATATCATGATATTGGATAATCGGTTCGGGTGTCGGTTTGGCTAAGGTGAATTTCGGGCCACTCGATAACCCGATATGAAACCGTTAATATTTGAGGCCTTTTTAGAAATGTTAAATCTTAAGTCCAGTTTAAAATTAGGGCTCAGAGCCTAAAACCTCACTTCTTAGTTCTTACGCCTCCCTTTTCAGTCTCAGTCCTCAATCGTTATAATTCTCACTTCTTAGAAGAACTCAAAAGTAGCTACTCAATCCTCAGTCCTCACATCACTCCTCAGACCACATCGTCGTCTGTTCAGGACTGCTGTCACGGTAGCACTTGGTGGTTGGTAAGTCTCAAATACTCACTTTCATTAGCCGACTATTTGTAGTTCTTGTTTAGCCTTTATTTATGTTCTGCATTTGTTTTTAGTTATTGTTCAAACTTCAGGCCTTTTTTAGTTCCTTCAACAATCAACAATTCATCCACCTTTAATATGAACCAATTCAATCAATGATTATTTTATATCTTTTCGCAGTCTTAAGTCTTTGGTGAAGTATCATGACTGAAAATATCTTAATTGATAAGGTTGTTGGTGAAAGTGGAGCTTCAAATTCATATGTAATATATGAAACTCAAACTGTTGAGTCCAATGTAAAGAAAGAAAGGAAAAAAGGTCTCGTGCTTGGGATCATTTTACTCATAAAATTGATTCTGATGGAACTAGTAAGGGTGTTGCAACTATTGTTAGAAAGAGTATTGTGCTGACTCAAAGGGACATGGTACGACATGGATGCTTACTCATCTGTCCAAATGCCAAAAGATGTCTTGTAATATTGATATTAAACAAGCAAAATTAGCATTTCAACCAGTCATAGGGGGTAACAAGGGTGATGTAGTTGTTGTTCCGTGGAATTTGATCAAGAAGAGTGTAGGAAGGCTTTGTGTCGTATGGTAATTCTTGATGAACTTCCTTTCATATTTGTTGAAAAAGAAGGTTTTAAACAATAAATGAAAGTAGCACAACCTTGTCTCCGCATTCCTTCTCGTACCACTGTGACTCATGATTGCTTTGATCTTTTTGATGAAGAGAAACATAAAATGATAACTCTTTTTAAGGGAACACAACAAAGAGTGTGTTTAACCACGGATACTTGGACTTCCATTCAAAGAATCAATTATATGGTTATTACAGCTCATTGGATTGATAAAAAATGGACTTTCCATAAAAGAATAATAAACTTTTGTCCAATTTCTAGTCATAGAGGTGAAGATCTAGCAAAGTCTATTGGTAAGTGTTTGCACGAGTGGGGATTACATCAGATTTAGACTATTACAATTGATAATGCTAACTCAAATAATGTGACAGTTACTGAGTTGTCTAAGCAATTGACTAAGTGGGGGACCAACATTATGGGTGGTAGTCACCTTCACGTGAGGTGTATGGCTCGTATTGTGAACCTTATTGTTCAAGATGACATAAAAGAAATAAATGTGTCTATTGAACGAGTTAGGCAAGCAGTGAGATACATTAGACAATCCCCGACTAGGTGGAAAAAGTTTCAAGAATGTTGTGAAGATGAAAATCTTGTTAAAAAATCTTTGTGCTTGGATGTTCCTACAAGCAAATTAATTGGTTTATTGTTTTTTTTTTTTCCGATCATTCAGATACACATTAAGTCAAAGACATCTACCTTCCTCTTCTTTTAGTAGATTTAGTAAAGGAAGCCTTCAACTCTGCATGTCCTCAATTGAAGATTTTTTAACAAGTTTGGCCAAATCTAAAGAGAAAAACAATAACTAATCAAGGCTCAACTCCTAACCAACAAAAATATTTAATAAACTATTCACAATTTTACATTGGTGGAAGTTTCTTTCCATACTTTGTTCAAGTTGCTCAAGAAATCTAGAAATCTAAATCTTCCTCAATATTATAGGTTGTGGTTCACTTCGAAGCCAATCTTGAAGGCACACTAGAGCTTGTACCAATTTTGGAGTCAATGAACTCCTAAATGAATCAAGAATGCGTCCTCCAATACTAAAAGCACATTCAGATGCCACACTTGAAATAGGAATAGCTAATACATCTCGAGCCATCTCAGAAAGGAAGGGGAATCTAGGTGAGTTGACTTTCCACCAAAGCAACACATCAAAGTGTGCTTTTCCAATTTCAATATCTTCTTCAAGATATTTATCCAATTCTGTCTTAGAATTTGCACATCCACTTCCATATGTATGTTTATGTAATTCCTCAAAGAAATTCCCAAAATCTCCTATAGGTATAGACCCCGAACCAAATTCCTCAAAGACTTGACCACTTTTATCATTTGAAATAGGATTTTCGTACTCATTAAACAAAGATTTTATGTATGTTCGTACACCACTCTCTATATTTTCCCCTTTGTCCCCAAACAATTTTTTAAGTGTAAAACTAAGAGTGCTAAATTTGTGGCGAGGATCCAAAACACGTGGTATGAAAAACATCTTATTCATTTTGTCTGTATCACCCCAATATTTATCAAATTTTTCCTTCATCGTTACTGCCATATCAACCAAAACTTTATCTTCAATTAATATAAATTGTTTCAAGTAAACACCAACTTAACAAATTTCAAGAAAATGAAGATTTGATGTCACATATCGTGATCCAGATATCTTCAAAGTAAGCTTAAAAAACATTTCAAGGAATTTTTCAATTCTCTTTACACTCTCCAAATCACTCCTCAAAAGTATACCTGTAGGAATTCCATCCTCATTATCAATATACTTAAGATGATGTACCAAGACAATATCCCGATCGGCATAATCTAAAATTGCACATTCATATTAAATAGCCCTGCTCAACATGATTTAGGTGGAACTCCACCTTGTAGGAACATCCAAGCACATATTTCTTAACAAGATTTTCATCTTCACAACATTCTTGAAACTTTTTCCGCCTAGCCGGGGATTGTCTAATGTATCTCACTGCTTTCCTAACTCGTTCAATGAACACATTTATTTCTTTTATGCCATCTTGAACAATAAGGTTCACAATATGAGCCATACACCTTACGTGAAGATGACTACCACCCATAATGTTGGTCCCCCACTTGGTCAATTGCTTAGACAACTCAGTAACTGTCACATTATTTGGGCTAGCATTATCAACCATAGCAGTAAAAATTTGATGTAACCCCACTCGTGCAAACACTTACCAATAGACTTTGCTAGATCTTCACCTCTATGACTAGAAATTGGACAAAAGTTTATTATTCTTTTATGGAAAGTCCATTTTTTATCAATCCAATGAGCTGTAATAACCATATAATTGATTCTTTGAATGGAAGTCCAAGTATCCGTGGTTAAACACACTCTTTGTTGTGTTTCCTTAAAAAGAGTTATCATTTTATGTTTCTCTTCATCAAAAAGATCACAGCAATCATGAGTCACAGTGGTACGAGAAGGAATGCGGAAACAAGGTTGTGCTACTTTCATATATTGTTTAAAACCTTCTTTTTCAACAAATATGAAAGGAAGTTCATCAAGAATTACCATATGACACAAAGCCTTCCTACACTCTTCTTGATCAAATTCCACGGAACAATAGCTACATCACCCTTGTTACCCCCTATAACTGGTTGAAATGTTATTTTTGCTTGTTTAATATCAATATTACAAGGCATCTTTTGGCATTTGGACAAATGAGTAAGCATCTCTATCGTGCCATGTCCCTTTGAGTCAGCACAATACTCTTTCTTACAATAGTAGCAAGCACCCTTACTAGTTCCATCAATTTTACGAGTAAAATGATCCCAAGCACAAGACCCTTTTTTCCTTTCTTTCGGACTCAATAGTTTGAGTTTCATATATTACTTTTGAATTTGAAGCTCCACTTTCACCAACAACCTTATCAATTAAGATATTTTCAGCCATGATACTTCACCAAAGACTTAAGACTGCAAAAAGATATAAAATAATCATTGATTGAACTGGTTCATATTAAAGGTGGATGAACTGCTGATTGTTGAAGGAATTAAAAAAAGCCTGAAGTTTGAACAATAACTAAAAACAAAGGCAGAACAGAAATAAAGGCTAAACAAGAACTACAAATAGTCGGCTAATGAAAGTGAGTATTTGAGACTTACCAACCACCAGGTGCTAGCGGGCTTGAGTAGTCAATGATGTGGTCTGGGGAGTGATGTGAGGATTGAGAAGCAACATTTGAGTTCTTCTAAGAAGTGAGAATATTACGATTGAGGACTGAAAAGTTAGGTGTAAGAAGTGATATTTCAGGCTATGAGCCCTAATTTTAAATTGGGCCTAAAATTTAACATTTCTAAGAAGGCCTAAAATGTTAATGGTTTCATATCGGGTGACCCGAAATTCAGCTTAGCCAAATCGACACCCGAACCGATTATCCAATATCCGGATATGATAAATCGACACCCGAATCCTGACCCATTAGCCCAATAACCCGATTTTCGGTTCGGGATATTGGTTTGACCCGAATTTTGCACAGCCCTCAAGTGATATATATATCAAGGACCTAAATAATCTAACCCCTATACATTAAGAACTACTCTGAATATTTGATCATTTCCTCCAAGTCATACAAACTAAAATACTGCGAAACATATATTTTTTGTTTCATCCTAAAACACTTTATCAAAAGCACCATACCTCCAAAACATGATCTTAGATTGAACCTTTTTCTTTTTATAGAGATGGTGTCCAGGCTAGCTTGGACCACCTCCTCTATTCCACCGTTACCTACCACCTCCCCCGAACACATACTAGACAACTCAACCCATCTGTGTGTGCTAGAATTCGAACCTTGACCTCTAAGATTTGCACTGGGTTCATTGGCCATACTATTGGGTTCTTGTATTGTTATTAAAAGTGAAAAACACAAATAAAGGTAACAATGGCTTGAAGTGACAAATGAAATGTTAGGTGTGTGCTACTTTATAGTGAAATGCACAATTTATGGGGAAAAATTTCAATGCATTTATAAATTTAGTAATATGATAATGAAATTTCAACCGAAATATGCACTAATGTTGATATTACTCCAAATGCTCAAAGCGAAGAGGTAAAGAAATTATACCTGGGGGAGAGGTAGAGAACATTCTTCATTAGCTTAGGTTCTGAATCGTAAGATTTGAGTCTTTCCCACTACCTGTCTCGGGCTGCCACTTGGTGCTTCTTATGAAGACCGAGTAGAGTGAAATCTGATTATCAGATGATTGAAAAGAGAATTGAACGAGGAGAGGAAAAATGTAGTCAAAAGAAGGAAAGAAAATGCTCATCAAGAGCATCCCCACTTATTTCATGTCTTCATTTTATGCTCGGGCTAGTGTCACGGACAAACTAGAAAAACTTCAAAAAGGAACTTCTTATGGGGTTTGATAGACGAGGCAAGGAAGTTTCACTTGGTGTTGTGGGAGATTGTTACGACTCCCTAGTGTTGGGTGGATTATGAGTAAGAGATCTAAGAGTGCTTAATAAATAGTCTAGACATTGAAATTTATTGGATTTGAAGTTGGGTTCTACAAGACGAGTTCAATCCATCTTCAAACTCCAAGGTGTGTTAGAGTTTCTTGGAGAATACTTTACCTTAAACCCCAGCTCATGCCTATATAAAGGGGTACATATTCCCTTGAAAAGGAATCTTGAAATCCCATGAACTCTTGGGATATTCACAAAGAGATCAAACCATCAAATATTGCCTTTCTCAAAGCCGTTTCTCGGTGCTTCTATGATCAAATACATTGTAAGAAGGTCCAAAATCATCGCAGATTCGAGAAATATGCTACTAAGGACCCTTAAATTCTGAAGAATATTTAGGAGAGAAGAATAAAAGGATTTATAGAGTTGTACTCACTAATATTCATCAATGAAATGACTGTTTGATGATATTATAATTTGTGATTATAGTAAATTTTCATCACTTCAAAATTTGTTGTAAACAAATTGGCACACCTAGTGGGACCAAATCTACCCTTCATATCTTCTCTCACAAATCAGATCTACGAAATGTGTGTTAGAATAGGAATAGGTTTATACAATCCTATTAGAATAGGAATAGATTTATACAATCTTATTAGAATAGGAATAGGTTTATACAATCCTATTAGAATAGGAATAGGTTTATACAATCTTATTAGAATAGGAATAGGTTTATGCAATCCTATTAGAATAGGAATAGGAATAACAATAGAAATAGGAATACTAAATAGTATCCTACTTGGTAAAGGATTGTATTCTAGGGTCTATAAATAGGGTCTCAATGTAATAATGTTAACAACAACAATTCAATAATATTCTTCTCCGATATTTCTCACATGGTGTCAGAGCCTCTACGATCTCGGTAGAAAATCAAAGAGCTTCCGCTGTCGGCGGGTGGCACCCATATATGCTGCCCGTCTGGCCAATGATTATGTTAGCAAAAGTTGGTCACCGTGTATCTTTCTGGTGACTATTTTCTCATATCTAATTTGTGTAGCACCGTGCCATCATTTCGGTGACTACTTTCTTATATCTAATTTGTGTAGCACCGTGCGATCTTTTCGGTGACTACTTTTTCATACTTGGTTTGCGTAGCACCGTGCCATCTTTCTGGTGACTACTTTTCATATTTAATTTGTACCACCTTGCCATCATTTCAGGGACTACCTTTTTTGCATATCTGATTTGCGTAGCACCGTGCATCTCTTCGAACTACTTTTCATATTTGATTTGTGTAGTACCGTGGATTTTTTTGAACTATTTTCTCATATCTGAATTGCATAGCATCATGTGTCTTTTCAGTGATTCCTTAGATTTGATTTGCATAGTTCCATTCGTCTTTCCGGTGTCTTCTCAAATCTGATTTGCGTAGGGTTGTGCCATTATTCCAACCCTACCCGTACAATTTTTCTTTTTCAGTAGGGTCGTGCCATCATTCCGACCCTACCCATATTATTTCTCTTTTTCAATGGGGTCGTTCCATCAATTCGAACATCCGGTATAATTTCTATTTTCTAGTTGGGTCGTGACATCATTCCGACCCTACCCATATAATTTTATTTCTTACATTGTGACCACTTTTAGCCATCAAATCTAATACCCCGGCATATGAGCATGTTTCGACCAGTTTTTCGGTGACTTTCTTGTTTAATATTGACTCGTCTATTGATTCCAACATGATCCAGACACTTAATACTATATTTTGAGCACTTCCGGCGACCGTTGCATTGTGAAGAAGTCTATATGGAGCAACCATCTAATTTTGTTGCTCAAGGGGAGTTTAGTAGCCTTGTATGTTGATTACGTAAGTCACTCTATGGTCTGAAACAGTCTTTGCAAGCTTGGTTTCCGTTCAACATTGTAATTTTATCACTCTGAGTTTTATCGGCATTATGCATCAAATTCAGTATTTCATGAGAAGACCAAACACATTGAGATTGATTGTCAATTTTGTGAAGTCGAGTGATCAACTTGCAGATATCTTACCAAGCCCTTCATCGGTCCTTGTATTAGTTACATTTGTAACAAGCTAGGTACATGAATTGTATGCACTAGCTTGAGGGGGAGTGTTAGAATAGGAATAAGTTTATACAATCCTATTAGAATAGGAATAGGTTTATATAATCTTATATTAGAATAGGAATAGGTTTATACAATCCTATTAGAATAGGAATAGCAATAGCAATAGAAATAAGAATACTAAATAGTATCCTACTGTTGGGTTATGAAGGTGAATAGGGCGTCATGCGGAAGCTTATAATTTGCAAATCATGATATGATTGATAAATTAGACTACAAATAAAAACATACTAATGATATATTATTAATATGGTTTGATCAAACGACCTACTTATTGAAAACTAATATTAAAAAAAGCATAAATATGTTTAGGAGAAAATCTCCTCTTAAACAAGACTGCCTAAATGACTACATTGTGGATTCTATAGTCTTCGATATGAGAAGAGGGGTCTTCAATTTATAGATCGCCAAACTTTTCCTCTAAGGAAAGAATAAACCAAATATGGAAGAAAATTATATTTTCCTTTCAGAAAAAGTTCAAGCATTTATGGTAATACTTTGACTTTTCTTTAAGTAAAAAAATAAACTTCAAATAAGGAAAGAAAATCAGGGCAAAACCCTAACACCTACTTGGTAAAAGATTGTATTCTAGGGTCTATAAATAGGGTCTAATAATGTTAACAACAATAATTCATTCTTCTCCAATATTTCTCACAATGTGGAGCCACAAAATCGCAAAGATGGAAGCTCTATTTGTATAGGTACTTCAAGTTTTGTCGTTGAGTTTTGGCAAGCCTACATTCCTTCAAGCCTTGAAGTAGGGGGCATCTATAGACATTGAAATTTAACGGATTGAAAATATGGTGGTGGGGCGACTTGTAAAGGGATTGTTTTGCTTCACAAAGAAAGTACACCACATGAGAGGGGAAGGCAGGGAACGCTGGAGTTTTCTATGTTAAATCCTTTTACGACAATCTTTTGTCCCGGGAGGAGGTTGCATTCCCACACAGTTCGATATAGATCCCTGAAGTTTCGAGGAATGTGTGTTTCTTCACTCGGTTAGAGGTTAGAAGCTACTGAGACAAATTTTTTTTTGATAACCGAGAAATCCATCTGTGACCTGGTTGAGAATTTGAGGAATAGGAAGGTCACTTATGTCAGTTGGTCCTATATGGGTAGGAGTTCGGGTGAAGATGACGATCATCCTCTCACTCCTGAGGTAAGGTTAAAAATCTTATTTGGTTTGGGCGTAATTTGGGTGATTACTGGTACAATAAAAGATGTTTTATTCCGTTGGAAGAACTAAAGAAGAAGAAATAAGGCGCGGAATGTGGCACCACTAACTCGTATTTGGGCTGTTTGCAAAGAGATATATAGGAGAGTGTTTAAGGACGTAGAAACCATATCCTTTGGTAGGTTTTTTACTTTTTTGTATACTTCTTGGATACATATGCTTACTTTGCCCCGCACATTAACAAAGTTTGTTACTTTATTTTAAAAAGCTATAAAGAATTGACGTTTTCTTGTTGGAATCACTTTGTGTGAAGAATAGATTTATTTGAAGTGCATGGCTTCGCCCATGAATTGATGACCCCTTGCTTCTCAGTTCTCATCAATAAAGCGACAAAGTGATTGACTTTTATTAGCACAAGCCTATTTTGTCATTTTTTTTTATATAGTCCTGGTGTACAGTATGTTGCCCTTTTTTTAAATATTGAACATATAATAGTCTGGGGTAGATCTAGGGGGGGCTCAAGGGTGTTCTGCCGAATCCCCTTGGCAAAATATTATATTGTATGTATAAGTTAATGTTTTTAGTTTTTAAGTATATATATAGAGCTTGAATCCCCAAACACAAGACTAGAGGTTGACTTTGTGGTTCCAGGGAGTTCAAAATTCACCTTCATGTTCCAAGTTCAAACCCCAAACACTGCATTTTTATTTTTCGAAGCCCCTTAGTGAACATCTTTAATCTGCCACTGAATTAATAATCCCAAATTAAGTGGGAATCCTCTGTAGTATTCTATTCTATCTGGTCCTATTCATCATGAAACTTTTATATATGAAATTATGGATTGTGTTTATGTTTTGCTAGCATTTTTTGATTTTCTTGTTTATATGTATACGTATTTGATAGTACAGTTGGACATGTACAACTTTTTATATTTTAGAAATGCTCCCGCAAATATAAAATTGTAGTTTGATGGGGCTGTGTTGCCTCTATTTTCAAGATTTTGCATCTTCATGTCCAAACCTAACATCAGTATCCATGCCTATTCTAGAATATCCATTCGCTATGTATTTACTTTGTCACTCTTCCTTCCAATGGAAGAGTCGGATTCAAAAAACTACTAAATTGTCATATTAGAATATTTGAAATTGTGATCTAAAACAATTTTCGGACCCTTTTTGCCACTTCACTAGATTTTTTCTTATATCGAGAGGATTCATCTATTTATTTATTTATTTATTTATATATAAGCAAGAAACCTGTTTTTGCTGTATTTGCGTACTAAAATCTTCAATGAAGGCGATCCGTTTGGATTGCCATCCCTCCACTTAGCTCTGCCGCTGTTTCTATTCTGTCAAATAAAGAAAAATCAGAATGGTGTACTTGTGAGTGTTTTAAGAAATATATAGCACAAGCAATCCAAGATTTTACTAATTTTCTTTTTCCTACTATGAATCTATTGTTCTCTAATATTTCTTAGTTTTCATTTAAAGCAGGAGGCAGCAGCTGAAGTTACTTTCTTACTGCAGGCAGGGCAACGAAGGGGCTTGCATGTTACAATAGCACCAAGACCTACTCCAGTAGCAACAGATCAGACAATGATTCATGTGTCAACACCGCCCAGGCAGGAGGAAGCTCCTCGTCCCCAGCAAGTATAAAATGACTTTTCTTGGCTCGGAAAGTACCTTTTTTTTTAAAATTTAAATAAACAGCTTTGCCCTGTTACCTTGCTTGAAGGTAGTTGCTGATGATTGAGTGTATTAACCGTCTGCTGGATTAGATGGGGTGAGGGATGAAAAAGAGCTGTAAAGGAAAGATAGGTTTCTTTGTTTTCTTTTCCAATTTTACAGCTTTATTCTTTTTTTTGCACTGTGACATTATATTTGTGAACTATATATAGGGGGGGGGGGGGGGGGGGGGAAATGCAGCAAATCACTGGTTGGGCGTCCTTTGTCAGTTTTAACTTGTAAAGACCTTTGCTTGATACTTCACATTTTGTACATTGTTTGTATTTATAATATGGTCTACAGTCTATATATTATGGTACACTCAAAAAGTTTAATATAGCTTAATCATACATGAAATATATGCTTAACTATACTTGAAGGATATATTGACTATTCAATTATAATCAACTCAAAATCTCCTCTAAACAGTTTCAAATTTTAGAAAAGAAATTCATTTGAGTCTTTTGATATATAATTTGCTCAAATCAATGGTACGTCAAATTTTAAAGAAGAAGAACAAGAAGAAAGAAGAAAGAGAAGAAGACGATGAAAACGAAGGAGGATGAAGAAGAAGAGAGACTGCGTTTGACTATTTTTTTGGTAAATAATATGATCTGAACGACTATTTATACTGTCAAAATTTTATATTGAACAGTTTATTTCTTTTACTTTCATGATAGAAAGTTGTTAGCCTACAAAGCTATGAGAGAGTACGTTGTCCTCCCAAGCTACGGGTGGTAATTGGGCGGGTGAAGTTAAATTTGGGGAGGTCATAATGGGTCAATATAACAAACGAGTCAAGACGCAACTCAATCCATATTTGTTTGGATCAAAACGAGTTTGGTCAAAAATGAATTATAGGGTTCAAGACCCAACTAGACCAATTTTACTAAGTTTTAACTATGGGGTAATTACATCCAATGACCATTCAGTTGATTTAATTACCAAAAACATGGCCAATTTTTTCTCCACCTTTGTTGTCGTCGTCATCTTCTACTGCCAGTTTCTTTTTCCAGAGTTTTCTGTCAGTTTTTCTTCTTCTTCTTTTTAAAAATTCAATGTATCATGTGAATTGTTTCGAACAAATTATATATCAAAAGACTCAAAACATCAAGAGGATTTCATATCTAAATTTTTGGGACTTTTTAGAGGTGATTTTGAGTTGATTGAGATTGAATAATCACTATATTTAGTGTATATTTCATGTATATCTCTATATCAGCTTTTTGAGTGTATCATAATGTATAGTGAGTGTATAACTCATGTATATGTATGCTATATTGTATAGTCAGTATATACTTTCTATGACTTTTGACAAGCTATATTGTATAGTCACTGTATATTTCCTCTGATTTTTGGCTATTTTTAAAATGTAAATAAAACAGAGCTATATTTGTTGTAAACTAATTACTTTATTATATATATATATATATATATATATATAAAAATATATATAGTGTAAATTACATAAATCTCATAGTTTTAATATGAAATTACAATTTATCCCTAATAAGTTTTTAATTACATTAATCCCTTAAAATCAAAAAAACCGGATACAATAATTGAAGCTCGGATACATTAATATGTAGCTCGGATACATTAAAAACTAGCTCGAATACATTAAATACTGGTTCGGATACATTAATATCCAGCTCGGATACATTAAAGAAATAAGGGATTTTTGAGATTTTTAAAAGTAATAGGGGATAATAGAAATAAGTGAAACAAAAGGTATGTATTTCTGTAATTTGTCCTGTATATTTGAAACTACCCCTTTAATTATTTTATTTATTATTTTACAATATACTAGGTAAATTGCCCGCGCGTACCCCAATTAACTTACATCTTATTAAAGTCCAACTTTAAACATTATTATACTACTATTGCTCGATTTGGGGTAACCGAAATCCATGTTATTTTGCCAAAACTTCCATTCATACACTCATTCTGACGCATGATCCAATGGGGATAATCAGAAATTCTCTCCTAGCAAAATAGGCTAGGCATCCTAACAACTCGTATTTTTCAAATAATTCTTATAAGGATGTTACTTAACCCATCTTATTATCGTTCTAGAAAGAAGACGGTCAACATTAGCAGAGAGCTGTTAATTAATTTCCTCAATTGTTATGCACATTTAACCCAGATTATCACGGTGTTTTCATGAACTTCTGTCAGAATGTCTGCGTCCACCAGTGATAACTGGACCAAGTGCCCTCACAGAATAATAGTGCGGAAAATAGATAACTCAAAGCAAATTAAGCACAATGATTTTACGTGGAAACCTCATTGCTCAAGCAAAATGAAAACCACGACCTGTACTCACAAGATTTCAACCCAAACTCCATTTTACTCAAAACAGAGCAAAGCTTCAAATTACAAACTCTTGTAACCTAGGCATTAAACTCTTAATCCCTCCCCCTTATTATAACAACTTTACTACAAAGGAAACTAAGCAATAACTCGCCCACTAAACCAACTGACTCTAGTTGATGTAGACTTCAAGAACCCAACAAGGCTAACTCTAGCCACCAACTATAGATCTCAAAGATAAGAGAAGAACTAAGCAACAACTCTGCTGCACCCACACATCAACTAAATCTAGTTGACACTCATAAGCAACTCTACCCAAGGGTACATCAAAACAATGATGTAAAAAGGATTGACTAAAGCATAGATGATTTGACTAACTAACTCTAGTTAATCCGACTCAACCTAAAGACTTAGACAAGCAACCGATCTACTATCCTTTATAACTTAGGAGTAGATTTACAATATAAGAACACAAGACACAAAGTTCAAAATACAACAAAGACGCTTCAGCACTCCATCAGGTCCCTTATTGAGTATGAGCAATGTTCTTCCTTGAAGATGATTTTTTCTTTGTAAGCTTATGAATTTTCAGAATTCAAAACTTTTTTTGCCAAAACTTGAGTTGTGTTTTTGGAGAAGAGACTAATATAAAATGGACACAAACCCTTGGAGCAGCGACATTGGCTGGGAGCCTGCTGCTCTTAAAAAGACATGCACCAACCACATCAGATTTGACAACTTTTAGACATATGTCTTTTGTCGTTTTCATGTACGGAGTCTTTCCTCGACCAAGTCCCTTGTTAGAACCCGAAGTTTGTTAAATCATCAAAACTTCATATCAGCTCCAAAATAATATTTCCCCCCTTTTTGGTGATGAAAAACTTATTCAACTTTCCCCCTTTCACCAATTCCCCTTATCAGCATGAATCTTCAAGTAATTGGCATTGTTCCCCTTATTTCATCATTTCCGAAGTTTGTTAATCATCAAAACTTTAAATCAGTTCCAAAATAACATTTCCCCCCATTTTGATGATGACAAACTTATTCAACTTTCCCCCTTTCACTAGTTGCCCTTATCAGCATGACTCGAGACCTCTTCAAGTAACTAACATTGATCTCATACCTTAACAATTTCCCCCTTTTGACATCATAAAATATAGTTAAAGCAGTAAGCCAAGTTGACAGAAATACAGTTCTAGAAAATTTATGGCCACTTGGGAAATACTGAGCATGAGTAAAAATGCATAAAGTAATGAGACAAGTCAGTAGAAACAAGGCCTTTTACATTCATAAACAAAAGACCACCAATCAAAACATTACAAATAATATTACGAATGAGAACCAGGACAATTCCCATTGAGTTTCAATAGAAGAGAAGGAACGGGGATTGGCACATGAATTTAGGAAGAAAGGGGGCTTAGGATAAAGGGATTGAAAGAGTAAGGTTAGTAGAGTGTCTTCCTAAGCATGGTTTTTCAAAAGCCTCTCTTGAAGTTCAACATTCTTTGTTGTCAGTGCATCATGTTGAACCTTCAGGACTGCCCGTTCTTTTCAACTTGGTCCCTCTGATTGTGATTTTTAGAAACTGAGCTTTTAGGCAAGTGATCTTATATGTGTTAGCAACTGTAACTATCATAGCTTCCAACTCATGCTTGAGTTGATCATGTTCCACCAATGGCTTAAACATATTACTCTTTTCCCATAGTCTCCCCTTCCACACATTCAGATTCCAAGTCCGAAGGTACCTATATCTCATGTCATATGTACCATCCTTAATAGATATGATCTTTTGCATGTGTTCTAGAATTGTGGCAGAAAGATTGATAAACTCAACCTTACTCAAGGCCTCCAAGATGAACAGTTCAGCAGTTGAGGAACCAATTCATTTTTTTAATCTAAGTAACTATACCTTAATGACAAACTCAAAGATCCGTAGATAGTCCACTTTAAGATACTTCTTAGGAATACCTGCACCGCTAAGATTTGGGAGTTCGCTAATTTCCATAACAAACTATTGTGAAACAGATCCTCCAACAGCCAACCTGATCCCTTCCCTGGGCATATTCAGAATGTCCCTCAAAATTTCCTAATTCTTTGTCTTTTCAATTGCTAACAATTTATTCCTTGTGGGATACGACTCTGACTCTCTTGTTGGTTATTTTTATTGCTTATGATTTTTTACTCTTTAACTTGTTTTGAGAGTAATTTGAGCGTTGTCAAAACGGTTGTACGTGCCATGGAACAATTAGGCGTATTAAATTTATGTAGGATTTACAGTTTACTTATTTCTATCTAAATTGTGATAGTTGTCTTTACTTTCTTTTTTAGTTTTCTTCTATGGATTCTTGTGGTAACAATAAAATGCTTAGGGGTTGTAAGACCTATTAGGATATCCCATGGCCTTATTCTGAGGAAGAATGGGTTGATATGATCATTGAAGAGAAGTTTGGTGTATGTAACCAAACCAAGTCAATAATATTTCAAGATCCCGAAAACACTTATTTGGGGCCGATGATTACGAAAGTCAATGCTCAAATGTCCTAGTTAGCTTCTTTCTCTTGGGGGGAGGGGGGGGGTTAAATTTTTATGTGAGTTGGTTGAATCTTGTTTGATATTTGTTGATTGCATGAGTGTGGATTGATTTATCGTATTTGGGGAAGTTGAGTATCCATTTCATGATCAAATTTATGAGTAAATAGGTTGTCCACCACATGTTTCATAAATGCCCATGAGAACTCCAAAATAATTTCGGAAGTTTTTGTTGTGAATTGATTGAGTTTTTGAATTGCTTGCTTGATTATTGTTCAAATTGAACCTTTGAAACTGATTTTTGTGCGAAACATGGGTGAAATATTGGTTTTACATGTTGAGGAGGTCACGGGTCACAAAATCAGTCGTAAAAATGATCTTTGCTTAAGCCACCCCTCTTGGATTTTGCAATTTCCGTGTTAGCACCCTCTTGGTCACTTTCATGATGTTCGCTTAAGCGACCACCATCTCACTTTTGCGAGATATGCAACAATTTTTTGGCAGAGTTCAATTTTTCAGTAGTCTCATTTTTGGTCCTGGATTGGTTCTTAACCCTTTTCTTTGAATTATACCAACAGAATAACATTGTTTACCACATGTTTCTTACACGTTCATGCTATTGTGATTTTCAGATTTCCAAAAGTTAAGAATGGCACAACAAATTGATATTGAAGAGGAAGTTGTGGTCGACTATGACCAAAATTGATTTGTGTCTCTCCGAGCTCAAAAAACTACTATGAGGATCTAATAAAAAGAAATTGTTCCTCAAGAGGGGCATGCACTTGAGAAGGTGGCAAAAATGCTTCCTACTTTCTACCAAAGGTCAGAAAACTCTGGATGGATTTTCTTTACTCCTGAACCATGCAAGGAAACTGAGCAATGGGTGAGGGAATTCTATACCAACCTCATGGAGACAGAGATGTCAATAATGTTGATAACCATTTGGGGAAGAGTTGTGAGTTATAAGTGTGAAGCAACAAATGCATTTTATGGATTGTTTTGATCATGACATTGCAACTTTCATTGCTAAAGATTGTGTGTGGGGTATTAGGTTTGGAAAAAAACTAAGCTCAGGTAAAAATGTTCAATGGGCTATTACAAATGTTGATATTATATCCTTCTATTTGATGGTCGAAGCTAGAGCATGGATGTTTGTGTGCAGTCGAATCTCCTAATTCTCGCCAAGTTGGAACATTATCAACATTTTGGTATTGAGGGCACATATCATGGCTTGTGTACCTTATGAAATACTTTTGAATGTGGGCCACTTGATAGTGAATGAGTTCTGGGAATTCATGCTCCATGATAGCCCATCCATCATCGTCCCGTCCTTGATCACAAAGTTGTGCAAATAGGATGAAGTAGAAGAGTACCCTGGTGATACTTGGTTAAGCCTCAAAAATCTGATCTTTCCCATTAAATTGTGAGGTGAAGGCACTATGGTGAAAAGTAAAAAAAGGAATATGGATTCGGGAAAGTATGTGAATGTGGAGTAGTATTCTTATGTACCTCATATTTTAGGGAAATCCGATTCTTTGTCTAGTGAGTTGCAAATTATGAAAGATATGGTGATGAGGCTGCCACAAGGGCCAGGTGAGTCATCTTCGGGGCCTATGTCATTTGTGCCACAACATGAGTTTAATACCTACTAGAAGAACCAAAGGAAGCAGAAGGCTCAGGCTCAGCTAGATAATTTTGAGAAGGCATACGTCGGTTTGTCAAGTAACATGGTGAGTTGAGTCTCTCACATAGCCAGATGAAAAAGTGGGAGAAAAGTAGGGCCAAGTTCTTCACCCAGATGTGGAAAGGTATAAAAGGACTTTGGAGGTATTTAATAACAATGAGCTACTCCTGACTTTGAGACCAAATGAGGCTGGAGATGCACCTGTGTGGACAGATGATGAGGAAGCTGAGGACAACTAGGCTACTAAGAGTAGGGAGGATTGATGCAGCCCAGAAATTCCCTTCTTATTCTCTTTATGATTTTCATAGTTGTATTGTGAGACACAATACCATTTTTTGTTGGGAGTGCTCCCCTTTAGGTTGTTTTTGCTGTTTTGGATTGATTTTTTTTATTGCCCTTGTCGGGCTTTTGTTTATATTGTGTAGATTGGTCGTTTTCATCATCTTTTTGTCTTATTCTAGTTCTACATTTCTTTTTTTAGTTATTTTGTGATAATAATTGTCATGGTTGTGTTTTCTTCTAGTATGAATTGGAGCAAGGGAAGTCTGAGTACTCATAGCTAGTGATTGGAAGCCCTAGTGAAAAATCGACAAAAAGTCTTGAATTTTCCCAATATTATATGGGTGATATCATTCTTAAGGAAAATTGTTGTTTTGTTGAGTGTTGTTGGCCTTGTTTGTGCTTTGATGTCAGGTTTGACTTGTTTGCACTTGATGGGTGGATTATACTCGTCGCTCACCAAAGAAGTTGGATCTTGATTTGAAGAATCAAGAAACTCTGCCTGCAAAACCATCTATTGATTAGCCTCCGAAGTTGAAGCTAAAGGCACTCCCATATCATTTGTGGTATATGTTCTTGGGCCAAAGTAGTACTTTGTCAGTCATTATTGCAGTTGATTTGAACGAAGGTTTTGAACAGAGAAACACTTCCTATTGAGTGAAGAACACTTTTAATTTTATTTTTTTTGAATTGTTGATCTCGAATTTGATAAATTGAGGTTGAATTCAAAGTGGATTTGCTTGTAATTGCTCAATTTTATGTTACTCATAGCTAGTTTCATGCAAGGTATAACTTCTTTACACTTTGTGATGTGTGGCTTAAACCCCAATCTCTTGGGATGTGATTATAGGGTTGGGTGTCGATTTAACTTTGTGGGTATGTTGAGCTGCTCAGTTTTATAGCTGTCAATCATGGATTTGAATTGTTACCATGTAATTAATTCATGAATTAAGGTGGCCAACTTGATTTTAGTTTTGATCTCGCATTGGTGCTCGAAAAAGACCGATATGAGTGGGTGATTAGTTTGATGTTTGTAATTTTGTTGTGATTAATTAATTGCAAATCCAAGGTAGTGGGTTGACTTGAAAGTCACATGAATGAGACCGAAAAAAGATTTCATAAACTAGTGTTATGAGATCAAAAGAAGATTAACATTATTGAAGATGGTCCAACTTATCCATGATTATTTAGTTTAATTGAGCAATTTGATACCACCCCTAGTGATATCAATGTCCAATCCCACACCCCTAGAGTCAAATAATTTTGTGAACTTTCACTTGCTTTAGTATTGGTATAATTGTGCACCCGAATTTAGGTTGTTAAATTTAATGGAATCATCCACCCATTTACCATGTTTACTACATTGAGATTAGTTACGATTTAATTCACTAATTGGATCCTTAACCTCACACCATTCCTTGTGGGATTCAATCCCGACTCTTAGTTGGGTATATTTATTGACGATGACAACCTATTGTTTTGATTAGCTTTGGGGAGTAGTTTGAGCATTATCATCAAGATAATCTAAAAACCAGGAAGCCGTAGCCTACCTCAATGCAGACCACGCGCGCTCTAAAATCACAATTTTGAAGCTTTGCCATTCTGAACAACCTCTGATCACGACCACACTATCAAAATCATGATCACAACATCAATATAGTCGTTTAGATATTAAAATCGCAAAAAATTGAGACGGGCCCAAAATCGAGTCAAAATGGAATTATGGGGCCCACATTGGAAATCTCAAAATTAACTCCGTCAGTAGGTCCAGAAGAGCTTACTAAAATTGTGCCCCAAAGTTGGGCACAATTTAAGCTCAAAATCAGCCAAAATCATATCATGCGAAAACACACTCCCGACGTTCTTTTTATGACACCAAAGTGAAGCCTCGCTTATTCCGGACAATTGGCAAAGAAAATCAGCCAATTTGGAGGTCTACAACTACCACAATCACACTTTGAAATGTGAAGTTGGAGCTGATTCACGACTGGTCTTTCTTAAAAAAGACTAGTCAAACTACTCATCACGTTCGCGAAGCTTAGGGACGGGATTCAACCATAGAGAAAATAACCACCGTGATCACACAGAGCAAAAATCAACATTCGGGAGCTAATGCAACTGTCAAAATTGCATTTTGAGGCCGTCTTCTTGAAGTTTTGACCAAAGTCCACTGTTCATGTTTCAAAAGCTCCAAACACAAAACTTGCACAAAAGCTAAACGAGCAACCACGTGACCGAACTCTCAGTCCAAGGAACTGATAAATGACTTGAGGTCACTATAGGAAAGTTCTAAACACGAAAAAGAAAGCAATAGGTCACAATTATGCATGCTCTTTTGAATTAATTTATGATTATGGTAAATCCTAAGGACAATCTCTATGGAATTTGACCCTGACTCTTGTTGGATAATTATTTTTCAGATGATAATAGTCACCTCCTTAATTGGAGAGTTGTTTTAGACATTATCAAAAGGCAAGTTTTTTCTTTTCACAAGTTCTAGAATTATATAGGCTATTGGCATGCACAAACAACTGAATTGCAACGACCTTTAGTCACAATCAATCAAACAAAAGAAAAGTCAAGAAAGGAGCAGAGCCCATCCACAATAGGTGCTAAGAAACTATGTACTCATAGCTAATTACTTAGATACACTATAATTTGCAGTTTTACAAATTTTTCAAGATTTTAGTGCGTCTAGATACGTCTGGATACATGAGGTCAAAATTAGGTGTAATTTATTATAGATACACTATATTCAAATGGAAGAAAAAAGAGACGCATCTTTCTTTTCAACAAGAGGGATCACAACTGCTTAGAGTGCTATGAAGTTTCATTTTTGGTTGCAACCCGAATTTTCGGGAGAATGAAATTCAAAAAGTTATTCGAATGTATCTTGGATACATAACAAATCTCGTTCGCCTCCCTCCCATCTCGCTTGCCAATCTCCTATGTATCTTGTATCCAAATACATGTGAATCACACCAGATACATACATATACATTTATCTAGTGTTTATCTATAGTGATTCACATGTATCTAGGATCCATTACGAATCTCGTTCGCCTTCCTTCGCATCTCGCTCGCCTCTCTCCCTATTTTAGTGTATTTGGGAGTAGAATTACATGTATTTAGGTGTATCTTTCTCAATATATGATAAGAAACTCTTAATTAGTGGTAAAATATGTAATATTTTGATAGTATAGATAATAATAATAATATGATATACAGTAGTAAAGTATGTCTAGTTATGTAGTTTCTCATATAATAAATTGTTTTGTGTTTGAATAGTTCCTTTATTCAAAAGAAGAAGATGAAAGTATGAAGAAGGTTATATGTTATGTCAATCTAGAGCCATAATCAAATAGATTAGGTTTTTTAAAATCTTTTTTAACATTATTTCTGTACCGCAATGCTCTTCATCGTAGGGACACACTTATGCTATTAACATATTTGGGTTAATTCGCGTTCACATCAATGATAGTTTTATGGTGGTACATGAATTTTTGCCGGAGAACAGTCCACAATGCATAAACTTGTATATGTAACTTCATTATGAATTGAATTTACAAGGCACTCTCAAAAATATGAATAAAAATAGATAAATAGTTTCAGAGGTAGCTAATTTGCTTATAGAACTAGTGGGCATGGACGATGAGCTATGAAGTACGATATCTATTGTGGCGATGAGCCTTCAGTTGTATATACGACAACTTTCTTGCAATTGCCTGCCAAATCATATCGACTGAATCATTAGGTTGGGATGGATATTGGTACTCAAAATGTTTTGTGAACTCCTTCAACCTTTTCCACATTTTGATCCACTGATCCTCCTTGATTCCTCTAAGGAAATTCAGAAGATATCCCTTCCTTACAGCATACGAAGAAGGAATAAAAATGCAAAACTTGGAATAATCTAGAATATCTTCAAATGGTAGCTCAATATCATCACTAATAATTACAGGAATACAATGACTAGAAATAGCATCAAATAAGCGGTTGGATGAAGGGGTATCTCCAGCTATATTTAGGCAGAATTTGGAAGACATCATTCCTCGTCCAGCCTCCCTAACACCATTTGATTTTATGCTTCCAAAAGTGAAGTGTACATCTTTTTCATCCTTGAGAAGGTGGTATAATTCTTGACGGATTGTTCCACCCTGGTATTTTATAAGAAAACAAAAGCTACCATCTACTTCAGTTCCATAACATGACTAGCAAACTGATCCTTTTTTTCAAGCATAAAAATGATAGAAACAAGGCAAAAACAGATTCGCAACTTACATTTTTCCTATAAATTTCCCCCTGGAAATAAACTAATATATGACGTTGCCCAAAAGAGGGTGAGTTGTTAGCATCTAATGTCTTGACGATATGTTTGTAAGGAGCAATCACATCCTTTTCAATATTTGCAATTTTCGTTCGATACCTTCCAAAATCTGCAAGCACAAACATTGCAGAGCTCAACTTTTTTCTTGCAACCAACATGCTATTGGGATGGTGAGCAACAATCACATGATCTACCCCACCATTTATCTTCCACTCATGTCTACTTCTTAAAAACGCTACCATTCTATCCTGTAGTATTCTATTTAGACTGACCTTTCCCTTTCCAGGAGGACTAGAATGCCTATTGTAACTCAAAGACGAAAAGAATGGGACAAAGATTACATCGGCCTCACTTGAATTCTGCACTCTACTAGCAGTGCATGGTCTTGTAATATTAGACGATAGAAGATCAAGGGTAAGCCAGTATTCAATGCTATGTTGTAAATTTAAGCCACCGGGGTATGAGGGTACTTGACCCTGCATATCAACATTAGGCCACATTTCCTTTCCGTTTCCTTTCCAACCTAATAGCCCAAAGTGAAATTCAGGGGGTAAGTCATACATATACACCCTAAGAAGAGCTTGTTTAGTGTCACATCCACTTGAATTGCTAATAGAACTGGATGCTTGATATGATGTTGTATTGTGGCTTTTCGCGTTTTTTTCAAATGATGTTTCAAGAGGCAAAAAAGGGGTTTTAGATTCTACACATGAGGTTGAGTATAGAGAAGAATTAGTATTAACAAGAATTAACCTATACACTGATCTTGGTATGAATGAATTATCAGCAAATTGGACAAGTGACAATGAAGAAACAATCAAGACGGAAATCAAAATGGCTATTAGACAAGATAGAAATCTGGATGCTAGCATGCTCTTTTCAATAAACAAAGACATCTTCTAATCTAAACAGATTTATGTCGATAAAAGAGAAAATTATTATTATCACATGCATGCCTATACAACTAAACCTCTCAAAGTTAATTCTTAGATCAAATATTATAGATAAACCTGCAATACCAAAGAAAAATAGATTCATCAGACCTTCATTAGCTAAAAAATATAAATGGGAAACAAAACTTTGTTGGCAGAGGATCAAAATACATTTACCTTTTTGTAATCTAAATTGGAAAAAATGAAAAAGAGGAAAAGATCAAAACAAACAGGAATTTTTCTTTTTTGAAACCCCAATATTCTAATTTGGTTTACTAAGATTCATGGATGTTAAAGAAAGTAATCAGAAATAGGAAACACAATCTAAAAGTTGAAAGAGGAGTATCTGCTGAAGTTGTTACTACTTTCATATCGTTGTTTGACCGATTCTTGAGACTGTCAAGTACAAAGTACAATATATATTTCTTAAACTTTCTTAAAATAGCTATTATTATTACTTTCTCTGTCTGCTCTTAACTGTCATGATTTCCTTTTTTTTAAGTCATATAATAAGAATTTAACTAACATTTTATTATGTATTTTTCATTATATTGATATGCAAAAAATTGAAATTTTGAATATCTAAATTTTTTGATTAAAACATCGAATTAATTTAATCTAATTTAACATTGAAAATTAGTCAATTTGACTTTCGAAAAATGCAACACAATAATTAAAAGTGCACGAAGGAAGTAATACAATGTAATTTAATACTCTATCCAATTTAGTTAATATCCATATTAATCCTCTAAAAAATGCAACTGAAACTGAAAAAATGTTGCTATTATACATTAAGATAAAATTAGTATAAGTACCCATGCGCGGATCATCGAAAAAAAAAGAATATAGAGATAATTATAATAATCTTGACTTTTAAGTCTTTATCATCTTGAATAGTGCTAACAAATAAAGAAATAATAGTAACACAACATTGTAAGAACATAAAAGAAGTTGAATCGCAATTAAATTGATTCATCTTAAAATTTTCTAATTTACATAATGTTAGCATCATCATGCAGTTTTTGAATGTATTCAATAATATTCAAGATCTAAAATCTACACTTTCAAGCACTTATATCTATAAAAATAGAAACTTCAAAAAAAAAAAAATTGTTCTACCTTTGAAAATATGCACTACAAAAAAAAACATAATCAAGAACAAAAAATAATTGCTAGAAATACATTAAAAATATTGCATTTGACACAATAACTTAGAGTATTTTATAATGCATCTGACTGGTCATTAAATCATCACTATCTAATTTTTCATAGATCAACTCCACCCATAGCTACCTATATTCTAAGTCAAACCCTCAATATCGTAACTAAATTTATTTATATAATAAAAAATCAACATAAAAATTTTAAACATAAAAAAGTTAAATATTTTATTTTTCAATGCATTTCTTCGGTATCTCTTTGTCCATCTCATTAACATAACTTTAAGAGACATGACTTGACAATTTAGTGGTGGTAAATGGGCGGGATGGGTTAAATTTGGGTGGGTTGAAAATTGGTCAACATAAAATGGATAATAATTCAATCCGTTCATATTTCATATGGGTAAAAATGGATTGAATAACAAATGGGTTGGGTAAAATACAAGTTTACCCATATTTTCATGAGTAAAGAGTACTTTACTTTAAACTAGTGAAACTATCCACGCTTCGCTCGATTGTAACAGAAATTAATAAATTAATTTATTTTACTATTTATAAAAAATAATTTTATGAATTGATAATTTTTTTATTATAATGAAGTAGTATGAAATATTTATATCGAAGTCAATGACATAAAAGACAATGTAAATCTTTGCCTTCATCTTGAACATGATATCTCTTTTCAAGTGTTTTCTCAATATGCTAAATAGATATTATATGCAAATGGTAGACCAAACAATTTAGAGTGCATAAATGGCGAAGTAAATAAAATAAGAGGTCATATTTTAAAACAACAATTTATGTATTAAGTTGAAAACAATAAAGGTTCAAAAATGTCCTCAACCTATTGGAAATGGTTCAAAAATGTCTTCCTTCCATCTATTAGTTTAAAGATGCCTTTAATGTTTTCTTTAGGTTCAAAAATGCCCTTTAGCTAACAGAAATATGACATGGAATTTAACTAAACAAATGGCCGATTTTCATTGGTCAACATAATTATTTTATCAAATATAAAAAAAACCCACCCAAACCCATTTCAAACCCAACACCCAAACCCATTTCAAATCCGACACCCAAACCCATTTCAAATTAAACTAACCCAACTTTTGTCTCTTTTCTTTCTTTCTTACCCTTCCCCTTTTCCTCATCTACCCTTTTTATTTTGATTTGTGTTTTATTTCTTCCTATTTAATGTATAAAAGATTAGTTTCTTAGTCAAGGTTAATCGTGTAATAGTTATTGAAGATTGATTGTAAATCATTTCATAATGTGGATGCGAATGAATATTGTATGTAAATTCTCACCTTGCGGCATCAGTGATTAATATTACTATGCATTTTAGTTGCTATTTATTGGATTAAAATGTTGTTTTGGGGGTTTACAATCTACATTTAGCTGTTATTTTTTGGGTTTCAAGCTTTCATTTTAATTGTCGTTTGTTAGGTTGAAATTTACTCTTTTTTGGGCTTAAAAGCTGCAATTTAGCTATTTTTTTATCAAGTTAATTGATGCAACTTAGCTACTTTGGGGATGAAAGCTATTGTGTTTTAAAGAAAGAAAAGAGGATGAAGAACGAACAGAGGTCGCATGAAGTGCCAGTTGAAAACGGGTTTGGGTGAGGTTTTTTTATTTGATAAAATAATTTTGTTGACCAATGAAAATTGGCCATTTGTTTAGTTAAATTCCATGTCATATTTCTGTTAGCTAAAGGACATTTTTGAACCTAAAGAAAACGTTAAGGGCATTTTTAAATCAATAGGTGGAAGGAGGGCATTTTTGAACCATTTCTAATAGGTTAAGGGCATTTTTAAGCCTATTCCCTTTATGAAAACATTAATTTTGTTATTTTAAAAAGATTTTGAACTTGTACGTTCAGTCTTTATTATCACATTTGTTTACTATTTACACATTAAAGAAATATTTTTAAAATAATAAAAATGAAACAAACATGAGTTATCAATAATATTTAAGAGCAAAAGTTATAATGAAGATAAGAGACATGAGTTATCATAACTTTAACATATTGTTTTTTCTCTTATTCATCATCGTCTAAATAATTATTTTTCTCTATTTTTCATTATCATCTAAATAAGCCTCTATTGCTGTCACGACCCGATTTCTCGAGTCATGATGACACCTACTATACCCTACCAGTAGGTTAGCCAACTCGTAACCCAGAACATCAAGTAATGAGCGAAAGGGCAGAAACTAGCGAAAACAATAATCTAAACAAGAATAACAAGGCGGAAGCAACCCAAAATAAATATATACAGAAATCCCTCCCAGAACCTGGAAGTCACTAGTACAGAGCTATCTAATAAAGAGTACAAGTCCCAAAAGTGGACCACAACAGAGCGTGTCTCAAAGGCAACAAGACTAGCTAAAACAAAAGAAGGAGACAGAACAAACCCCAAAACGCCAAGTGCTCGCCCTTGTCTCCGAATCACAACTGCAAAAGAAGGCTGGAACTAATCACCGCTGGTAACTGGTACTGGGACCTGCATCACGAAATAGATGCAGAGCGTAGCATGAGTACCAACACAACAGGTACTCAGTAGGCATCATAGGCCGACTGAGCAAAAAGGGTAAAAACAGTAAGAAAGGATAGAATCTAGACACAGAGAGGTCAAGCGGATATGAAAAGAAAGTACACGAGCATACCAGAAACAAACTAAGTACACTAAACTAAACCTAACTGGACCCCCATATGCCCAGAAGGTACACTCGTGCGCAAGCTCAAATAAAACCTGAACAGACCCCCATAAGCCCGACAGGTACACAGAAAAGCTAAGTCTACTGAGAAAGAAGGAAACCGGGCTCCCATCTCAAAGTAACTAAGATAATCCATCAGACTCCACCCAGCTAGCAGTGCACTCCCAGCCCAGCTAGAAAGAGTGACCCTAGGGGGCACCCAACCAAACAGTCCACTCCCAGCCCAGCTAGAAAGAGGGACCCGTGAGTGAGGTAGATATCGCGAGTTGTCCTACCATGCAGTCAGCTCCCAGCCCATCTAGAAAGAGCGACCCGGGGACACCCAGCCAGCAGCACACTCCCAGCCCAGCTAGAAAGAGAGGCCCGGGGGCGATCGCCGATATCACCGAGTCTACCCAGCCAGCGATACGTTCCCAGCCCAGCTAGAAAGAACGACCCCGGGGGTGATGGTATCTCCAATAGGATCCAATCCCACAACAACCACAGTGGAACGCCGTCCACTCTAAGAAATCACAGAAAAGGCTCCAAGCCTATACTATCTCAATCCCACGCCTCTAGTGATGCACCAAACCTTCGAGAATGCGTCGGAACCGCAGAATGCGAGGGGAAGATACAGAAGTGCAGCAAGCAGCGATAACGCCTAATATAAGGCTCAAACTATCAGACTCAAGTCTGCTACTCCAGTCTACAAGGAGCTAAGTCATCCGAACGACGTCGGCAGAAAGTCAAGGCTATCCAGCCCACACGGGTCATAAGTCTAAGGCAATGCTAGCCTAACCTAGACTAAGGACCTCATGCTTACGGTTAAGGATGAACAAGGCATACAATACATAGCATACAAGCATACAATAGCATTTAGCACATAAGCATGCAACTCTACTAAACCGGTTAACATGATACTATACCCGAAATATGGCCAATCGATCCTAACATGAGGTATCTAATCAAAGTAAGGTAGTAAACTGGTACCCACCCCCAATTCACTCCAATCGACATGCTTTTACACAATTAAGCTCAATCTAAAAGAAAGGAAGCCGTAGCCTGCCTTAAGGCCGATCGCGCGCTCTCCAAATCACTTTACCGGAGCTTTCCCTTTTCGAACAGTCTCAAAACGTTGCCCCGCTATCAAAATAGAGTCACAACGTTACTACGGTCGTTTAGACACCAAAATCACAACAAACGGAGACGGGTCAATTTTGGAGTCAAAGTGGGAATCGTGGGACCCGCACCGAACTGTCCGAATTTGACTCCGTCAAGAGACCCTAAACAGCACCCCAAACTTGTGTTCCAAAATGGAATATAATTCGAGGCTCAAAACACAGCAAAAACCAACAAGCAAGAAACCACAGTTTAATCAACTAAAAGAAACCCTACAGCAGCAGCCCAAACTCAAAATAAACGAAAATCGAAAGGTGCCCAGCACTCTTTGAACACTCTACGACGAAGTCTCAACAATTCTCAACATGTGGGACTTCGAATTACCCAAAACCGAGCTAAAATGAGTGAGATATGACCAAAACAAAAATACCAAAAACAAAGACTCGAAAAAGGTACTGCAGTCAGGTTTTATCGCGAAATTACCTCGAACTACGTGCACCCAACAACTTTCGAACACCCTACAGCGAAGCCACCGAAAATACGAAGCTTCCGCACTTCGAATCGCCTAAATCGGACAAAAGATGAGAGAATTATAAGAGTTTAAGTTTTGGGAATATGTTGCTGTTTTTCTGCATTTATTGCAGAAAATCTGCAATTATTTCCAAGACTTAAAACTCCGACGGGGTGCTCCGAACTCGTTCGGAACCCCGTGCATGCAAACGAGATATGCAACCATACCAAATTTGATATTCCGGACTCAACGACGCAGTCGAAATTTTCATCGGAGGTCATCTCGATAAAAAGTGGATTCCACTTCCAAAGGCCATTTTAAGTCAAAACCCACAAAAGGGCTCGAAAAGAAATCAAAAACCTCGGGACACAAAAGAAGGGTCAATCTAGACCAAATTCGACATTCCGGAGCTAACCGCACTGACAGAATTCTCATCCGAGCGCGTTTACTCAGAATGTTGACCAAAGTCAAACTTAGGCTTAAACTTAAAGTTAAAACGCCTAATTGCACTGACTCACACTGAAAACCTCGGGAGTCATATCAACCATGCTACTAGCCTAAAATGACTCTTTCGGAGCTGATGGAATCGTCAGAATTGGATTCCGATGTCATCTTCTTGAACTTTTGATCGAAAATGATCGTTCAAAGTTCATAAGCTCCGAAACACAAAAACTCACACCAAGACCAAACGAACGACCAGGTGACCGAACTGTCAGTCCCAGCAAGTCATAAATGACTTGGGGTTGCTACAGGAACGCTCTAAACGACACACCGAAGGCAGGACACAGAAATGACCTGGAGGGTCATTACAATTGCTATTTTTTCTTTATATCTTATATTATTCTGGTAATTCTTTAGAAGTAAAAGAAATGAACAAATTTAAATGGCTCTTCACCATAAGAAATACCTAAGAATTGCGTATTTCAATACTTAATATGCATTTCTTTTGAGTCATGAGTAATAAAATTTGAACGTTTGTTGGCGTAGTTAGTTGTGTTCTGACAAAGTTACAAATAACTAATTTGAGCCTAAATGAAAATGTAATTTACTACAATTAAAAAATTTATAAGAACCTAAATTTTAAAAAAAAATATAGAGAGAACATATGAAAAAGTAAGTAAAAAGAGAAAAATAACAACACAAGTTTGTCAAGTCCTTAATCACAAAAACAAAGATGATAAAAAAATCAGATAATCAATGCAATTATTTTTGAGCTTTTATCAGCCACCCCTTCCATTTATATCCAAGAGTCTTTTCATGGAGTCAAACTACTGTATAAATCTGATACTACAACAATAATTTGGAATATCACTATTTTAAATATGGAATAAAAATAATAATTTTGAGTAGGAATCTAATGAAACAAAAAATATGAATTTATATAGACAAGATTGAAGAAATCAATATCATAAGGTATCTTAAATTTTGAAATTAAATAGTTGGGAGTTATGAATATGAAAATTTAAAGAAACGAGTTAATAATATTAATTAAAGTAAAAGTTCAATTAGGTATAAGTTATGGAGATAAGAATTTTAAAATTAAGAAAAAAGAAGGAAAAAGTAAAATAATGAAGACCAAAAACAACTCATGTATTATTCAACATTTGTTGGGTGTTTAAGTTTTAATAGAAAAGCAAGCAAATAAACTTCTTCTCTTTTTGTACTACTCCATTGTGTTTAACAAAATTGAAAGAGGAAAAAAAATACAATAAAAAAGAGACAACTATCTTGAAATATTAAAGTAGTAAATATTGACACTTTTAATTTTTTGTAACAAAGAATAATAATGAATGTATATAATTTTTCACTATCACGATCCAGACCGTCGTGATTGACACCGACACTAACCCTCCGGTGGGAGAACCATTACTACAACCCAAACTAGCAAATTTTATGAAAACTAAGGCATTTAAAGATTCGGAAGCAAGTTTAAATGACAATAAAAAGAGAGTCCCCATAAACTCCAAGGTTTTAACAAACAACTAACCAAACTAATGTGGAAGAACAACCCCTAGAACCTGAAAGTCATTGTACCAAAAATCTACTAACGATAAGTCTAAGAACAAGGGGTACAACCGGACTCTAAAAAAACATCTTAACAAATAGTCTGAATCCGAAAAGATTGGACTTAAATAAGAAAGATCCATGGCAGCCTGAAAGAACTGGCTCACCCTTGAATCTGATCACGCTCAATAGTCACCTAGCTGAGGTCTATCAATAGCCACCTGAAGATGCCATGTACTCAACAAAGAAAGAGCAAGTGCAGTATCAGTACACAACCACAATACACTGGTAGGATCACGCGGCTATCCCATTAAGTGCAACATATATAAGTCATTACAATAATATAATAACATGCATACACCGAATATACACAATATCGATATCACTTACGAACAACGAACAATTTCACATTTATCAAGATATACAGTTATGTCAAATCAATGGTCCTCTCATGGAACCAAACCCAAACTGTTAGCATACCGGAATGTGGTACCCGATCCATTGTTTATGCCAGAACGTGGCAACCGATCTCATGTTTATGCCGGAACGTGGCAACCGATCCCCTGTTAGTGTGTCGAAATGCAACACCCGATCCATTCAACAAAGCACAACCACAATCACAATGTATATTCTCACAATCATACATCAAGAGGTGATTCATGGCATACAATTATTCATCTATCCTCATCCACAAGTAGTGTGATCAATAGTGCAACATTCGCATACATACACGTATTATAATGAAGCAAGAACAAACATATATCACACAATCATGAAATCACAATTATCACATACCTCGAATCTATGCTTGAATCCCCTAAGGCACTTGAATCTTCCTTTCCGGATTCTTCTCGCTTGTTCGTGGTTTAAAAATATACAATTAACCCAATGATCAACAATCAAAGGTCTAATTATCCAGATTATAACAAACTCAATAACCCTAAAACAAACCCACGATCCTAATACCCAATTTAGGGATTTTTCCACCATTAGTTTCAGATCAAAACCCTTCCCCCATAATAATTACCTACGAATTTACATTCTTCGAATTGAAAAATGGATTCGGGGAGTGAAAACCTTACCTTTAGCCTCAAGAATGGTGGAAAACTATCACAAAAACCCCTAGGGTCGTTTCTTAGCTCTCAAAGTCAAAAAAGTGCAGAATAAAACATTTTTGGGGTTTTATTTCCGACTTAAATCGCGTCTGTCCCGCTACGACGGCATGCACAGAGACAGAATGCTCGAATTTGAATTCCAAGCCCCCATTTTACAACACACCTTCAACCCTTGACATTCAAAAAACCACTCGTTCACGCTAAGATCATTTTCGGGAGTTCTACTTGCCCGAATTCAATTCTGTAAAGTCGTACGGGTTCCTTAACGTCTTAGCTATCTATTAATGTAATCAAAATCATAATTAAATCACCAAGTTGTTACCAAATTTCCCTAGACTTTACTGACTCCGATTTCGTCCAAATCTGGACTATGTTAGGAAATTCCAAGTTACTACCAAAAGTTTTCTGACCCCAATTCTTTCTCCATTGACTTTTCCCTAACGACATAATCCACTCGTTACAATAGATACCAATTTACCCATCACTCGTCCCCGAGTGATCAACTAGGGAAGACAGGCTAAAGTAAGGGTAGAGTAATATCTGAAATGTCGAATTACTAGGGATACTTGTCTCACATGTTGATAAAGATTACGCTATCAAAGATACTTCATCCAATACTAAGCATCAACGATCGTTCAGTAGTAATATAGCTCAACTAGTGAGTTGGTGTCGAGTCCCAAGGGAATGGTTTGTACTCAAGAATCAATAGAAAAGCATAAATATGCTCAAGTCAATCATATCTAAAAATATTTATGGTTTAAATTATAGGTGGCACGAGTGTCAAATATAAAGGGGGTTTGTTTGTACTATCAACTAAAACAACAAATAACATGAAAATACGAATATAGAGACGGGATTCTTGGGATGTGATTAGATTATGAGTCAAGGTAAACAATCGGGTAATTGAAATTAATAGTAAATAGCTGCAAATCAGTGAATAAGCTAGACTTTAGTGGGGATAAACTTTCTCTCGAACAATTTACCCAAAGTCAAATTGGTGTCTCTCGAACACCAATAAGCAACAATGAAGCACAGTCTTCGCTTTAGTCCATTCACTCTCTCGAGCTAAATGTGTGGAAAAGGGTTTAGGATTCACTCTCTCGAGCTGAACCCATGAAAACCCAATACCCACAGACCATCGATTCAGTAATTTTGGTTTTAAAACCTCTCTCTCGAGCAAGCCAAAAACACGAAGTTAAGATTGTATTTGCAACTACAACCCATTAAATTCAACCCCAACTACTGAACGAAATCACTTTTAAGCAACAAATAAACTATCAATTAACAATACCCAGTAGTTAAATCAACCCATAATCATATAATCACACCCCAAGAATTGGGGTTTTAGCTAGACATAGTAACAAGGTAAAAATCGTTACTGAGTTGTGTTTCCATCAACTGGGTAGGATTGGTATAGTCTTTACAAAGGTCTAAGATGAAGAATCTTCAACACCCAGTTCCAATTTCTTCGAAATGGAAATCTTCATATCTTCAAAGCTAAGGAAATATTGTCTCTCTATTTAGTTCTAAGCTATAAACTTCAAAAACTGAATAATAATATGATTCCACACAAAATTAGATACTAAGCTAAAATTTTAAACAAGTATTTATAGTTGTCAAAAAGTGTGCTGCGAAGGCAAAGTCGGCACAGTAAGTCAGGATCTCCAATCCACTCGGCAATCTGCCCTTTGGTCAACTCCATCGCCTTTTTGCTTTGGCCTTCAACATCTTTAAGTTCTGTAACTTTGGGCGATATGGCACTGCATCGCGGAACCGTTCGGCGACTCGTTGACTGCTCATTTCTATCACCGACTTGATTTTCTCCTTCAGGGATTGGCACACTGGAACATTAGGCAAGGCCAAGGTCGTTCGGCGACTCACCTAATAAGTTAGGCGATCCTCAAGCCTTCTTTTCTTCGTTCTTTCAGCTGCCTTGTTCCTTTTTGCTCAATAGTGTCCATGCTTTGTTTCGAAATCCAAATACTTGATATTCAAGGATTTACATCAGTTATTGGTAAAAAATATGCATTTGAGGACACTAAATCTATTCAAATAAAGCCCTAAATGAGTCCAAATCATGGACTCATCAACACCCCTAACTTAAACTTTTGATTGTCCTCAAGTAAAACTCAAGTTCAGCAGTTTAAAAAGGATGTCTCAAACAGTGCTACACAAGATTCAATTATGAATGTACACAAAAAGACTCAACTTACTCATGCAAAGATCAATTGTGCACTCAAAGAGTCAAGTTGTAACTCACCAATATCAAAGAATCTCAAGCTCACATTACTTGCTTCAAATGCAAGTTCAAGCTCAACAAAGGTGATCAAATGCCCTCACACAAAGAATGATTCCATATTCACACATAATTGTTAAACAATTTAAAGTTATGGAATCAAATGCAACGCTCACACTCACAAAGACGAACACAATGTATGATTTCACCCATAGGTTTGCCCGTATTTTGCAACCAACATTTGTTTCAGCTCACTCAAGATCATAAAGGTCTTTCCAAGGCTTGTAACGGGGCTGAATGCAAAGGTATGGTCATTTAGGCTCAATGGCTATAGTCCTCGTGAAATATGGTGTGAACAACACTTCCTTTCCTTTTCTTCATCATTTTTCATTCGTGCTTACAAGTCATCCCATTATTCACTTTCCATGGACTGTTGGAAACCCCATTTCTTTTTGTATTTTCACAACTTTATTCCATAAATTTTACATTCCTTTTTTTTAAAGTCTTTTCTTTTTTTCTCTCTTTTTTTTTGTATGGAGGGGTTCCATTTTTCTCAAAACATGGGTAAAAGGGGACTTTTTTGCACGTCTTGATTTACCTTCTCTTTTCACCACACCCCCCAACTTAGGCTTTTGGCCTAAGTTGGCTATTCAAACAAATCACCAATCATGAGGATTATGGGTATTGGATCAAGAAAAGGTCACAATGTTTTCATCAAGTTTGTCACAATGTTTTCATCAAGTTTCTTCCAAGAAAAGGTTAAGTCTCAAAGGGTGCTCAAAAGGGGTTCACACACTCACAAGGTAGGCCACAAAAGAGGTATAATGTCAAATTGTTTCACACTCTTTAAAGTTGCCTAAGATCATATCAAGAGATTGCATCACTTAGTCAGCTAGACCAACATGAAAAATTCTAAGTGTCATCATACATGGTTCACGGTATGCTCATCACACAAGGCATTGACACCAAAGTCAAACAAGACTCCACAGTTTTGCTAGTGTGCAATGTTCATCACAAGAGACTCAATTTGATACTTGGCTAGTCACAACGAGATGCAAGGAGTTCACATATTGTCTATGCAACTTCATTTGGCCTCATCGTAGCCGCACATTCATTTTTGTTTGATTATGAGCACTATTCAATTCATTGGTATTGATCAAAACCGATACTCAAATTTTCAAAAGAACAGTCACATTTAACACAAACAAGAGGTGGCAAAATTTTTCGGAAGGGGTCAAAACTCATGTACAATTAAAAACATGGAGCCACAAGCTCAAACATCCACAAGATGTAGTGTATAAAACACAATTTCAGCTCAAAACCCAATATATAAACAACACCAGAGAGTCACAATATCACAAAAGGTGGTCCTCCCCCCCACTACAAATAAAATATTTGTCCTCAAATGCAAACAAAAATATCCAAAAGTGAAATAAGGTAAGACGGAGATGGAGGTAAAGAGGGGATCGTGTCTACACAGTCGTTTAATCTGTCTGGGCATCAGTGCCCGGTGCATCAGTCTGGACTTGGGCATCAATGCCCGAAGTCTCCTCAGAAGGATCAGCAGTACCAGACCCACTATGAGCTTCCAAGGGTGTATCCGCCAAAAAGGTCTGCACAGCTGCATAGAATCCCCGATCCCATGAAGGAATATACGAGCCTCGGGGAGTATTCTCCCTATCAGAAATGGACCTCTTGTCCTTGCCTTTATCTCCAGGTGGAGGTTCTTGTCTTCCTTTGTTGGGGGGATTTGGCCCCCCTTCATTTATTGTGATACCCCATGCTCTTTTCCAGGGTGTCATGTTTCTCCCAACAACTTTTGGTATAGCCATGTCTGCAAAACATCGTGAAAAAATTAGAAACATTTCAATTAAACTCACAGAGGAATAACTACAAACAGACTCGCCGAACAGATCGGTGAGTCGCCGAATCACTTTGGCGAGCTAGATTGGGCTCGCCGAAAGGATTGGCTCAAAATTCTCAGAAAAATTGGCAAGTCGGTGATAGGGAAGGCCTTTCGGTGAATTGCCAACATCCTTCGACGACATCACGCTTCTCGCCGAAAGTTACAGAGTCAAATAACACATATAGCCTGAAATTAAAGGCGAGATGGGGACTTTTGGTTAACCGCTGAGTGGTTCGGCGAGCTCGACCGAGCTCGCCAAACGACCCAACGTGCCTACCTTCAACCCAACTTCTTGAATTCAACCCCGCAACCCTCGAACAAAATCAAAGCATGCACTAGTCAAATTAAAGCAAGAACCATAACACACATCACCCCGGGGTACTCAGACTTCTCCCGATTTAGACAAATTTGGCCAATTGACGACTTTGTCCCTTAAGAATGACATCACTCGCTCTATCATTGGGCAAATTACGTCTTTTGGCACAAATACAGGTTACTCAGACTTCACCCAACTAAAATAAACAATATACAAGCACAACCCCACAAAATTAAATTCATTTAAAAGCACCAAATTTTGGGAATTCACAATCAAAACAATATGGGCAAGGATATCAAATTAAAAATAGGCAATCAAACATTCTAATCTTATCAGAGAGTCCTAGCACACGAAAACAAGATAATAATGCTGCAAATGAGTACAAAATTGATAAAAATAGATTTGGGGTACGGAAAACCAACCTTTTATGCCGAATAAATAAAATTGAAATGCTAGGCGACAGTGTAATCCAACTCCGAGCACTAATCAACAACTCAAATACAGTAAAAACGTAAGAAATATAGAAAATACTAGAGCGCGATTGTGAGTTTGGGAAGATAAAAAGTAAGGGAAAGTGAAAGAGTTGGACGTTTAAACCTTCGGCCTTTAAAAAATCATCCAGTTCTCTCCCACTCGGTAACATAAGTCGTGCTCGCCGAACCACTCGGTGACACGCCAAACCACTCAGTGACATGGCGAGTGGTCACTTAGCTCGCTGAGTTTTATAGGGCCCTCAGTTGATTTGGGGGTCCAAACAGCGGTATAGATAGCGATCATCGAACTGATTGACGACTCGCTGATAACGTTCAAATATACTTCTTCAAAAGAAATATAAAAGATCGTATGCAATATATTTACCCAACTATGAGTCGAGATCGATCCCACAGAGAATATGGAAGAATATTGTCAATAGCAAATATTTAACTCGATAGTCATTATATAAAAATGGGGGGATTTAAATTGAAATAAAATAAAAACAATAAAAAGATAGCTTTGAACTAAGTATTTATTTATATTCAGATTATTAAAAGTAACTAGGAATGTGTTCCCCATAAGCTCATAACGCAGTAATCCTAATAATAGTAATCCTTTTCTAGTGTATTACATGCAAAGTGATAAGTTAGGTATCTCTAAATCCTTGGTCCGGCATCTAGAGAATTTCACCCCGCACCTTGGTCCGGCTACGTGTGTATAATTTACTAACCCTTACCTTTACCTCATATTAGACATCATAATCGATGTTTGGCTTAGTTATTACTTCGCACCAATCGACACTAGCCTATTAGATAGTATCACACTAAATCTATGTTGATAATTCTTTTCTTGTTGATTACCTCCTTGGTCCGGCAAGTAGCAACAAGGCGAGTTCTAACGCGTGCACTCGTTAAAAAGACTTCTAAACGAAAGAATTATCAATACATGCAAAACACTATTCAAGAATTGCTTATTTACTATTCATACTTTGTTAATCGCTTATGGTTCCCACAACCCTAGTTATGAAAGTTAGCTACTTATTATCTCAAAAACACAATCAAAATTTATTAAAATAAATATGTTTGTGTTAATCATAAAAAGTTAAGAACAATAGCTAAACTATCTTTTATTAATCACGAATACAAATAAATAATAAAGGAGAAGAAAGAATAAACCACAATTCTCCGGCCTCCACGGCGGCTCTTCCAAAGTTCCTAAGCTAGAAGAAAATTTATATTGTGTCTTGTATCTTGGTTCTTGACCTCCTCTCTTTCAAATAACTATTTATATGCACTATTTATAGATGTAGGAAACCCTAAATAAAATAATTGAGTCCAAATCAAATTAGGAATCCAAAACCAAAAGGAATTGGATTCCTTTTATTTTTTCCGCCGCGTGAATCATGGTGCTGCCGCCTTAACATATTTCTTCACTATTCACTTACTGCCACGTGGCAGCAGCAAACATCAAAATTGAAATTCCTCAATTGCAGCCGTCATTCCCATGTATATATAAATATATTATTTTATTCAATTTAATCCATTAAGCTGTCGGCTTGATTTCCTTCTTCAACCTTCCATTTTTAATTCGTTTTAGCTCCATACTTCTTCATTTTTCCACCAATTTAATCCTATAAATAAAATACACAATTTAGCACAATCCATAAAGTTTATGCTCAAAAAGGACAAATATAAATAATAAATGTGAGAAATAATGATTAAAAATATGTATTTTTAGCCTCACAACACTCGCCAATAATTTTCTGGGCTCGCCTAGTTTTAAAGACTCCACTTTAAAGTTGTCTTGAGTCCAACGGCGATCTGAATCGGGGTTGCCGACCTCTTCGACGACGCATCGACTGGACTATTTGCTCACCAACCTGCACTTTTTAAACACTTTTCACACTTTAACCTGCACAATCAACACATCATTATTTACCAAAACAAAAATAAAACAATAAAAGGGTTTTGGGTTACCTCCCAAGTAGCGCCTTAGTTAACGTCGTGGCATGATGCAAAACCACGCTCAAATCTCATTTTTGGGGTCGGCCATAGTATCACTAGGCAACCCCTCTTTATATTGTAGGTAGAGACATGACAACACTTGGTTTATCTGGGCGTCTTGTAGCTGAATAATCATGGAATGGGAGGTTGTCGTCTGATTAAGCATTAAGATATCCTTTTTTATCTCATTCAACACTCTATCTTGTTCTTCGATTTTGTGTAGAATAAGTGAGAAGACCTCTTCTTTTTGTCCACCCTCTTGCTGCTTCATCTTTTGACACTCGTGAGGAGGAAGGTACTTGTCCTTCTAATTGGACCTTGCCTCCAACTCCATGACCTTCTTGGACAAGACATCCAGCTGAGTCAACAATGAGCCCCATTCTTGGTCTTTTTTCGTTTCCTTATTGGCTTCAATCATGCCATCAAGGAGTTGGGCTAATACTTTGTAGGGTTGTTGTATCAAACAACCTACAAAAACTTGATCAACAGCGCTTCTATTTTCAGGGCTAAGACCTCTATAGAAGCATTCTAGTAGCAATTTATCTGGCATTCCATGAGTTGGGCACTGCTGCAGTAATGCCTTAAATCTCAGCCACATCTCACGGATAGTCTCACCCCCTCCCCCCAATTGCTTGAACGTTAGGAGGTTATTCCTAAGATTAAAAAATCTCAAAAGGGGGTAGTCCATTTGGTCACTATTCACACTCATTTTTCCTGTTTCAACACAAACAAGCAAAACAAACTAAAAATTAAGTAAGTATCATTATAACTAACAAGAACAAAATTAAACTTAACTAAAAATTCTCAAGCAACACCACTCCCCGGCAGCGGCTCCATTTTGATAAAGATTACGCTATCAAATATACTTCATCCAATACTAAGCATCAGCGATTGTTCAGTAGTAATATAATCCAACTAGTGAGTTGGGGTCGAGTCCCAAGGGAGTGGTTCGTACTCAAGAATCAATAGAAAAACATAAATATGCTCAAGTCATTCATAGCTAAAAATATTTACGAAGAAAAACATGGCTTAAATTATAGGTGACACAAGTGTCAAATATAAAGGGGGTTTGTTTGTACTATCAACTAAAACAGCAAATAACACGAAAATACGAATATAGAGATGGGATTCTTGGGATGTGATTAGATTATGAGTCAAGGTAAACAACCGGGTAATTGCAATTAATAGAAAACATATGCAAATCAGTGAATAAGCTAGACTTTAGTGGGGGTAAACTTTCTCTCGAACAATTTACCCCGAATCAAACTGGTTTCTCTCGAACACCAACAAACAGCAATGAAGCACAGTCTTCGCTTTAGTCCATTCACTCTCTCGAGCCGAATGTGTGGAAAAGGGTTTAGGATTCACTCTCTCGAGCTGAACCCATGACAACCCAATACCCACAAACCATCGATTCAGTAATTTTAGTTTTAAAACCTCTCTCTCAAGCAAGCCAAAAATACGAAGTTAAGATTGTATTTGGAATTACAACCCATTAAATTCAACCACAATTACTGAACGAAATCACTTTTAAACAACTAATAAACTATAAATTAACAATACCCAGCAGTTAAATCAACCTATAATCACACCCAAAGAATTGGGGTTTTAGCTACATATAGTAAAAGGTAAAAATCGTTACCGAGTTGTGTTTCCAGCAACTGGGTAGGATTGATATAGTCTTTACAAAGGTCTAAGATGAAGTATCTTCAACATCCACTTCCAATTTCTTCGAAATGGAAATCTTCAAAGCTAAGGAAATATCGTCTCTCTATTTAGTTCTAAGCTCTAAACTTCAAAAGCTGAATAATAATATGATTCCACACAAAATCAGATACTAAGCTAAAAATTTAAACAAGTATTTATAGTTGTCGAAAAGTATGTTGCGAAGGTCCAGTCGACACACCAAGTCGGGATCGCCGATCCACTCGGCAATCCGCCCTTTGGTTAATTCCATGCCTTTTTGCTTTGGCCTTCAACATCTTTAAGTTCTGTAACTTTGGGCGATATGGCACTGCATCGCGGAATGGTTCAGCGACTCACCGATTGCTCATTTCTATCGCCGACTTGATTTTCTCCTTCAGGGATTGGCACACTGGAACATTAGGCGAGGCCAAGGCCATTCGACGACTCACCTAATGAGTTAGGCGATCCTTAGGCCTTCTTTTCTTCGTTCTTTCAGCTGTCTTGTTCCTTTTTGCTCAATAATGTCCATGTTTTGTTCCTCAATCCAAATACCTGAAATTCAAGGATTTACATTAGTTATTGGTACAAAATATGCATTTAAGGACACTAAATCTATTCAAATAAAGCCCTAAATGAGTCCAAATCATGGACTCATTACATGTCCTTAGCTTCCGGACATCGTGATCAAGAATTTCAACCGATTCTTTCTCACACCGAAGGTCTTGTTTAACAACATTGTGTCTCGCTTTATGATATAATTCTCGTCCCCAGCCAACCAATTGAATACCTATATATCCTCACATACAATGCCTAAATGAAGTCATCATAATACTCGAGTGATAATTATTGTTATAGGTACACTTAGCTAACCACAAAGTTATTCTCAATAACCACCAAAGTTGATCGTACACATGTCTGCAACATGTTATCAAGGCTTTGACACAAACATCAGGACAAATCCTTTCTCACATAACCATGATGAAATCCAAAATCAAAACTCGCCACAATTAGAGGTGAACCTGAACTAACCAACACACAATCATAATACCCAACCAATCATAGTTCTTATCAACATCTCCATCTCACAACCCAATTTCCCATGAGCTTAAGTTATAAACATTTGATCTTTAAACATCAGATACGCATCGAGGGATATGTCCAAGCATACAAGCCCTCTAACCACACTATTGAATATTGGATTTAGCAATTGTAGATTACCTCTTAAGAACAGTAGAAGTGGACCCAATGATCCCCACATTCAACCACACATCATCGATATGTGACCTCGACGACAAGATGAATATTAAAATTGTCGAACAACCATAATTTTGCATGGTAGCTCTTCTATAAATTCTCATAAGAAAGGTGGTACATGTAGAACCACTAAATAATTTAACAACTCCAATACAACACCAAATATGTCATTTGAAGTAACCAAATCTTCCTAATCTTCTCACTCCATCAAGGGAACATCCCAGGGTTGGTACCCATGATCCACCACTAGGGATCCACCCACAAAAGTGAAAACACACGTAATTATAGCTAGTGAAACATACTCATTACCGTGTTCAAAATGAAATAGATGGTCACATAAGCATTTCACGGAATAACACTATAGGTTTCCTATGAAGAGTCGATACCAGCCATTTCCATTCACTTGACTCTATATACTCTTCACATCCTTCCACTGAAGCTCACACTCTCAATACTAACAACCATCAGAACCACTCCGACCACTTACCTTACTCTAAACCAACACTTTTTAAATGAAAACCTTTCTTAGGTACTTAACTATCAATACTAATAAACTTTACGACTCAACCCAGGTGTAAGTCCTTTCAAATGCTCAATACCGGATACAATTGATCATTTCTCACCTTTCAAATTCATATCTTGACAAAATATATCACCATGAATGTAGATTTACAATGAAAAATCTGAATTGTAAATTCAACCGTATAACACAATCCCCTTTCTATTAATATTAGCTTATACCTTGAAGATTTTTATGAAATCCTGGATCTTCGCTTGTCATTGATCGCATCTCCATCGATCTTACAATATCTTTTCGCTAAAATTTCAATCGTACTCATTACTAAACTCAAACAAAACAAAGCACTTATCATCATACTCGAGCTAATGTCGATACACTCCTTTCTCAAGTCCTTTCCAATAGTTTTTAACCAACCTGGCAGACTTGTAACACTATTACCTAGCCACAACAAAACGAATGAAATCACGCGTTTCTGAACCCAATTATCTACCCCTCTGAAGATATCTCTTTAGCCTTTGCAATTAAATAAAATATTCCTGCTCTCGCCTCTCTCTAAAGGCCGTACTACATCCCACTATTTTTCTTCATTATGACTCTAGATCTTTAATTTCTATTCGAATGGTGTCCCACCATCTCTTAAAACTTTCCATACACCCACGTTACTCACCAAATATTAGAAAACCATAGCCTTAGATACTCGCAAATCGTAATTACTATACAAAAACTCGCTTAACCAACAGTTTTATTATATAGTTGCATCCCATCACAATCCATCACGAACTCTTATTACAATTACACTCAGTCAGCCTTGACTATTATTACGAAGCCAACCTTTCATCAACACGACACCTAAAACTCAGGTATACTCATCCAATTCAAAGGACTAACCCAATTTATATTCATTTTCTTACTGAAATACTTCAATTTCCTTCACCCAAGTATACTCATAGGGACATTTCTTATCCATAAGCTTGTCATTTCGGTATCAATCCACTCCTTTATGGCTTAAGATAAAATCACCAGTCCTCATACTACCCTCCTTCTTCTTAACAAACAAGATAGGAGCACCCCACGAGAAAACACTAGGACGGATGAAACCTTTATCAAGAAGCTCTTGGTTTTGAGTCTTAAGCTCTCTTAATTCTGTTGGAGCCATACGATACAGAAGGATGGAAATGGGGCGAATGCCAGTTTCCAAGTCAATGCAGAAATCTATATCTCTATCTGGAGGCATACCAGGTAAATCCATAGGAAACACTTCCTTAAAACTCAGACACCACAGGAATAGACTCAATAGAGGGAGACTCAATCTCAACATCCCGAACATGAGCCAAATAAGCCAAACAACCCTGCCCTACCAATTTCCTAGCCCGAATGGAGGATATGATCTTAGCTAGCTTAGGTTTGTACACCCCTTACCACTCTAATATTTCCCTACCGGGGATCTCTAGAGTTACTGACTTAGTATTACAATTAAGCCCGGTATAATAGGGAGACAACCAAGTCATGTCTAAGATTATATCAAGTCAGTCATATCCAGCATAACCAAATCAACCAAAATCTGAAAATCCATAAACACAACAGGACAACACGATATGCATGGGTGACTATGACTAACTCGTCAACTAGGGTAGAAACTTGGATGGGGGCATCAAGTATATCACAAACCACAACAAATTCCAAGGCAATTGAACTGACACATGCGAATAAGTAGAACCCGGATCAAACAAAACAATAGCCATCCGGGCACAAACAAAAATGGTTCTTATGACCACTGCATCACACCCTCAAACTCGGTCTTACCCAGAAAAAACATAAAACTGAGCTCTGTCCTTTTGACGGGCAACCTTCTTGCCTGCCTGCACTACTCATCTACCTGCATTACCATTTACCCGGCCTCACCAATTTCTTCCTCATATGCCCAGGTTCTCCATAATTTTAACACACCTTAAACTTCTATTCGATTGTTAAACACTGAATTAGATAGCGGGGGTTAGTTCGGGTACGATTCGGGGTCCATAATTGTGACTGCGAGAAAATAAGGGAGACAGGGATGAAATTTTGTCTCACCCTGTCCTGCTCTAGCGGGAGAAATCCTGCACTGGCAATCTCGTCGTGGCGGGGGAAATCCCACTCCAGGGGCCCTGACGGAAACAGAACCTCTTCCAATAAATTTTTGGGTTCCTCTCTTTTCTTAATTCTCCCAAAGGTGCCCAGTTATAACACAGGCATTTTTTAGAGTACTCCCCTTAGCTAGGATAGTCGTTGTCTACCCCTCCCCCCGGTCAACCCAACGAAGTACACACTTTAGAATCCTTTTACATCGTTTCACACTACCACACACATATCCCCAGGATATACCAAGACTCTCACACGATTATCAGTTGGTCGCAACGCACGTCCAGATTTCTCACTTACGAACCATATCGTAATTAATCTAGACCCTTGCACCTAATCTCGTGATGACTTTCTTTTCACAACAAGTTTCACGACACTCAATCAATTACAACTTGCAGATAAGTCCAAATTCTTTAATTAGTTCATTCCATAGACGACCATTACTGATCATATATGCCTTATACGGCCCCTAAGGCCAGATACCAATTGGAACCTTCTCAGTTTCAATTAACTTGCGTGTGTCCCTTCAGCCGGGACTACGACGTCTAGTTCACTTCGTTGAGATATCAATTGGACTCAACTCATACCACAAGCGACAATAGTAGCTAGCGCGCCCCACAAAAATGCTAATATCAATCATAGAACTTGGTCGAACCCAATTCTTAACCATCTCAATCTTTAACTGATGGTAACCAGACCTTAAATCAATCTTAGATAAAACTGATGCACCTTGCAATTGGTCAAAAAGGTCATCTATTCAAGGCAATGGATACTTGTTCTGAATGGTGACCCTATTCAACTGTCGATAGTCTATACACATCGTCTCTTGCTAGTGATGGTGTTACCACTTTTGTTGCTCTAGTTCGGACCATAGAATGAATGAGGAAAGATATCAATTTGTATAACCCAGTTACCAATTGGATTCAAGTCATAGCACGAAGGAATAGAAAGAAGTGAGTTTTTCCTAAAGTCCTATAGCCTCTCGAAGAAAAGTACGGACGTCATTGTACCGTTCCGCAAGAATTTACTAGACTCATTTTGGTACAATGAGATCAACGAATCTAGGGGTCTGATACCAACTTTTTCACGATCCAAACCGTTGTGATTGGTACCCACACTAACCCTCCGGTGGGAGAACCATTACTACAACCCAAACTAATAAATTTTATGAAAACTAAGGCATCAAAAGATAAATAAGCAGGTTTAAATGACAATAAAAATTGAGTCCTCATAAACTCCAAGGTTTTAACAAAGATCTAACCAAACTAATATGGAAGAACAACCCCTAGAACCTGAAAGTCATTGTACCAAAACTCTACAAACGACAAGTCTAAGGACAAGGGGTATAACCCCGAAACAAAACAAACATCTTAACAAATAGTCTGAGTTAGAAAAAAGTGGACTTAAACAGGAAAGATCCATGGCAGCCTGAAAGAACTGGCTCACCCTTGAATCTGGTCACACTCAATAGTCACCTAGTTGAGGTCTATCAATAACCGCCTGAAGATGCCATGTAGTCAACAAATAAAGAGCAAGTGCAGTATTAGTACACAATCACAGTGTACTGGAAGGATCACGCGGCTATCCCATCAAGTGCAACATACATAAGTCATTACAATAATATAATAACATGCATACACCGAATATACACAATATTAATATCATTTACGAACAATGAATAATTTCACATTTATCAAGATATACAGTTATGTCGAATCAATGATCCCTCATGGAACCCACACCAAAACTGTTAGCATACCGAAATGTGGTACCCGATCAAATGTTTATGCCGAAACATGGCAACCGATCGCATGTTTATGCCAGAACGTGGCAACCGATCCCATGTTTATGCTGGAACGTGGCAACCGATCCCACGTTAGTGTGTCGAAATGTAACATCCGATCCATTCAACAAACCACAATCACAATCACAATCACAATGTATATTCTCACAATCATACAACAAGAGGTGATTCATGGCATACAATTATTCATCTATCCTCATCCACAAGTAGTGTGATCAATAGTGCAACATTCGCATAACTACCCGTATTATAATGAGGCAAGAACAAACATATATCACACAATCATGACATCACAACCATCACCTACCTCGAATCCAAGCTTGAATCCCCTAAGGCACTTGAATCTTCCTTTTCAGATTCTTCTCGCTTGTTCATGGTCTAAAAATATACAATTAACCAAGGATCAACAATCAAAGGTCTAATTATCCGGATTATAACAAATCCAATAACCCTAAACCAAACCCAAGATCCTAATACCCAATTTAGGGATTTTTCCACCATTAATTTCAGATCAAAACCCTTCCCCCATAATAATTACCTACGAATTTACATTCTACGGATCGAAAAATAGATTCGGGGAGTGAAAACCTTACCTTTAGCCTCAAGAATGGTGGAAAACTGTCACGAAAGTCCCTAGGGTCGTTCCTTAGCTCTCAATGTCACGACCCAAGCCTAGGGCCTAGACGTGACATGGCGAATGAGGAACCCGAAGGAACCCCAAACAAGCCTCTCAAACTTGTCATCACACTTCATCGGTCGCGGAAGTACATTCAACATTAATTAATGGGAAATAGGGACTAAGGGCAAACCATTTCAAAATGACATCATAGAACAAGAGTCAAGCTCATTTACAAAATACTTGTCCAACGCACACCTCTACATACATAGATAGGACGGGGTCCATGGCATACTACCGGCTCCCCTCATAGTCAAAATACAATTGCAAGCTAAAGTCTAAAAACATAGGAGTAGAAAACATAACATAGCCCTCGAATCATTGAGGACTCACCAACAAACTCGGATAAGCACCGTACTAGCCACGTGAATGGAGAGAAGGATCAAGAGTAGCTCCGGTCCCTACATGGTGACATCATGTAGGCAAAATATGCGTTAGTACTTGGAATGTACTAAGTATGCGGGGTGCAACACAACAATAGACAAGGACACAATCGAAATACAAGAAATAGTTTCATACGCATTATGAATAACAATATGAGGATGCATGATCAAAGTAAAGTCAAAACATGTTTAAGTAAATCTATACTAATAGTAGATATCATATGTGTATGCATGATCCAACCAATCTATAACCCCAACTTAGGATGGGGGATGCCGTTCACACCCGGACACCCTGGTGGCAAGGTATAAACCCCTCACATGGTTGATGTTGGTCACACCCCAAGCATCCTAAGTGGTGAGATATAAACCTCTCACATGGTTGTCCGGTTCTTTTCCCCCGGACCGGGCATGGTCATGCAACACTTTATATAGGAAATTCCCATTAGGCTCTAATGCAATCTCACGTATGGAATGAACATATACACAAGCTTAGTTTGTCATCAACACATCTCTGGATTGCCATACATCTCATAACTCAAGCTTTAAAGCATCGATTCATCAATTCTCCATAGTTGGACATTTTGTCAAACACTTTGAAGGCATGTAATGGAATCAAAGAGCATGGAAAATAGGGTAGTAATTATGCAGCCAAACCAGTGAACAACCTACAACAACACCTTTTAACACCCACAATACCACATGAAAATCTCCACATCCATTCCAAATTTAGATTCAAGTTCTAGAGTCACAACATGCTCAAAACAATCACTTTTCATGTTTAAAATTGAATGTGCAGGAAATTATTACAAAGAACAAGACTAATTTATGAATCTTAACTTAAACCATGAATTAGTGAGTAGAATAGAGTCTAGGCACTATGGGTGGAAGGACCCATGAGTTCAACACCACATACCTTGAGTTCTTATGAAGGTCTTGAGAGTGTCTTCAATGGAAGCTTCGAACTTGGAGCAAGAGTCTCTTCAATCTTGAGGAAGGTTTTGGATTAGGGTTCTTGAGAGAACTTGAGAGAAAATGTGTCTAAGTATGGGAGAGGTGTTTTGGGAAATGTTTTAGAGATGGAATTGAACTAATGGTATATAGGAAATAACATATGCCCTTTGGAAAAATGGTCCAACACTTAGAAAAAAAATGAGGCGGGTGAACAGTAAAAACGCTCACTGGAAATTGCATTTCCTGCTGGACAGATTTTTACGAAAATGGGCATAACTTCTTCGTCCGAACTCCGAATGAGGTGAAACGAAGTGCGTTAGGTAGCTAACTCAAAGGGCTTTCCATGGATATTTTATGGACCACCCAATTATTTGTGTGCTAGGAGATATGACCCTCCAAAGTAGACCCTCGAAAAAGGCTTCACTTGGAAATTTCGGATTTTGATACGGTTGCTCTAAAATTTGGGTTAGACCCATTTCCCACTCAATTTGACCCCCTAAACAAGAATATGAAGTCGGATTTTCGAAAAACGAAATGGATTTTTTTTGATATAGCTAAACAAGTTTCCGGTAACTTCCGAAGCACATTTTAAAGAACTTTTTGGGTCATTTCACTCAAAGTCAAAAAAGTGCAGAATAAAACATTTTTGGGGTTTTATTTCCGACTTAAGTCGCATCTGTCCCGCTACGGTGAGACCCATTCCGCTACAGCGGCAGCAATCCCACTATGGTGGCATGCACGGTGACAAAATGCTCGAATTTGAATTCCAAGCCCCCATTTCACAACACACCTTCAACCCTTAACATTCAAAAAACCACTTATTCACGCTAAGATCATTTTCGGGAGTTCTACTCGTCCGAATTCAATTCTGTAAAGTCGTACGGGCTCCTTAACGTCTTAGCTATCTATTAATGTAATCAAAATCATAACTAAATAATTTAATTGTTACCAGATTTCCCTAGACTTTACTGTCTCTGATTTCGTCCAAATCTGGACTAGGGTAGGAAAATCCAAGTTACTACCAAAAGTTTTCTGACCCCAATTCTTTCTCCATTGGATTTTCCCTAACGACGGAATTAGGTCGTTACATTAACACATTAAGTATACCAATAAATAGAGGAGTAGTAATTGATATATTTATTTTTTGTACAATAATAAGTAAGTAGAAAAATATGGAAAATTGTCAAAAAAAATGAGGAAAAAAGATAAATAGAATCTTTGGCCAAAGAGAGGTGCAACTTCACTCCTCTAACATCTAGTTTATATTATATATAGATTTTCTAAGTACAACAATATGTAATAGCTATGAGAAATGTGCCATAGATAATATACCTTTCAAGCATGACAAAATTTTAGAATATTGAAATCAAAACAATACATTAATGAATCTTTAAATTATTGGAAACATTCAAACTTTATACTAATATGATTATCTCTCTTGATGAATCTTTCAACATAATTAAACTACCTTCTTCATTTTGATGATCTTGTACTAAATTAATGTGAACATCTCTTTATAATGAATCTTTGAAGAATATATCTTTGATCTTCATCAAAGTAAAGAACATATCATGTCACTATCTTTTCTATGGTTTCTTATGGAAAAGATGAAGAATAATTTATTTTTAAAAAAATTACATTATTAGAAAGAAAGAATGAGAAAAAAAACTACACTAATAGAAAGAAAGAATGAGAAAAAAAACTACACTAATAGAAAGAAAGAATGAGAAAAAAAACTATACTAATAGAAAGAAAGAATGAGAAAATGAAAAATGAATATTCAACATTTCCATGGATGATTGTAATTTATAGGTTTGATAATCCATAAGAATAAGTTGAAGAGACATGTTATTTAAGTAGAGAATATGAATAGATGGAGGTTTTTGTAACTCATTAGATAAAATTAGAATAGTAAATATGATTAGTTATTTTTATTTAATAAATAAAATATTCAATGAAAAGAATTAAGAAAAAAATCTCAAAAAAAGGAGAAAAAAGATAAATATGAATGGAGGTCATAGAGGGGTGCCACATCACATTTTCTATGTTTCTCATTTATATTATATATAGATTAGGACATTAAATACATTAATCATTATGCATTGATTTTATTTGTAAAAATAAATAAATGACCGAGAAATATAAGGGGTAAAATCATAAAAATAAGAAAAAAGATAAATAACTTGATTGCGTAAGATACAGGCATAATACATAAACATGAGCCTTAACTTGGCTTCAGTGGACAACTATGACCTCCAACTTTGAGTATGCACAATAGACACTTAAACTTATATGAAATTGAACAAGTAGACACATATGTCCTACATGGCATAATACACCTAGAACACCACGCAGGACACAAAATTGTCATGTAGGGTGTCATGTAGGACGAATGTGTCTGTTTGTTCAATTTTATACAACTTTAAGTGTCTACTTGTGCACACCAAAAGTTAGAGGTCATAGTTACCCGCTGACACCAATTTAAGGGTCATGTTTATGTTTTATACCTAAGATACGTGTCATATTACAATCTCAAAGACCATAATTAAATAACATATAGACATATATATTCATAATTATGTAGCTAATACATATAAAAATAACCTATATTATTATATTAACAAAGTAATAAAAATAAAAATAAAAACTTATAAATGCATTTAAAAATTTTCCATCGGAATTTTGACTAATATGAGAATATTCAGAATTGGTGACAGCATCTGTTAGTTGTTCAGGGGGTATAACAGAATCTAGAATCCAAGTAGTAGGAAAATTAATTTCTTCCCATTTTATAGGTCTTCTAGTAGTGACCTTAGATCTAGCGAAATTAGTTTCTACCAAAATAGTTTGATCAGATGTATCATATAACTTACATTTAGGATTCAAAGTAGTAGACATTCTTCTGCTTCTGATAGAAGACTGGCTATTCAATATATTTCTCCGATAGAACCTTGTTATGGTCCAGCTAGAAATCGAGTTGCTTCATTGCATACTTTATCAACAGTTATATCTGCAGAAAAACAAAAAATTAAAATTAATCCTCGGTTAAACATTGTTCAAACAAATGATAAATCATCTGATGTTTCTGATAAGGATATTCCTTCTGTATTCGAGATGGATTTTAATCTTAATGATGCTTAATGATGAGAGAACATCAAATTGATTTTAGTCCAGGTTCACTAACAAGAAAATATATTCAAAATGAATTTTTAAATGAAAAATGGAACCGGTTTAAAACTTTGTTTTTTGACACTTACAGTAGAGAAAATTTAAATAATATTTCTCAAGAATTTTATGAAACTTGTGCATTACATAATCATATTATGTTCTTTGTGCCTTGGTTTATAACCACTTATTTACCTATATTCATCAACGTTCTTGAACGATCTTACAAAGATGAATCAGGTAATATTATTCAATCCATTTATCCTCCTCAAACTCCGTTTATTTTACCAAATAATACTGGTATTACGTTTACTGCTTTTCATAAATTTATTGATAATGAGGTGGCCGCAGTAAGTATTAATGAGATTAATCGACTTATTTCTCAAAATAATTATTTGGGTTTGTATGTTAAAGTCATTGGTGAACATATTTGTTCTCTAGATAAGAAGTTAGATAATATAACTAATCTGATTATTCAAATTGATGACAAGTTAAAATCAGTGAAACAAGTCTCTGAACAGGCTTCTACGTCCAAACAACCTGATGTCCCTATTCAAAGACCTCCTAAGATTTAAGATTTTATTCTTAGACCTCTTCATGATCTTGAAAGCCTTTTAGATTAAAAAATTTCAGAATTCGATGCAAGTGCGAAACCGATAAGCCTCGCTGAAGATTTTGCAGATGAAATGGAAGCCACTTTTGATTTCAAGACACAAGTGGAAATGGAAGTTAATAAACTTCATGGTTATCCAAAGAAGAATAGTGGTAATACGTATGCTAGAAAACCTAGTATACAAACTTACTATTATCCCAGACCAACTCCTCAAGATGTTTTAATAGAGGAAAGAGATTGGAATCAAACTAACACCTCTTATAGTGGAAGCGAGATTTATGAATGGAATCTCGATGGTTTGACTGATAGACAGTTAACTATTTTAGTTCATAAGATGCTTATGTATGCTACCATCTGCAAGAGTGTTAATAACACTGACAGGACTATTTGCAAAATGATTATTGCAGGTTTTACGGGTCAATTAAGAGGTTGGTGGGATAATTATATGACCCTTGATGCAAAGGCAGCAGTCATAAACGCTAAGGCTACAGCCGAAGGAGTTGATAACCTAGGATTTTCTTTAGTTAAAAATTGAGAAGACGATGTTTATACTTTAGTCTTGACCATCCTAGAACATTTTAGTGGTAGATTTACCAATCAATATGAAACCATTAGATCTTTACTAAATGGTCTTAGATGTAGACATTTAGGTGAGTTTAGATGGTATAAAGACACTTATTTAAGTCGGGTAATGGAACTTCCCGAAAATGGCTTAGAATTCTGGAAAGCCAAATTTATTGATGATTTACCTTCTTTATTTGCAGAAAGAGTGGAAAAGACTATTAGAGATCCACAAGGAATTATTCCCTATAGTAATTTTACCTATGGAAAGCTTATTGGAGATTGTACGCAAGAAGGTATAAATTTATGCAATGACTTAAAACTCTCAAGATAGCTAAAGATGGATAAGCTTAGAGAAAAGTCTCAATTGGGAGATTTTTGTACTCAGTTCGGCTTACCAAAAGCTTCTAAAGGTACCAACCGAGAAACTTCTAAATCAGAATCTCATATATCTCATCATAAGAAAAGAAGATATAGGAGAAGGACTAGAGAAGAAAGAGATGAGCGTAGGGAGATGAGCGTAGGGCTCATCGTAAATCTCATAGATTTACCAAGAATAGGTCAAGGCGAAATCTTGATAAGATTAAGTGTTATAAATGTGGAAAATTTGGGCATATAGCTCCAAATTGTAAGTTAGAAAAGCTTAAAACTCTAGAACTTGATGATGATATTCAAGAGAAGATTTATAGTTTTCTATATACTTCTGGTTCTGAATCAGATTATGATGATTCTGAAGCAAGTTATGCAACAGAGGATGAGCAACCTGATTCTTCTAAGGTTCATCAAGATTCGAATGATGCTTGCAAATGTCATGGTGATATTTGTCACTGCGAACATGATGAATTCTACAAGCTGCAATCTCAGTTCGAAGACATGAATATGTTCACTATCTCTGCAGACAATGTGATAGAACTTCTAAAAGAAGTTACCGATAATATTTTTCGTGAAAAGATCATTCAATTGGCTCCTAGTAAAACTAGCTCTTCAACTAGTATTCCTAGTAATAAAAAGGTTAAAGATGAATTTAATTATTTTGCTCCTTACTCCTTGTCTGAAGTTCATAATAGACTCTCTTCTAAACAAACCATTGTTATTCGTGATACCTCTTTTGATGATTTAAAAGGATAAATTGAACATTTGAAGAAAGAAATTAAATTTCTTAAACAAAATCATATTATTTATGATCACTGTATTACTCAGATTGAGTCTGCTAATAGCAAAGGAAAAAATAAGGTTGATGAATCTACAGCTGAAGAAAATACTCTTGCCAACACTTTGAATATTGATCCGAAACAAAATATGTTTTTAGGAATGATGCAAATTATTACAGCTCATAAATGATATGTTAAATGTACTATATTAATTGATAATACTTTTTCTATAACTAACATTGCTATGATTGATAGTGGCGCTGATGTGAGTTGCATTCAAGAAGGTCTAGTACCTACTAAATATTTTGAAAAAACAACTCATATGGTTAAATCTGCATCTGGTCATGCTTTGGATATAAAGTATAAATTATCTAATACTCGTATTTGCCAGAATAAAGTTTGTATTCCTCACTTCTTTTTCTTAGTAAAAAATCAGTTATACCCTTCTATTATTCTAGGAACTCCTTTTATAAATGCAATTTATCCTTTTACTAATATAAATACTAAAGGATTTTCTGCTACTTATAAAAATCAAGATATTAGCTATACTTTTATCACCGAGCCTATTTCTAGAGATATTAATGCTCTAATTGAAATGAAACAAAAGCATGTTGATTATTTACAACTTGAGATATTTAGTGTGACTATATTCGATACTTTAAAATCTGCTAAAGTACAGGAAAAGATTAAACTCATTTCTGAAAAAATGGCCATTGATAATTGTGATGATCATCCTAGTGCCTTTTGGAATCAGAAAAAGCATATTGTAACTCTTCCATATGAAGATGATTTCTCTGAGGAAAATATCCCTACCAAATCACGTCCTTGTCAGATGAATACCGAATTGGTTGAATTCTGCAAAAAGGAAATGGATAATTTATAACAAAAAGGTTTGATAAAGCCTTCCAAATCACCTTAGTCGTGTACTGCTTTTTATGTTAATAACGCAGCAGAAAAAGAACGAGGTGTTCCCAGGTTAGTTATAAATTATAAACCTTTAAATAAATTTTTAAAATGGATTAGATATCCTATTCCAAATAAAAGAGCTTTATTAACCAGATTATATGATGCTAAAATCTTTTCAAAATTTGATTTAAAATCTGGATATTGGCAAATCCAAATATTTAGAGACCATTCATATAGAACGGCTTTTAATGTTCCGTTTGGACAGTACGAATGGAATGTAATGCCTTTTGGGTTAAAAAATGCTGCCTCAGAATTTCAAAAGATAATGAATGATATTTTTAATCCCTATTTGGATTTCATCATAGTTTATATTTATGATATTTTGGTATACTCAAAGACTCTTGAAATGCATATTAAGCATTTAGACATTTTTAAGAAAATAGTTATTCAAAATGGTTTGGTCATATCTAAACCTAAAATGAGTCGTTTTCAAACAGAAGTTAGATTTTTGGGTCATTTGATTTGTCAAGGAAAAATGACTCCTATTCAGCGATCTATTGAATTCGCATCAAAATTCCCTGATATTATTACGGATAAGACGCAATTGCAGCGGTTTCTAGGAAGTTTAAACTACATTTCCCCATTCTACAAGAATTTGTCTCGAGATTTAGCTCCGCTATATGACAGGCTAAAAAAGGATCATAAGAAGCCTTGGACCAATAGTCTCACAGATCTTATAAAGACTATTAAAGAAAGAATTAAATCTTTACCTTGTTTAACCCTTTCTAATTCTGCTTGGCCAAAGATTGTAGAGACGGATGCGTCTAATATTGGGTATGGAGGTATATTGAAACAAATTAATCTGCATGATAAAAATGAATATCTTATTCGATTTCATTCAGGAAAATGGAGTGATGTTCAGAAAAAATATGTGACGGTAGCTCATGAAATGTTAACTATCGTTAAGTGCGTATTAAAATTTCAAGATGATTTATATAATAAAAAATTCTTGATAAAAACTGATGCTCAGTCAATCAAGTATATGTTTGATAAAGATTTTAAACATGATGCGTCTAAGTTAATATTTGCTAGGTGGCAGGCACAATTAGCCCCTATTGATTTCAAAATTCATTATAAAAAGGGAAGTGATAATTCCCTCCCAGACTTCTTATCAAGATAATATCTTTCTTCTGATGGGTTTTCTTGACTTCTTTTCTGATAAAGATTTGGTTACAATTTTGAAGGCAGTTCCTCTTAATAGAGATTTAAAGGAACTTATATTATGGAGAATTATAGACGGAATGGTGATAGATATCGTCAATTATTACATGATTTAACAAGAGCCTTATGAAAGATTTTATTGTAATGAAGTTTATAACCTCTCGAATGATTAAAAATATAACCTCTTGAATGATTAAAACTAAATGCTATGTTTGCAGGATGGATCCTCCTTGGATAACCAAGGCTAGAGGAAAAGGCAGTTATACACGCGGAAGGGGAAGATCATCCCCAAGTTCATCTAAATCATCATACGGATCTTCATCATCTAGTACTCCAATTATACAAAAAGGAGAAATGAGTTTATATAACTTAAACTCTAGAGCACAGGAAAAAGCTTCATCATCAATACATCTGGAAGATATTCCAGAAAGTGATCCATTATATGCTAAACTACAGGACTTTCTAACTCAAAAGCAAGGTGATTCTTTTGCTTCAATCGCCAAAGAAGAAGTTGATGATATCAAAACATATGAAAAGGTAGAGAAAAGATAAATGGTATTTCTCTTAGAAAACTCTGACATACAGAGAAAAGAAGAACCTTGGAAGATATTCCAGAGGTATTTAGTTAATGGGCTTTATTTCCCGGGTGAGTCATACAAAACTCGGAAATATTGTGAGACTCTGCTGATAAGCACAGATGTTGAATTTCAACATTTTTCAGGATATAATACAAGTGAGAAGGTTTATAACTTGTCTAAAATGATTATAAAACACGTCATTCATATTGAAGATTGGGGTATTTCCTTAATGACTGAAAGACAATTCAGTCTAAACAAAGTCATGGTAAGCTTTACCTATTGGGATTATATTCAGACATTTAATAAAGTCCTCTGTTATAACAATGAGAGGCATAAACATACTTGGTTTATAAAAGTATGTGCCAAGATATTTGCTAACCCTATACCAAATTGGTTTTTAAATTTGTGGTCATACCACGGGCCAACCAGAAAAATATTGCTCGAACCATTTCTCAAGTTATACAAAGAATGGGTTAAGATTTCCCCAGATCTCAACAAGTTATATCATCAAGAACATATTTGTTATTTTCAGCAAATTGAACAGATATATTTTTTTTATTGAATTCTCTGTTCCATGGATTCATAAATGGGTTCCGGAATAGATTTCACTGAGGAACAAATCCCTTGCCTATACAGAACTTATTATAATAATTTTTTGGACAAGTTGATTAAGAAAGATCCTCAAACAAAGTTTATATACGGACAAGAACTGCTGGATCTAATAACGAAAACCATACACGATTATAAATCGATTCCTAATAAAGGAATTATGACTGATGACTCAACCTCCGTAAAACATATGGCTAGAAAAATTTCTAATGATGATGAAGGAGAACAAAATGAAATGATTATGAAGTATCTAGAAGAAGTAAAGAAAAATATTCTTCTAAATGTAAGTCATTACGCTAAATCAGATTCATCAGTGCATAGTGAAACAAGTGAAGATATGCATGAAGCTCAACCATATGAAGAAGAAAGTCTAGTAGATGCACTGAAGAAAGCCGAAGATATTTTGGCAAAACTAAAGGACAAGATGTAGCAGTGTTAAACTTTTCCGGAACAGTAAAGCGCCCGGACTACTGTAGCAACACTGTAGCTAAACAGTAAATACATTGTTACCAAGACCAGATAGGGGCCCAGTATCCTGTACAAAGATGCTTTCTTTTCCTATAAATAAGTTTGTTTTTCTTTAATTAGGGAGCAGGTTTTAGAAACCCTCTTTTCCGTTTTGCACTCTCTCTCTTTCTTGTAAACTTTTCTTACTAAGTTTTGTAAGCTTGCCGGATTTTGGCCGGAATAATGTAGTGTGTGGTTTGGTAACAACAAGGTACTTTCTTTTCTCATTCTTCCTGTCTTTTACTTTTATAAATTCTACGATTTAAGCCGCGACTATGTCCAGCTAAAAAATTATATCTATGCCGGAAAACTAACTTCTCTCTTATATAGACCATGAACGGATCTAAGCTTTATTTAAATATAGAAGAATTTTAGTATGGCTTCTTGACTTGGTTCTGAGATTGAGGTACAGTCGGATCTAGTACTACTTTTATTGGCTTTGTCTTGTGACTCCGTCTGATGAGCCGTGGTTTTTAGCTCGAAAAAGAGTTTGATAAGTAGGGCGCCTGATACCCGGTTAGAACTATCAGACACATGGGCTCAATAAAAGTATGTATTAGCTTCTTGACAGGCCCTTTGCTTGGGTAAAATAATTAAACCATGCAGTCGGAGAAACTATATTAAAATTCTTGTGTATTTCGATTCTTATGTAGTTGGACTACCTCTAAGGATATTGACTTGCTTGATCTATGACTGGGCGGACCACCGTCAGGTCAGTGATCCTATATGGTTGGTATCAGAGCCTAGGAGCTTTCATGGTATTTATATAATTGATGTGAAGAATTTCGGCATAGATATATTCTCTCTTTTATGGATCAAGACGTTAATACATACTCAACGATACAGGATCACTGACTTGGCGCTGGTCCGCCCAGTCATAGATCAAGCAAGTCAATATCCTTAGAGGTAGTCCAACTACATAAGAATCGAAATACACAAGTATTTTAATATAGTTTCTCCGACTGCATGGTTTAATTATTTTACCTAAGCAAAGGGCCTGTCAAGAAGTTAATACATACTTTTATTGAGCCCATGTGTCTGATAGTTCTAACCGGGTATAGGCGCCCTACTTATCAAACTCTTTTTCGGGCTAAAAACCACGGCTCATCAAACGGAGTCACAAAGACAAAGCCAATAAAAGTAGTACTAGATCCGACTGTACCTCAATCTCAGAACCAAGTCAAGAAGCCATACTAATATTCTTCTATATTTAAATAAAGCTTATATCCGTTCATGGTCTATATAAGAGAGAAGTTAGTTATCCGACATAGATATAATTTTTTAGCCGGACATAGTCGCGGCTTAAAACGGAGAATTTATAAAAGTAAAAGACAGGAAGAATGAGAAAAGAAAGTACCTTGTTGTTATCAAACCGCACACTATATTATTCCGGCCAAAATCCAGCAAGCATACAAAACTTAGTAAGAAAAGTTTACAAGAAAGAGAGAGAGAGTGCAAAACGGAAAAGAGGGTTTCTAAAACCTGCTCCCTAATTAAAGAAAAACAAACTTATTTATAGGAAAAGAAATCATCTTTGTACATGATACTGGGCCCCTATCTGGGTCCTGGTAACAGTGTATTTACTGTTGACTTACAGTGTTGCTACAGTAGTCCGGGAGTTTTACTGTTCCGGAAAAGTTTAACACTGCTACATCTTGTCCTTTAGTTTTGCCAAAATATCTTCGGCTTTCTTCAGTGCATCTACTAGACTTTCTTCTTCATATGGTTGAGCTTCGTGCATATCTTCACTTGTTTCACTACGCATTAATGAATCTGATTTTGCGTAATGACTTACATTTAGAAGAATCTTTTTCTTTACTTCTTCTAGATACTTCATAATCATTTCATTTTGTTCTCCTTCATCATCATTAGAAATTTTTCTAGCCATATGTTTTACGGAGGTTGAGTCATCAGTCATAATTCTTTTATTAGGAATTGATTTATAATCGTGTATGGTTTTCATTATTAGATCCAGCAGTTCTTGTCCATATATAGACTTTGTTTGAGGATCTTTCTTCATCAACTTGTCCAAAAAATTATTATAATAAGTTCTGTATAGGCAAGGGATTTGTTCCTCAGTGAAATCTACTTCCGAAACCCATTTATGAATCCATGGAACAGAGAATTCAATAAAAAAAAATATTTGTTCAATTTGCTGAAAATAACAAATATGTTCTTGATGATATAACTTGTTGAGATCTGGGAAATCTTGACCCATTCTTTGTATAACTTGAGAAATGGTTCGGGCAATATTTTTCTGGTTGGCCCGTGGTATGACCACAAATTTAAAAACCAATTTGGTATAGGGTTAGCAAATATCTTGGCACATACTTTTATAAACCAAGTATGTTTATGCCTCTCATTGTTATAACAGAGGACTTTATTAAATGTCTGAATATAATCCCAATAGGTAAAGCTTACCATGACTTTGTTCAGACTGAATTGTCTTTCAGTCATTGAGGAAATACCCCAATCTTCAATATGAATGACATGTTTTATAATCATTTTAGACAAGTTATAAACATTCTCACTTGTATTATATCCTGAAAAATGTTGAAATTCAACACATGTGCTTATCAGCAAAGTCTCATAATATTTCCGAGTTTTGTATGACTCACCCGTTAAATAAATCCCATTAACTAAATACCTCTGGTAAGGCTGGCAACGGAATTGGGAGGTACCGTTACCGGTTCCGATCCGTTACCGGTTTCGTCTCGGTTCCGGATAGTACCGGTTAGATCTGGTATTGTGCCGGTCCAGGAGGGGTAACGGGACGAAAACTGGGATTTATCGGTCTGTCCCGGTCCGGTTAGTCCCGGTTCGGTCCGGTTATTCAGTTTTTTTTTTTTAATCTGAAATTTCAAATTATAGCCGTTGGGCAACGGATTTTGGGCCCCACCAATGGCTCTTTCACCCCCATAACTCCCCTTTACACCTCCCTACCCCCCCCAAACTTTTTTTAATACCCCAAACTTCTTAAAACTACATTTTCATCCTTTTTTTAACTATAAATACCCCTAATCTTTCATTCTTTTCACTCACAAAAATATCTTCTAATCTCTCTACTCTCTAAATTCTCTTATTCTCGTTAAAATTACGAATTTGGTCTTTGGAAATTGGAGCTTCAAAATTCAACTTTCAATTTTCGGCTTCCGGTCATACACGTCTACTTTTTTAAGTAGACGTTTGGTACATTCGTTCCAACTTCCAACTCACTTTTCATTTAGTTATTTATTTGTTTGCATTTAATTATTTATTTTGTGAGTAATTAATCTCTAGTCTCTACTTATTTAGTTATTTATTTATTTAAAACTTTGCTAATCATTTTAGTATTATATATAATTTCCTCACTTTTTATATTTGAATATGGATTTCGGAAAAAACATTATTGAAAAGGGTAAAACAACCATAGTTAATTCGTTCACTAATTTATCTACCTCAAAATCCAAGAAAAATAAAAAAACCGGTAGTACTTCTCAATCTAAAACTAAAAAAACTTCTCAATTAAGAATAAATACGGATGATTATACGCATGTTGATGAATCTATTTTTAATATTGATAGTAATAGTGGATTAGATCCTTATCATGAACATTGACATAGAAGATTTGGTAATTTTGAAGAGGAATTACCTAAAGATGATGAACATGATGATGTTAATGCTTATGTTGATAGTTTTGATAATAATGTTGATGAATATGATGATGATGAAACTGAGCCACCGTCGGCTACTAGTCCCACTCCCAATCCCTCTTCCCCGGCTCCTACTCTCTTTCGTTGTCCTGCTCTCGTTCCCCCCGTGCATCCTAGGACTAAGGTAGAACACGCTAAAAAATCAGTTGTGTGGCAATTTATGACTCAGAATGAAGATAAAACACAAGCTATTTGTAATAAATATAAACATAGAATGAATCATAAAACTGTAGGAAAACAAGGTGGGACCGGACATTTGAGTAATCATTTAATTTCATGTTGTAAAAATGAATTTTTGCATGCTAAAGCTGTAGCCGAAGCTAAAAAAGGGGTACCACCCTTCCTGAAAATGTAGGAGTAAAGGGCTCTAATATGGTCCAAACACAATTAAATCCTTCTAATGTTTCTGGTTCTAGTATACAACGGTCATATAGTAGAGAAAAAGATCTTGAAGAATTAGCTAAAATGATTGTTGTTATGGGTTTGCCATTTAGTTTTGCTGAAAATCCCGGTTTTATTCATTATATTCAAATTGTGTATAATCTACATTTTAAAGGTTTTACTAGAAATACAATTAAAAAGGCTATCTTTGATTATCAAGCTCAACATTTTCAATATCTTCGTTATTTATTTTATTATAACCATTGTAAAATAGCTATTACTTCTGATATGGGCCGTAGTGTAAATGGTAATGATTATTTCACTAATACTGCGCATTGGATTGATGAAAATTGGACTTTGTAAAAAAGAATTTTAGGTTATAAATGTTGTGAAATGCATAAAACCAGTAGTTATATAGCTCAAACAATTATAGATGTTTTGCAAAACTATGGAATTTGTGATAAAATAAGTAGTGTCACATTAGATAATGCTTCTAATAATAGAACTGTTGTTGAAATACTAAAACCGTCTCTTTGCCCTATTTATATTGATGGTTTTCATATTAGGTGTGTTGCACACATATATAATTTGATTGTTAGAGATGGTATAGCAATGTATGATGATGGTTGCACAAAAGTTGAAACTGCATGTCATTTTATTTTTAAATGTCAAGTTAAGTCTAGACGTAGAGATTTTGAAAATAGTTGTCGTGAATTTAATCTGCCACCTAGAAAAATTCCAAAATCAGTGTGTACTAGATGGAATTCTTTATTTGAAATGCTTGAAGTTGTTTATGAATATAAGAAACCTTTACAAATGGTTTGGAATACTCATAATTCAAATATGACATATAGACTTGATGATAATGATTGGAATGACATAAAAGAACTTATAGAATTCTTAAAAGTTTTTTATTTAACTACAAAAAAAATATCTGCACTTTATTATCCAACTATTTGCTCTGTTTTACCTAATATTTGTGCTATTTCTAGTAAATTTTATAAATTCAAAAATAAACCAAGATTTGAAGAATCTGTTAAGAAAATGATTGAAAAATTTTAAAAATATTTTATTCCTATTCCTCACATTTATTTAACTGCTTGTTTGTTAAACCCACATTACAAAGATGAAGGTGCACCACGAATGGTTGATAAAATATATTTTAATTTGGGTATTGATAGTGAAGATGATGAAACACCTAGTTGTCAAGATATTAAAGATAGTATAAAAATTGAAGCTAGAAAATTGTACAACTTGTATAATTCTAATATAAGGACTGTAGTACATAACGAAGAGCCTCAAAGTTCTAGGAATAGATATAATAATGAAGATGATATTGATGATATGATAGATTGTATTATTGAACTTTCTCATAATGATAGAAATGATTTTGATGCATATATTAATCAAAATACAGAACCTACTACTATTAATCTTCTAGAATGGTGGAGCAATCGCGGCCAAGGATTTCCAAAACTTCAACCAGTTGCTCGAGATGTGTTAGCTATTCAAGCATCTTCAGTAGCTTCGGAAGGCGCTTTTAGTGCAGCAAGATTTTAAATTGGAGAGCATAGATATTCATTAGCAGCAGATAGCTTGGAGATATCCGTACTATTTAGAGATTGGACTAATGGCGAGAGAAGGAGTTATGGTTGTCCACCTTTACCGACCAAATTTGAAAATGACGTTGATGAAATAATGCAAGATTTTATTGATGACGGCATTGATGCAATGGAAGAACTAGCTAATCAACCAATTCCAGAGCATGTTACTAGAGAAATGTTAAATGATTTAAAAAAAGATTTCCTTGGTAGCATGAACTATTAAATTTAAATGTCTATTAGTATGAGTATAATAATTCGAGGTCTAATTCAAACAGAACCCTTCCTAGAAGGTGGCTGTGTAGATTAGATTTTTTAATACTCTACTAATATTTTGTAACACAACTTGTACTATTTAATTAATATTAATAAAAGTATAGGCTATTCGCCTTAATTTTTTTTTATTATTGTCTTCAAAAGTTCAAATTTAACTTTTAAAGCGTGAAATTTAAACTTATATAGTTTTAAAGTTTTAAATTTTCAAACTTTTAAAGTGTGAAATTTAAACTTTTATAGTTTTAAAGTTTGAACTTAAATTTTCAAACTTTTAAAATTTAAAGTATGAAATTTAAACTTTTATAGTTTTATAGTTTTAAAGTTTGAATTTAAATTTTCAAACTTTTAAAATTTAAAGTGTGAAATTTAAACTTTTATAGTTTTATAGTTTTAAAGTTTGAAATTTAAATTTAAATTTTCAAAGTTTTAAAGTGTGAAATTTAAATTTTTTATAGTTTTAAAGTTTGAACTTTGAATTTAAATTTTCAAACTTTTAAAGGGTGAAATTTAAACTTTTATAGTTTTAAAGTTTGAATTTAAATTTTCAAACTTTTATAGTTTTATAGTTTTATAGTTTTAAAGTTTGAATTTAAATTTTCAAAGTTTTAAATTGTGAAATTTAAACTTTTATACTTTTAAAGTTTGAAAGTTTGTATTTAAAACTTTAAAAGTATAAATTGTTTTGCTTCTAACAAAATTATAAGAGTTTTAATATTATTTGTGTAATGTTCCTAATTTTTTAATTTTAATAAAAAAAAAAATTAATTATAACAGTTGAGACCCGGTTTTCGGTCCGGTCCGGTCCGGTACCGGTCCGTTACCGGTCCGGGACGAGTACACTGATTTTTTTCCGGAATTACCGGTACTGGTCCGTCCCGGTTCTGGTTCGATTCCGTCCCATGGTGCCCGGTTCCGTTCCGGTTCCGGTCCGTCCCGGTCCGGTAGTCCCGGTTTCGATCCCGTTGCCAGCCATAACCTCTGGAATATCTTCCAAGGTTCTTCTTTTCTCTGTATGTCAGAGTTTTCTAAGAGAAATACCATTTATCTTTTCTCTACCTTTTCATATGTTTTGATATCATCAACTTCTTCTTTGGCGATTGAAGCAAAAGAATCACCTTGCTTTTGAGTTAGAAAGTCCTGTAGTTTAGCATATAATGGATCACTTTCTGGAATATCTTCCAGATGTATTGATGATGAAGCTTTTTCTTGTGCTCTAGAGTTTAAGTTATATAAACTCATTTCTCCTTTTTGTATAATTGGAGTACTAGATGATGAAGATCCGTATGATGATTTAGATGAACTTGAGGATGATCTTCCCCTTCCGCGTGTATAACTGCCTTTTCCTCTAGCCTTGGTTATCCAAGGAGGATCCATCCTGCAAACATAGCATTTAGTTTTAATCATTCAAGAGGTTATATTTTTAATCATTCGAGAGGTTATAAACTTCATTACAATAAAATCTTTCATAAGGCTCTTGTTAAATCATGTAATAATTGACGATATCTATCACCATTCCGTCTATAATTCTCCATAATATAAGTTCCTTTAAATCTCTATTAAGAGGAACTGCCTTCAAAATTGTAACCAAATCTTTATCAGAAAAGAAGTCAAGAAAACCCATCAGAAGAAAGATATTCTCTTGATAAGAAGTCTGGGAGGGAATTATCACTTCCCTTTTTATAATGAATTTCGAAATCAAAAGGGGCTAATTGTGCCTGCTACCTAGCAAATATTAACTTAGACGCATCATGTTTAAAATCTTTATCAAACATATACTTGATTGACTGAGCATCAGTTTTTATCTAGAATTTTTTATTATATAAATCATCTTGAAATTTTAATACGCACTTAACGATAGTTAACATTTCATGAGCTACCGTCGCATATTTTTTTTGAACATCGCTCCATTTTCCTGAATGAAATCGAATAAGATATTCATTTTTATCATGCGGATTAATTTGTTTCAATATACCTCCATACCCAATATTAGACGCATATGTCTCTACAATCTTTGGCCAAGAAGGATTAGAAAGGGTTAAACAAGGTAAAGGTTTAATTCTTTCTTTAATAGTGAAACGACCCCAAAAATGCCCGAAAATGTGCTTTGGAAACACCTATAATTGTAAATTCCATATATCTCAAAATCCGTGCATGATTTCGGAAATTTGACTTCATATTCTTATTCAGGGGGTAAAATTGAGTGGGAAATGGGTCTAACCCGAATTTTAGAACAACCGTATCAAATTTCGAAAATCGCAAAAAATGCGATTTTCAGGGTCAACTTTAAAGGGGCATATCTCTTAGCACACAAGGAACTGGAAGGGCCGCTACCTATTAAATTAAATCCCTTCGAGTTAGCTTTCCAATGCAATTGGTTTCACCTCATTCCGAGTTAGGATGAAGGAGTTATGACCATTTTCGTAAAACCTGTCCGGGCAGAATTTCAATTTCCAGTAGCTAAAGTTACTGTAGCGGCTGGACGTTTTTCTTTTATAAAAAAGAGGATTGTCCCATACTTAGTTATATTTCTTTCTAGCTTCAAAACACTCAAAAACACTCTCTAAACCCTCTTCAAAATTTCACCAAGATCTTCAACCAAATTCAAACATCTCAAGCTCTAATTCCGAATTCAAGACTCAATCTCAAGCATCAATTCTCCATTCCAATCCTCATCAAGGATTCTCCAAAGTTGAGGTATGTGGGTTGATTGTGGAAACCTTCCTTTCCACAAGTCCAACCATTTATCCTCTATTTTACTTCAAGTTTATGGGTCCTTATGATCATTTATGAACTCTTGAATTATGGAATTACTACTACACATTCTATTATGGTCTATTTTTGCATATTATCATGAAATGGAATTATTATGTGATGTTATGGTTTTCATGCTTCCATGGTCAAATTATGAAGGTTGATATATATATGTATGTTGTTGGTGGGCTGATTTATATGTATTTCGGAATTGGTTGGACTTAGTACTCTTGAAGTACATGATTTCATTTACATGAACAATAGCCCACCATGTGTTTGATAAAATGTCATTGATAGAATTCTTAGGCAATGGAATGTCCAATGTACATCCTATGAGTCGGATGATTATATAATTATCGAAATGATGATGAAAGGGATACATGTATATGATTTTCTCTATATAAGTGTTGTGAGTCGACCAAGCCTAGCTCGGGGGGTTGTAGGCCCGGGTAACCGTATCAAGGGGTTGGTACCTTGGTTGCCTAGTACGGGGGGTAGTAGGCCCGTATAACCACATCGAGGGGTTTGTACCTTGGTCCCTAGCTCGGGGGGTGGTAGGCCCGGGTAACCACATTGAGGGGTTTGTACCTCTTTCGCCTCTCCAAGGGGGTGGTAGGCCTTGGAAAATACTATATTTATGGTCACTCACCACACATGTACTACGTCCCACTAAATATGATTTTTATGTAAGCGTCATTATATATATCATTTCATTAATGTGCTATCTATCGGGTATGATTATGCATTTTTCCTATGATGTCCATCTATTGTAGCATTGCATTGCATCTCATATACTTAGTACATTCAAACGTACTAACGCATACTCTATGCCTACATGATGTCACCATGTAGGGACCGGAGCACCGCTTGACCATCCTCCTCCGCGTGGCTAACACGATTTCCTATCAAGGTTATTGGTGAGTCCTCCATTCCGGGGACGTTGCTCATGATCTTTTGCTATGTATAAGACTTTTCTTTTTTAGTTATGTTTTGACTATGAGGGTGAGCCCGGTAGTTTGTCTTGGCCCCCGCTAAGTACTCATGGTTAGAGGTGGTGTTGGACAAGTTGTGTATTATGCTTGAGTTTGACTCATCTATGATATTTATGTATCATTTCTTCTTTTTTTCTCTTGCTCCCTTAGTCCCGATTTCCCCCTTGATTATGCTTATCGCTTATGGTCATTTTAATTGCTTCCGCGACCAAGGATGTGTAATGATATGCTATGAGGCTTGTTTGGGGTTCCTTCGGGTTCCCCATTCGCCGGTCACGTCTAGGCCCTAGGCTTGGGTCGTGACAAATAGTCTTTACAAGATCTGTGAGACTATTAGTCCAAGGATTCTTATGATCCTTTTTTAGCCTGTCATATAACGGAGCTAAATCTCAAGACAAATTCTTATAGAATGGGGAAATGTAGTTTAAACTTCCCAGAAATCGCTGCAATTGCGTCTTATCTGTAATAATATCAGGGAATTTCGATGCGAATTCAATAGATCGCTGAATAGGAGTCATTTTTCCTTGACAAATCAAATGACCCAAAAATCTAACTTCTGTTTGAAAAAGACTCATTTTAGGTTTAGATATGACCAAACCATTTTGAATAACTATTTTCTTAAAAATGTCTAAATGCTTAATATGCATTTCAAGAGTCTTTGAGTATACCAAAATATCATCAATATAAACTATGATGAAATCCAAATAGGGATTAAAAATATCATTCATTATCTTTTGAAATTCTGAGGGAGCATTTTTTAACCCAAAAGGCATTACATTCCATTCGTACTGTCCAAACGAAATATTAAATGCCGTTCTATATGAATGGTCTCTAAATATTTGGATTTGCCAATATCCAGATTTTAAATCAAATTTTGAAAAGATATTAGCATCATATAATCTGGTTAATAAATCTCTTTTATTTGGAATAGGATATCTAATCCATTTTAAAAATTTATTTAAAGGTTTATAATTTATAACTAACCTGGGAACACCTCGTTCTTTTTCTGCTGCGTTATTAACATAAAAAGCAGTACACGACTAAGATGATTTGGAAGGCTTTATCAAACCTTTTTGTAATAAATTATCAATTTCCTTTTTGCAGAATTCAACCAATTTGGTATTCATCTGACAAGGACGTGATTTGGTAGGGATATTTTCCTCAGAGAAATCATCTTCATATAGAAGAGTTACAATATGTTTTTTTCGATTCCAAAAGGCACTAGGATGATCATCACAAATATCAATGGCCATTTTTTCAGAAATGAGTTTAATCTTTTCCTGTACTTTAGCAGATTTTAAAGTATCGAATATATTCATACTAAATATCTCAAGTTGTAAATAATCAACATGCTTTTGTTTCATTTCAATTAGAGCATTAATATCTCTAGAAATAGGCTCGGTGATAAAAGTATAACTAATATCTTGATTTTTATAAGTAGCAGAAAATCCTTTAGCATTTATATTAATAAAAGGATAAATTGCATTTATAAAAGGAGTTCCTAGAATAATAGAAGGGTATAACTGATTTTTTACTAAGAAAAAGAAGTGAGGAATACAAACTTTATTCTGGCAAATACGAGTATTAGATAATTTATACTTTATATCTAAAGCATGACCAGATGCAGATTTAACCATATGAGTTGTTTTTTCAAAATATTTAGTAGGTACTAGATCTTCTTGAATGCAACTCACATCAGCGCCACTATCAATCATAGCAATGTTAGTTATAGAAAAAGTATTATCAATTAATGTAGTACATTTAACATACCATTTATGAGCTGTAATAATTTGCATCATTCCTAAAAATATATTTTGTTTCGAATCAATATTCAAAGTGTTGGCAAGAGTATTTTTCTTCAGCAGTAGATTCATCAACCTTATTTTTTCCTTTGCTAGTAGCAGACTCAATCTGAGTAATACGATGATCATAAATAATATGATTTTGTTTAAGAAATTTAATTTCTTTCTTCAAATGTTCAATTTCTCCTTTTAAATCATCAAAAGAGGTATCACGAATAACAACGGCTTGTTTAGAAGAGAGTCTATTATGAACTTCAGACAAGGAGTAAGGAGCAGAATAATTAAATTCATCTTTAACCTTTTTATCACTAGGAATACTAGTTGAAGAGCTAGTTTTACTAGCAGCCAATTGAATGATCTTTTCACGAAGAGTATTAGCGATAACTTCTTTTAGAAGTTCTATCACATTGTCTGCGGTGATAGTGAACATATTCATGTCTTCAAACTGAGATTGCAGCTTGTAGAATTCATCATGTTCGCAGTAACAAATATCACCATGACATTTGCAAGCATCATTCGAATCTTGATGAACCTTAGAAGACTCAGGTTGTTCATCCTCTGTTGCATAACTTGCTTCAGAATCATCATAATCTGATTTGGAACCAGAAGTATATAAAAAACTATAAATCTTCTCTTGAATATCATTATCAAATTCTAGAGTCTTAAGCTTTTCTAACTTACAATTTGGAGCTATATGCCCAAATTTTCCACATTTATAACACTTAATCTTATCAAGATCTCGCCTTGATCTATTCTTGGTAAATATATGAGATTTACGATGAGCCCTACGCTCATCTCTTTCTTCTCTAGGCCTTCTCCTATATCTTCTTTTCTTATGATGAGATCTATGAGATTCTGATTTAGAAGTTTCTCGGTTGGTACCTTTAGAAGCATCTGGTAAACCGAACTGAGTACAAAAATCTCCCAATTGAGACTTTTCTCTAAGCTTATCCATCTTTAGCTATCTTGAGAGTTTTAACTCATTGCACAAATTTATGCCTTCTTGCGTACAATCTCCAATAAGCTTTCCATAGGTAAAATTACTATAGGGAATAATTCCTTGCGGATCTCTAAGAGTCTTTTTCACTCTTTCTGCAAATAAAGAAGGTAAATCATCAATAAATTTGACTTTCCAGAATTCTAAGCCATTTTCGGGAAGTTCCATTACCCGACTTAAATAAGTGTCTTTATACCATCTAAACTCACCTAAATGTCTACATCTAAGACCATTTAGTAAAGATCTAATGGTTTCATATTGATTGGTAAATCTACCACTAAAATGTTCTAGGATGGTCAAGACTAAAGTATAAACATCGTCTTCTCTATTTTTAACTAAAGAAAATCCTAGGTTATCAACTCCTTCGGCTGTAGCCTTAGCGTTTATGACTGATGCCTTTCCTTCAAGGGTCATATAATTATCCTACCAACCTCTTAATTGACCCGTAAAACCTGCAATAATCATTTTGTAAATAGTCTTGTCAGTGTTACTAACGCTCTTGCAGATGGTAGCATACATAAGCATCCTATGAACTAAAATAGTTAATTGTCTATCAGTCAAACCATCGAGATTCCATTCATAAATCTCGCTTCCACTATAAGAGGTGTTAGTTTGATTCCAATCTCTTTCCTCTATTAAAACATCTTGAGGAGTTGGTCTGGGATAATAGTAAGTTTGCATACTAGGTTTTCTAGCATACGTATTACCACTATTCTTCTTTGGATAACCATGAAGTTTATTAACTTCCATTTCCACTTGTGTCTTGAAATCAAAAGTGGCTTCCATTTCATCTGCAAAATCTTCAGCGAGGCTTATCGATTTCGCACTTGCATCAAATTCTGAATTTTTTTTATCTAAAAGGCTTTCAAGATCATGAAGAGGTCTAAGAATAAAATCTTGAATCTTAGGAGGTCTTTGAATAGGGACATCAGGTTGTTTGGACATAGAAGCCTGTTCAGAGACTTGTTTCGCTGATTTTAACTTGTCATCAATTTGAATAATCAGATTAGTTAGATTATCTAACTTCTTATCTAGAGAACAAATATGTTCACCAATGACTTTAACATACAAACCCAAATAATTATTTTGAGAAATAAGTCGATTAATCTCATTAATACTTACCGCGGCCACCTCATTATCAATAAATTTATGAAAAGCAATAAAAGTAGTACAGTATTATTTGGTAAAATAAACGGAGCTTGAGGAGGATAAATGGATTGAATAATATTACCTGATTCATCTTTGTAAGATCGTTCAAGAACGTTGATGAATAAAGGTAAATAAGTGGTTATAAACCAAGGCACAAAGAACATAATATGATTATGTAATGCACAAGTTTCATAAAATTCTTGAGAAATATTATTTAAATCTTCTCTACTGTAAGTGTCAAAAAACCAAGTTTTAAACCGGTTCCATTTTTCATTTAAAAATTCGTTTTGAATATATTTTCTTGTCAGTGAACCTGGACTAAAATCAATTTGATGTTCTCTCATCATTAAGCATCATTAAGATTAAAATCCATCTCAGATACAGAAGGAATATCCTTATCAGAAACATCAGATGATTTATCATTTGTTTAAACAATGTTTAACCGAGGATCAATTTTATTTTTTTGTTTTTCTGCAGATATAACTGTTGATAAAGTATGAAATGAAGCAGCTCAATTTCTAGCTGGACCATAACAAGGTTCTATCGGAGAAATATGTTGAATAGCCAATTTTCTATCAGAAGCAAAAGAATGGCTACTATAAGGAATACTTTTTTCATCAAACTGCATACAAATTTTTCCATCAGAATTTTAACTAATATGAGAATATTTAGAATTGGTGACAGCATCTGTCAGTTGTTCAGGGGGTATAACAGAATCTAGAATCCAAGTAGTAGGAAAATTAATTTCTTCCCATTTTATAGGTCTTCTAGTAGTGACCTTAGATCTGGCGAAATTAGTTTCTGCCAAAATAGTTTGATCAGATGTATCATATAACTTACATCTAGGATTCAAAGTAGCAAGTAATTTAAAATAGATTCTATAAGACAAACAGATTAATTCAGATCCAGCTACATAGTTATAACCATGCGTCTTAACATTCAAAGTTAAAGCATCTAAGATATTAGAATCAGTCAAAGATAACTGCAAATTTGGCTGAGCATTAAAATAAATTGGGTCATAGGCCACTGTAGATTCTATCGAACCCATCAAAGACTGTCGAAAATTAAGATTTCTCGCATCACGAAGAGCAGCTAAGAAAGTCTCTGGTAACCCTTTAAGAGTCAAAGGCTTGAAAGCAATTTGAACCATGCCAATATGCAAGAATTTATATTGAGATTTATAAAATTCAATATCACGCTTATTTAATAAACGAATAGTTTGTTCTGACAAGTTTAACGTCAAAGATTGCTCAGTTATTTTAATCAACTGTTTATTTGAGATTTTATCAAACCAACCATAATCATAAATAGTTTTTATATTCACTTTCGGAATAGTCCATTTGTTTAACAAATCAAGGTTTTGAGGTATATCTACCTCTTCTAACCGAGTACTTTTAATATATTCTTGATCCATAAAAGAGAGAATATATCTATGCCGAATAACTAACTTCTCTCTTATATAGACCATGAACGGATCTAAGCTTTATTTAAATATAGCGACAAAAACAAATTGTTACATGTGTAAACGAATAAGAAATGATATCATATAATAATTTATTTCATCTTTGATTTTATTTGAGAGAAAAATCAAAATATAACTTATTCTCATAATTCTTTTGGTTGAAATAAGATAATTATATTAATTATGATTTTTAGTAAAAAGTAGGATTATAGAGGACCAAATGACTAATGTTGTCAATATGTGTAGCTAAGTTACTATTACAAATCAAAGTAGAACAAAAAAATCTCTAGTAAAAGTAATTCGTAATTATGCTTCAAGAAATATTCTTCTAAGACTTCCTTTGTAAGTAGATCCACCACCATGTTCCACTCTCTAAAGCTATGTCAAAAGCTCTCATCATATGCTATCAATTATTTTTAACACAATTAACAATAAATAAAATAAATTATTTAATTATAATAATATAAAACACTAGAAAAATATAAACAATTGTTAATATGGTATTGTTCTATGTATAGTATTTATAGTATTTATATTCTTATCATGCCAAATAAAAAAATATTTACATCAAAAAGGGAAAGAAATCTAAACTACAATTGTAAGTTATGAAATTATTAAGACTAAAAATTGAAGGGTATGAGTTATGAGTAGTTACTCTTTATGAATATATTAAACTAGTAAAATTACCCGCGCCTCACGTGAGAATTTGCTATTACAGAATTTATAAAACAATACTTAAAACCTATGTGTCATTAAAATTAAAACACTATATTATCTTAAATGCAAGATAACGTAGTAACGAACATTAATAATGCAAACGAAAATGATAATTATAACATCTTATCATTTATCTTTCAATCAATTATATTTAATTTGATTTTATAATTTATCTTTTTGCTTCCGGGGAGTGTTACTATTTGATATTTTGGAGATTCAAATGAACATCAACCTGAGATATTACATTTTCTAATAAATAAATAATCGTTGGTGAAGGGATAAATAAATTTAAAAAGGTTGAAAAAAGTGAATATATATTCTAATTTTAATGTGTAGAAAGTTCAGTCATACCTTTTGTTTTACATATATCATTTTAAAGTTTCCCCATTTAAATGTATCATAAGAAATTATTAAAATGGAAAATTAAACGAAGATTGTATCATGTTAGACAACAATTCAACTTATTATATATACGGGGAAAATATTACACAAAAACTATTCAGTTTGTTTGGGTACTTTTTAAAAATCAGCATACCAGAGTGATGAAGTTCAATTTGAAACTACACTTCTATTTCAATCACAGTGTCTAGAAACACATCTATTACTTCAAGAAAAGTATTTACAACTTGCAGTAAACTTGAGAATCTATCCATACTTCATATTGAATATGAGCAATTAATTTATTGGGTAGTTATTTATGTCTTTGGGATTAAATGAGGCTCCAGTCTAGTCATATTCCTCCATAGGTCATCCAACACAACATCCTTGAAGCCATGTCAAAGGTTTATTAATTCTTGTCTTCTTTTCCTGGTTCACTTCGCACACAAGGCACGATAAGGTTTTTAAGGTCTTTATGTCCTTACCATGACATACCAAATTTGAATTATGTCTTCAAGAGATGTTGTATAGATTTTTAAGGAATTTTTTTTATTATACCTTCAACAATTCCTGTAGAGAAAACGTGTGTGAAACTTATAACAATAACTTTGCAAAAAAATAATGTCACGATCCGAGCCTACACCCTGAACGTGGACGACACTCGAGAACCATTATTGGTCCCCATCGAACCCTCATCTTGGCTAACTACAAGCGGAAGACTAACTCAGGCATACACATAAGCATCAAATTGAAAGAAACGTCTAAAAATAGTTTACTGAATCTCAAAACTTCGCTGAATATACTAAGTATGAAACATAAGTTTTAAATAAAATATTTGAAACTGAAAGACTCTCCAAAACTGTCTATCTATGAGGCCTCTACTATACAAAGATGAGTGTTGGGACAAAACCCATGACTCCTCAAAAGAACTACTACTAGCAACTTATAAAACTAGAGTCCTCCGAAAGCAAGGAGACCTCACTCGAAAGCTGACGAGCGGATGAAGTGCTCTCAACAAACTCTTGTTGAGGTACCTAAGAACCTGTATTTGCATCATTGAAAGATGTAGGTTGAATGACATCAGTACATTGAATGTACGAATATGTAATATAGCTGAATAACAAATAACTGAATGAAAGGTCTATTGTAGCTATGGATATATACTCAACTGAATGTAAAGAAAAAAAAAGTGAAATCATTAAAACTTTACAAAAATACTTACTCATCTCGGAACTCAACATATTAAGTGATATAATAAAAATACACTTTTAACTCTATTTGGGAGATTCTCTAACCGACAACCACCACTATGATCTACGTGATGATACAACGTCTCGCCCATGCTGTCCGAACTGTCCTATACTTTGTCGGGGTATAGAACACCTCAACTAAGTGGATCCATAAGCTCTGCCCAAAGACACTTAGGATTCATCTAAAAAGTATAATCTTGTACCCATGCATACATGGTTTATGAGGAATGTGAGTTGTCTGAACTCATCTCCATATCGGTGCTCAATACTAAAAGATATGTGTACTCTTTTTCCTTCACTAGGATTTTTTCCCACTGGGTTTTTTCCTTGTAAGGTTTTAACGAGGCATATTATCTATGGACATCCAAGGGAGAGTGTTATGAAATATTATGGTATGGATGTCCACTACACCAAGAAGTTGTTATGACTAATTATCTTCATTACTTTCCTCCATTATGAAGATAACCTCCACCTTTATTATGATATGGATGTCCACTATACCAAGAAGTTACTATGACTAATTATCTCCATTACTTTAATCCATTATGAAGATAACCTCCCCTTTATGACCATTATTCTTTTAACCCTTCACCTACATAACCTCCTCAATTATATTCATGTTAATGTCATGTTTATAACTAACATTTTGTATGCCTCTATGTTATACTATAAATAGAGGCATAAAAGTTCATATTGTGTGAGTTGAAAATTTGGTAAACACTTGAAAAAAAAGAAAGTTATCTTATATTGTTCCTCTTATCTTATATTTTTCTTGTCTTCTTCTTTATATTGTTTTTATTCATAAGTTTTACAACCAGACACATATTTTATTTAATTTTTAAACAAATAAGAAATCATAATATTAAACAGAAAAACTCTTTTGGTAGCCTTCTTTTGGCTCAAGTTTTGAAATGTTGAAAAAATGAGCAGGGCAGAAAAGGTGTGTCTTTCCCTGTTAAGCTACTGCAAAACACTTGGAAACCTCAACCAAATCCACGCCTTTGTTTACAAATCCGGCCTTGAGACCAACCCACTAATCGCCGGAAAACTTTTAATTCTTGGTGCCCTTCAAATTTCTGATGCTATTGATTACGCTCGCCGTCTGCTCATACACAATCCAAACCCAGATGTGTTCATGTACAACACCCTCATCCGAGGTGAATCTCAGTCAGACTCACCTAAGAATTCAGTCAACTCATTCATTTACATGCTGCGACAATCATATTCTCCTCCTGATAGTTTCTCCTTTGCTTTTGTACTCAAAGCAGCGGCTAATTTACGGTGTTTAACAACTGGGTTTCAGCTGCATTGTCAAGCTATGACTCGTGGGCTTGATACCCATCTCTTTGTTGGAACTACAATGATTAGTATGTACGCGGAATGTGGGTTTGTTGAGTTTGCTTGGAAGGTGTTTGTTCAAATACCTCAACCAAATGTTGTGGCGTGGAATGCAATACTTACAGCATATTTTCGAGGGAGTGATGTAAGTGGTGCAGATACAGTGTTTGGTTTAATGCCGTTTAGGAATTTGACTACTTGGAATGTAATGCTGGCAGGGTATACTAAAGCCGGGGAACTTGAGCGTGCAGAGGGGTTGTTCTTGAAGATGTCAACTAGAGATGATGTTTCTTGGAGTACTATGATTGTTGGATTTTCTCATAATGGTTGCTTTGATGAGGCGCTTCGGGTTTTCAGGGAGTTGGTTGGGAGTGGAAGTAAGCCGAATGAAGTGAGCTTGACGGGTGCTTTATCTGCGTGTGCTCAAGCTGGGGCGTTTAAATTTGGGATGGTATTGCATGCATTTATAGAGAAAGTGGGGTTGGTTTGGATAACTTCTGTGAACAATGCACTTTTGGATACTTACTCCAAGTGTGGAAATGTGTTGATGGCTCGTCTCGTCTTTGAGAGAATGCTTGGGAAGAAAACCATTGTTTCTTGGACTTCTATGATTGCAGGGTTTGCAATGCAAGGATATGGTGAAGAGGTGATAAAATATTTTCATGAGATGGAAGAATCTGGGACCAGACCTGATGGGGTCACTTTTATTTCGGTACTTTATGCATGTAGTCATACTGGTTTAGTTGAACAAGGTCATGAGCTATTCAGTAAAATGACAGAAACTTATGACATTGAACCAACTATTGAGCATTATGGTTGTATGGTTGATTTGTATGGTAGGGCTGGTCAGCTTCGTAAGGCATATAATTTTGTGGTTCAAATGCCAGTACCACCCAATGCCGTTATCTGGCGAACACTTCTTGGGGCTTGCAGTTTTTTTGGCGACATTGAAATGGCTGAGCAAGTTAATAAAAGACTCTCTGAGCTGGATCCAGACAATTGTGGTGACCATGTTTTGCTGTCCAACATTTATGCATTTGCTGGGAAATGGAAGGATGTTGCCATGGTGAGGAGATCAATGGCTGAGAAAAATATGAAGAAAATACCAGGTTGGAGCATGATTGAAATAGACAAGGTCATGTACAGTTTTGTAGCAGGTGATAAACGAAATGAGATTACTGAAGAGGCTTATAATAAGTTAAGTGAGATAATGTTAAAACTTAAAGTAAAAGGTGGTTATATTCCAGAGGTAGGCAGTGTTTTGCATGATATAGAAGAGGAAGAAAAGGAAGATACCGTGTCTAAGCACAGCGACAAACTTGCAGTTGCTTTTGGTATGGCAAGGTTATGTAAGGGAAGCACCATACGAATTGTAAAGAATTTGAGGGTGTGCAAAGATTGTCATAGTTTTATGAAGTTGATATCTAAAGTCTACGGATTGGAGATTGTGGTTAGAGACAGAAGCAGGTTTCATTCTTTTAAAGAAGGTTCTTGCTCTTGCAGAGATTATTGGTGAGGGATGATTTATGGTCCAATCAAATTGGCAATGCTCTCATTTTCAGGATAAACATGTTGACTGCAAACAGAAGACCCACATTTTGGATGACATGGAATCCTCCATGCTTACCATCGAAATGAAAGAAAATGGAAAAGAAGTAGCAAACATGTCTGTCAACTAATAGACTTGGAAAAGGCTACTGCATCAAGCTCCTTACAGATCTTCAGGTCTGTGATATGAGGACTCTGCTTATTTAATAACTAAAGCATAATGGCCCTGAACAATATTGCAAACATAAATTTGACTTTTGCTTGATACAGAAGGTTTGTTCACTTCCAGAGCCTCTGGGAATGTTGTTCAAGTTATTTTAACATGCTAGTCTTTTTAATTAGGAAGCAGATGCAAATGAAAATAGTGTGAGGCCGACAAATTAACCTACAGCATTGTCGATAGTAATAGATTGGTAAGCTGTTCATTTTATGACTGAAAGAAATAAATGTTTCTTCTTTAAACTGCATAGTGTCAGGAAAAGAGGATTACAACAAAAGTGTGTCATGGGTTATAATCTTCTGCTCTGTAAAATGTTCTTGTTTGTAAGCCCAAGGTCACTGCTGTTAATGTTCCTTCCATTCGTATTGAGGAATTGAATGACACTGTACTGTGCAATAGGAGGTCTGGACCAGGAACAATAAAAACCAAAGTTGAGAGACCGTCCATAGGTACAATTTTATGAAAAAGAATTTAAAGACAAAGCAAGTGCATTTTCACTTTCTTTTATCTTTTACCATAATATGAAGACCAGAGTTGGAAATTCTTGTCCTTTCTTCTGGTTTGACTTATTTGATTCTTGTTTTATGACTCATGAACAATATCACTGCAGTTATGAATCCACCCCTTCAACTTGTCTTGTCAAGGGTAAGTTACCCAGTTTGTCAGTGCCTGAAGATTAACATAAGCTGATCTATAATGATGTATCATTGTTGTAGTTTGTGAAATTCTTAAATGCAATATCCTAATCGGTTTCTGTATGCTTCTCTTCGAAATCAAGCATAGCTATCATTTTGCATCTTGGTTTTCCTTCTCCATTTTCTTTTGAAGTTTGTCCAAAAGTCGTGCTTTGTTTTGATGCTAATTCTTTGTTTTTTCTGTTTGTACGATGCATCTGTTAATGCCCTTTTTTTTATGCCCCTCTGCATTAGATTATGTATAAAAATTCGTTAATAGGTTTAGAGCACTAATTTCTTTATAGGAGTACTCTTCTAATACTTTCAAAACAAATGAATCAGCTGAGGGGGGTGGAATGATGATATAGTTATTGCTGTACTCCCCCACCTAGACTGGTCCACCTCCTATTGGTTTTGAAAGATCTTATAGCAGGGGGGGAAATGAACCTAGATCTTTCCTACTTTGCACCTTCATAATTCTTGTTTAATAGAAGGCTCAACAGCTAGTTCTGTGATACCTGCTGGCCTAAGATCGACATAGATGTTAAATGGACAACACAATTGTGAAGCTTTTGAACTAGTCTTTCTCGAATAATTTCTTATTCTTGCAGAATTAGAAGCTAAAATCTGGGTTTCTGCTGCATATTATCCATTGGCTAAAATTTATATGTTTGACTGCTAGATCAGATTATTGAGGACATGACCTTAGATAGGAAGGTGTTGATGACATGTATTAGGGTAGAAGGTTTATATGTAGTGTAGTGTTGTCTTGTCTAGGGTGGTTGGTACTGTAGTTCTTATATTTTAAATCCATCATTATTTATTATTGTTTTCAATAATCTATCCTAGTATGTTGTTTATTGTGTTTCGCTTATTGCACTATTTTGTTGTTGTTGTTGCAGTTGCTTGTAACTGGCTATATTTTCTTCTTTGTATCTAGAATTGCTGCATTTGAGCCGAGGGTCTTTTGGAAACAACCTTTCTACCTCCACGAGGTAGTGGTAAGGTCTACGTACATGCTACCCTCCCAGATCCTACTTATAGGATTTCACTAGGTATGTTGTTGTTGTTTGACTGCTAGAACATCAAACTTCAGAGTTGGAAATTTTCATATAGAACATTTGCAAATGCTACGAACAATTGTATTTGATATTTTATGTTTTATTGTAGGTATTGTCTGCTAAGAAGGGACACTCAGGGAATCCACTACTTTCTGCTGTGGCTGCTGTAACTCATCGAAGAGCCATGTTCCATGGTAATTGTGTGCATTTTTCTGGAGCTTGCTTAATAGATCCTTGTGACTTTTGAGGTCTTTAGGTTAAGATCCCTTATCACTTACATCCATCTTGTGAGTCAAGAGATGTTCTCTGCAATAGGTAGTCTTTGTAGCAAAAGCTTATTGGCTAGTGAGGAGGACCAACATGCAAAGAGCGAGGCGAAATTTCTTTTCCTGAATGAGGGAAGTGGAAAGATAGTTAGGGAGAGGGATATACTTCTTTTTAGATTGTCGAAATTTTATGGCAAACCCTTTTCTTCTCAGTTTCTTTAGAACCAAACAAGAAAAGAGTAGAAGATCAGACTAAGGGAGATTTCACTTATATGATTCAATTTGACTTTTCTATCCAGATCGGAACTGGACATAGATGTCTTTGTTTGGATGAAATAAAGCATATTTTAGAGAAGAAAAGGCGATTGTGACTCCAAATATCATTGAGAGCAGATTACAAAGCTGCAGGTAGTTTGTTGTGTTCTTGCTGCTTATTTGACTGGTCTACTCGACCCAGTAAAGTCCTGCAAGGATTTGTCCAACTCAGTCTGGTGGTTGATTGGCCGATTCTGATCCTTATTCTGGCATTGTAGGTTCTCCAAAGAGGTCAAAAGCAACGATGAAAGCCCTCGGGGAGACCAAAAGGGGTGAGCAACTATGTTGAAGTCCCTAGTGCTGCTCTGCCCCAAGAGGAAGATCATTGAGATTGGTGCAGATCACCTTTCAGGTTTCTGCAAAAGATATTTGAGCTATAATCCTATGATGGTTGTCAAATCAAGTCCTCAGCACTTTATTGATGAAGAGTCAGTGGCTTACATGACCTTTTTGTTGATTTTGAGCAATATACAAAGACATCTAGGTTCTACCACTTTGAGTCCATCCTAAGAAAAGAGAGTTGCGTAGGAATACCATTGTAAGACTTGGTACATTTTAAATCTCAAAAATGAATATTTTGGTGATATGGCTCAAAATGACTTCTTTGTGAAACTTTTAAGGAACCCTTCGTAGGAAGTTGGGGTAGCAATATGTACAGTTTCACAATTTTCAGAGTCCATTTTGGATATTTAGGGGCCAATTTACAAGAATTAGACAAATTTATCAGTTCAAAAATTAATAACTGCAATCACGAAACAAATATAAAGAAAAATGATTTTTTTAAATCCAACTTGTGAGTACAACTCAGCGTATCCCCGGATTCTTGTCTCTAATTAATAGATAAGAGATGCACTATACTTGTGTAACTTTGCAGGGATATTATGAGGTAATAAGTAGTCTAGTTGATCTTTAGGGACTTGAAATAATTCAGGTCGACCATATAATTGAAAGTATAGATAATAATAGTATGTACGAAAGTGAAGTATGTGTAATTATGTAGTTTTCCTATTATATTTCCTTGAAAAGACATTTCAAATATCCCGTAAATTCTTGAGATATCCATTAAGAGATCAAGATATGCTGGACTATTCTTGATAGTCAAATACTTCAAAAAGATCACACATCCTTTAATGGAGAAATACACCACTAAAAACCTTCGAATCATGAAGAAATCTTAAGGGAGCAGAATCAAAAAGATATTGCAAACAATAATATAAAGTCAAAAGTTTATATTATAAGAAAACTATTTTTCGCCTATAAATGAGGAAAGTCATTTTTCTCCAACTATTTGATAAAACATCAAAAAAATAACTTGGTCATGAAAAATGTAAGAAACTTTGGGAATCCAATGGCCATAAGGCTTATTATAGAGAGCAAAATACATGACAAGAGAATTGAGATGGACATAAACAAACACAAAGCTTAATTGGCATGAGGGGTAGCTTTGAAGACCTTATTTTTGAGATATTGAAGAAATGAAACCACCTTGTCATGAGGGGGAGTGATTCCTTTAACTATAGGCAACTCAATTAGAGTAGTGACCCATGAGTATAACAATGGCGTCTTCTCTGCATCCAATAACTTGAAACCAAATACTTCCTCTTGTACTTTGTATGCCCCTAATGTAATAACAATCATAATATCCAGCATACCTATGTTGTTCCTATTAGTTGTTATCCCCAGTGAGGTGTTGTTAATTTCATCTTCCAGCACTCTCAATTTCGCGTAAAATTCCTCAAATGCTTTGTCTTGTTCTTCTCCTCTGAACACCTTCAGCATGCAATCATACACCTGCGCGCACATATTACCATATCTCAAATAATTAGACAATCGAAAAATATATGAGATGTGTTTATCATATTTTAATGCACTATTTCTTATCTATTTTGCTACTTAAAGGCATTTTTGAAACAAAAATGTAATAGTAAGGACATGTTTGAACATAGAACATAACCAAGATAACCTCTTCCCTAAACAATATTTGTATTGCCTTCTCTCTAACATGAGTTGCTCCAAAATAAAATTAAAAATGGTTCAATTTTTCCTTCCAACTATGCAAAATAAGACAGTTTGTCCTCCATCTAAAAGTTACTACTCTTAATTGTGCTTAAACAAAAGCTTGTATTGGAGACCATGAGGTTAATTAGACTATTTCGAATAACATTTTTTTATATAATGTACATTTTATGTTTTGTTATATAAAGTTATTACATCTATCAGGGTTGTCTCAATAAGTTTAGGGGCCTAAAGTCAAACTTCATAGATATAACATACTCAAAGTAATCCTACGAGTGAAGTCTTGAGAAAATAGATTGTACGCAAATCTTAGAAAGTAAGAAGGTAAATAATGAAAAAATTTAATGAAAAAAATAAGATAATGTTTAGAATAAAAAAAGTTGTCTCAAAAATTTAAAAAGTTTATATAATGATATTGAATAGTTGCGTTGAATTTAATATGTTGATATAATGATATTAAAATAATATTGATTTGTTGCCGTACTTGAAATTTAAAGATTACACCAAAAAATAAATTTATTTTTTTATAAATACATAACAATAGATTTTACATAATGCAAAAGGTTTGACCGTTACTTTAGAATATTCAATAATGATTGAATAAAAATAGAAAGGGGAATACAAAAGATGGATGTATCAATAGTAGTGTTGGTTCATTGTAATCACCAAGATATAAGTACCCGTTTGGCCATAGATTTCCCAAGTAATATTTGGGGGGAAATTTGGCAAATAGTGTTTGTCCATACAATTTGTTATTATTTAGCAAATATTTTTGGCAAATATCCAAAATTCTCAAATAATATTTTTTTCTAGTATTTGGGTCAAATCTCATTGTTTAATGTGTATTTGAGAGGAAAGAAGAAAAGAAATGTTGAATTTACTGATAATACCTGGTGGATGTATGAAGCCCAGAATCGAATTTTAGCTCTTTGGTAAGGATCTTGTGGAAACAGTGGTGACTCATTCTTCCATGTCTCATCAATGTATTCGAGAATTACAGAGGACTCACATATTGGGTTTCCATTATGAACAAGTATTGGTACTTTCTTGTGAATGGGATTGTATTTGAGCAGCAATGCACTTTTGTTCATCAAATCTTCTTCCACATACTCATAAGGTATTCCTTTTATTTTTAGAGCTAGTTCTACTCTCTTCACATAAGGGCTAGCCCACATTCCATGAAGAGTAACTCTGTTTTCCTCTTCCATTTTCTTTCACAACTAACATCTAATGTTGAACATGTCATATAAATTCTTGAGGTTTTGGTTTAGTCAACCATACCATACAATTCTTTATTCCTTGAGGACAAAGGAAAATTACTACTTGTCCATCAAGATTCATGACATAGTGTTGGTGTCATATGTACTAATGGACCCCACATTTAAATTAGCTTAATTTGGCTCGAATAGATTTAACAAAATTTAATTGTCTAAATTTGACTTGGATATATATTTTCTCTAATCTTATCTTTGTATATTATTATAAATAAATTATATATACAAGAGACTTCACGACGTGTTTTGAAAAAAAAATTAAAAGATTTTATTTATTTTGTTCTACTATAATTTAATTAGGGAATATATTTGTTTTGAAATTATGGGATCCGTCTCTGTCAACGTGTCTGCTTTACCATGTTTCGAAAAAATAATAAAAATTATATATTTCTTTTGTTCTACTTTAGTTTAATTAGTGTATAACTTTTTTGAAATTATGGGATCCGTTTTAGCTATGACTTTTTGGTTCAAATTCATACTTTTTAGTTATAACTTTAATATTTTGAATGTCGGTAATATTTGTTTATATCTTGTAACCACTTTGAGCAAAAAATCAGCGGTCAATGACAAAATTTAATTATGGACCTCTTCACATTAAATTTGCGCCAACAAAAAGATGATCTACTACCATATTAATATATTACGTATAATTTATTTTAGGGTGTAAATCATTTATCAATACAACTTATAATTTATTACTCCCTCCGTTTCACAAAGAATGACCTCCTTTCCTTTTTAGTCAGTTTCAAAAAAATGACCTCTTTCCTTTTTTGGTAACATTTTACTTTTTGCTTTCCACGTGGCATGTTTAAGACCACAAGATTAAGGGCAATTTTGTACATTTGACATAACTTTAATTTAGGACCACAAGATTCAAAAGTCTTCTTTAATTTCTTAAACTTTGTGTCAAGTCAAACCAGACCAATCTTTGTGAAACGGAGGGAGTAATATTTATCAAGTATTTATTTTACGCTGAATGAAATAATTTAATATCATTTATTTAATAACACTTGAAACAAATTTGTAAATAAATATTGGACCCTGCACAACACTATCTTCGTAACTAGAATTAACGGAACTGACAGATGTGATGATAAGTACTCCTTTCTCTTGCGTCTTTGACTTGTCAGCCGATTGACAACCGCATTGACACCATTGGCCTATTTCTTAGTGCCCAAGTATGGTAAGATGAAAGTACGGTTCAATCGGTTATTTTTAAAAAATTATACAATTTCAGTTTTGGGTATTTTATTCTATATAACCAAAATTAGATTTTTTTTAAAAATCATTTCAATCATATCGATTTCTCTTAAATATCAGTACAATTAACTTTTGATTTATTTTTCTTTTAAAATATCACCTCAAAATATACCACTATTAATATGTTTCTTTCACAAATATGTTTTTGAAGAAGCAGTTTAATTCTTCCCCAAAAAGATAAGAATATAAAACTTTATTGTCGTATTGTTTGATCTTAATATTTAATAGGAGTGTTTGGATAGGTTTTGTTGTATTGTTTGATAGAATATCTATTACAGTATGTTTTAATTTCAACCTAATTAAATAAAGGCATATTAAATAGTAAAGACCCAAAGTCATCTTGTCACCAGAGGCCTAGGACCTAAGTTATATTTATATTTGAAAAATGTTTTAAAATATATTTATATATTAAAATTAACATATTGTTAATATATAAAATATGTTTACATACATGTAAGGTTATTCAGTTCGGGTCGAGACTTTTTCGGTTCTTTTCATAAATTAAAAAGACCATTTCAGTTGTTCGGGACGGTTATACACTTAAATAAAAGTCCACAATTTTATTGAAACAATAGCATAAATTGGTTCGGTTCGATTAGGTTCGATCAGTTCTTCATAATCTTTTGACACCCCTAGGTAAGACTATCTCTGACTTATCTCTGTTTTACTCTTCAGGGTAAGACTATCTCTGAATTATCTCTGTTTTACTCTTCATTCTCTATATTTGAAGAATAAAATAAAGAATAGACTTACAACCATTATTTACATGACTCTCTATTCTCTATTTATAGAGAGGTGAATCGTAGTTCTCCAAATTTGGAAAATTATTATTCACTCTTTATTTCACTTTTTCATTATTTTATTATTATTTATATTATTTTGTAATTAACATATTATTTTTCATATATAGTCATTAATTAAATTTCTAATATTAGTAATTCTTGTTAAATGTAATATAACATTTTAAAAAATATGTTACTCTATTTAATATATATTACTTTCATCCTGAATTAATAATATTTGATTTTTTTAATTTTTGTCACTTTAATATAATTTGATATTATTATTAATTTTCACTATGAAGAATGCACAAGACTAAGATGAAATTTTTTATTTAAAATTACAATGCATTACATGATATTGAAATACAAGATACAATACAATATATAACATAATAATTTTATCACAATAATAATTTAGTAATTCGGTAGGACGTCTCCAGATTTAACAATATTTGGAAAAAAAATTAGTGTATGATCCAGAGAATTGTTGTGGTTGTGATTGCAGTTGTGATTGCTAATTTCTTTTTTCAATTATTCGTAGTTGTTCTTGTTGCATGAAAATCCCCGATTTGAATAATTTTTAGCTAGATATAAAAAAATTAAGAACAAAAATGCTTATTTTGAACTCTGTAATGCATTAATAGAGCATTTATGAGAGCACCATAATAGTCTTGAAAGTTGAGTATTTATGTAATTATATTTCATTAATGATTTCACTTTTATTTGAATTGTCCATTGATTTGTATATTATATAGTATAGCTTACATAAATCACATAGTGTAAAACCTAAATTACATCTTATCCCTACTCTTTTCTATTTTACAAAAATTCCTTAAAAATTGTAGCATCCGGATACAATATATTCATCCGGATACATAAATTCTGATACATTAAATAACTTAACCGTTGCACTTAAAAAGGAATCTAAATATAAAATTAATCATCAATCCCATGAATCACGCAAAACTGATTGATATCAATTTATTCCAATCCGTAATAGATTTAGAGAATTCAAAATTGAATTTTTCTTCTCCTCCATCTATCCCAAATTATAACAGAACCAAAATACATGGTGAATATATCAATTTTTGTTGAGATATTTAGAAATTTTGGTGGGCGATCTGAGTTATGAACGATATAATAGTGATAAAATAATTGTTGGGCAAGCGATTTTTTATTTGTGAATCTCATAAGTAGTATCAAGTACATAATTTGAGTTATGAACGATATTTTAAGGATTGATACTTAAAGCATCAGATTACAACACATTATATATCATAAGTTGAGAGTGATAGATAATTCATCATATTACAATACATTTATAACTTGATACATTAAGAATAACTATAAACATTAAAGAGTGTAGATAAATAACACAACTAATTTGGTATTGTGAATATAACCTTTTAAATTTGAATAAGATTGAAAAATACATTATAGAGCTTGATACATTATGTAGTGTATCCAGTGATGACCAATTAGTTCGCTATGATACATAGTATTAATATTTTGTATATGACACACACTGCAGCTTAATATAATGTATCATAGATTTAATCTGATACTCATTATACTTTCATATTCTAAAAATGACACCTTCAATAATCTTATTTTGTATCAAGTACATGATATGTAGGGATTGCTACTTAAATCATCATATTATATCACATTATATATCATAAGTTGATAGTGATACATAATTCATTAGATTACAATACATTTATAACTTGATACATTAAGAATAACTATAAACATTAAAGAATGCAGATACATAACACACAATTGATTTGGTACCGTCTATATAACCTTTTAAATTTGAATAAGATTGAAAGATACATTATAGAACTTGATACATTATGTAGTGTATTCAGTGATAACCAATCAGTTCGTATTGATTCTTCAAAAAACCAATGTCCTGGTAATTCATAATATTTTATGTATCAACCTAGTACATTTAAATTGTGATACATAGAAATACGAGAACATCAATTTATCAATAATGTATTAGAATTTTGAAACAACTTATAAAGACAATATTAAACATCAAAATACATTAAATACACAAAAATGTATACTTTGGACAGTGTGGATCGAGAAATTGTAGATGCAACTTTTCTAAGTCTAAGGAAAACCCTTCACAGACTATTGTGATGTTTGTGGCCCTTGACCACTAGCTAAGTTTGCCACCCCTCTTCCCCTTAAAACCAACTCTTCACCACGACCCCTCCCACGGCCATCAAGGCCTTCACGTGCCGTAAAGTGGCTCGTGGGAGTGTCCCTTGTTTTGGGCAGCCTTGACTAGGTATTGCCTAGTCCTCCACGAATGCCACCACGACCCGTGGTCCCCACCACGAAGCGTCATGGTGGTCGTGGAAGGTGAAGGCAGATTGATTGTCTACTGCCTAAGGTCTATCGACCCCACCACGACTCGTGTGAACTTCATGGAGAGTGCTAAGGCTAAATCCTTAGTTTGTAACCTCTCCCTTGGACCCTTGCCTAGGCTGCTATGTTCTGAGGTGTTACAGCTCCCGAAACATATGATGTAGATTGTGTCTAAGTCGGTGGCGGTGCTTGTGGACATCGTGAGGAGCTCTCTTTCTCAGCCCCAAACTGAGTAATTGCCCAAATACTTGTGTGACCAGATTTTGCACCTACATTTCAAGTCGTGACTCATCCCACATCTTCTCAATATCAAACTTCTTAGTAGCTACCGTATCTATATCAATACATAGTAAAATTAGCACACAGCCTGAGTGTAAGGGTGAGCCGCTTCTTGTCACGACCCGAGATCACCCCCTAGTCGTAACCAGCGTACTCGACCTCGAAGAGGTCTAATACAAGCCTCTTAGCATTCATTCATCGCATAGACACTAAAACCATAAGGAATTAAAAACTTTCTTTACCAAGAAAACATTTCATTAAAAAAAAAAACCAATAGCAAGCGGAAGACTTTCTAGACTTTACACATGATGTCTCAAAACCATCTAATACTTTAGAATACAAAATTCGGGACTAATCCCATACACAACTTAAACAATACTAAAAAGACATAAAAGAACATATGGGGTATTGTCCTCGAATATATGAGGACTCACCAAGTCTTCATCTTCAACACTTAGAAACCTATCAAATAGCCATGACATGTCATCATCTCCAAATCCCTACACTTTAGTCCAAAAAGGGAAAGAAAGGGGTTAGCACAATTAAGTACTAAGTATGGAAACCATGCAAAAACATGTCAAAAAGGACATTTTCAAGGAAGTAAATGCTTTCATATCATTTGATAAAACCTTTCCTTTACAGGTATAAGAGACATAATACAAGTCAACATTAACATATAAGACCATAGCCAACCATACATATACTCAACATATGTCCATATACAACCCATGCTTAACTTTAAAAGAACACATGTCATTTCATTACCATAGGATCTCTACCTAATATAATCTTAAGACACACTTGAGTGAGACAAGAAGTGACCGCCCATACAACCTCTTCAAGCACACTTAAGTGTTCCCCAAGATTACCTTAGATAAGGACATTTCCTTTACAACATGACATCAATAGACCAACATTCTTTAAGAAACCATTTTGGAGACATTCAAGCACATAAGGGGACTTTCATACATTAGCCATTAAGGCTTAGGGAACTCACTTTAGCATCTTCAAAGCCTACTCGTGCCATGTGTAGATAGCATCCCATACTACTACCTACACGTTGTAAAACCTATCCAATAACTAGAGTGCACATCCCACATGATGGGAATAGGCATTAACCGACATAGACCATGCGAGCTAGACATGGAATCCGGTGTCATAAAACCCTACACCGTGGAAGGTGTTCTACTTGCCAAGGGTAGAACTAGGACACATCCCATGTAGGCACATGGTTTAGGGGATATCCAAAGACGTTCATTGTACTCTTGCCTCATACTCGAGAGAGCTACCATCTTAACCATATCCACTCGGTACTTAGCCTTAGTTCCCATAAAGTAATTTCATTCACATGTATGTGCTAGAGAGGGCACCATCATTAGGTCTACCGACCCATAGCACATCTACCAAGAAGGGCACCACAAGGATCTACCGATCAAGGTTCATTAAGGATATCTCATTAAATCCCCCTAGAAGGGTGCCTTAGGCCTACCGATTTTTCATTAAGGGTGCCTTAAGCCTACCGGTCCAAGGTTCATCATTTCACACATGAGAAGGGATACCACCATTAGGTCTACCGATTTCATGGTTTTACATTTACTTAGGAAAGCTAGACTTATGAAAGGGCACCATTTCTTAGTTTTGCCGATTCAAGTCTTGGCCTAGAATTCCTCTTTTAGCATTTATAGAAAGGGCACCATTTCTTAGTTCTGCCCATTTCACACATTCATGCATTCAAGACTTTAAGTAACAAGGAGGGACACTTTAGTCTACCAACCAAGTCACAACATTTTCATTTAAGGATACTTCATAATCCAACATCATTTCATATATACATCATGAGAAATCATACTTTAACTCACAATGCTATCCACTTTACATAGGATCATCACAAGATCACATAAAACTCATTCACAACATACCTTCACATATAGCTTCATATAAAACTCATTCACATCATACCTTCACATATAGCTTCACATAAAACTCATTCACATCATACCTTCACATATAGCTTCACATAAAACTCATTCACATCATACCTTCACATATAGCTTCACATAAAACTTTACATATAGCTTCATATAGGACTTTACATATAGCCTCATATGTGTATAATAATACAACAATATAATAACATTCACATAATGCCCTTCATGGCCTCAATTCACAATAATACAACAAATAACCACCTCCACCAAATGTGGATCAAACCAACCAATAACAATTATATTAATACTAAGAGATCAAGCCATCTTACCACCCTTTTCAAAGGCCATAAGCCACAATACTCAATTCCATGCCAAATATACAATATTTATCAAGTTTGATCAACTTACCCTCTTTCCATGGCTATCTTCATCATCCTCATATTCCAACAATTAACAATACAATAACAATGATAATAACAACATTCAACTATACAAGCTAAGCTAAGCATAAGCCAATAATCAACATGAAGACCAATTCACAATTTTGTCCATTCAAGGCTAACATCCCAAGTCCTTCAATTCACTAACAATTCTTAACAATTCCACATAGATAAATACATATATGAACAGTCCACAACAATCTACACAATAATCGTCCATCAATTACACAAAATCAATACACCCACTTTAGGCCAAATTTAGAGAATTTGAGAAAACATGGGTTCATGGGGATATCTTTCTAAAAACCATTAATAATCATTAATAACAATATAAATCATCATTTAAAACCCTTTTTATGCAAGAACCCATGCTAGAATCGAAATTAGGACTTTAGGATTTTTGAAGAACTTTGAAAATACTTTGAATTAGCTCTTTGATTGAAAAAGGAATCAAAGATAAAGAGTCCCCATATCTTAATATTGAGAAAGCCCACGAAAATCGATGAAAGAAGCCTCCAATTGAAACCCTAGTTCTTCACCCTTCTTCTTCCTTGAGTTAGAGAGAAATATTTGAGAGAGGGAATGATTTTGGAAATTCTAAGAGGAGTGACTTAAATGAAAGGAATTAAGTCATAAAAAGATCTTATAGTTGCTAGGAAAAGAATAAAATAGCATAGGGTCAATTTTGGAAAAGGACTAAGGACCCATAAAGTCTTAACTTAAAAAATTCTGCCCCTTCCCGTCTAAACTCGTCCTTTTCTTCAGCCTGACAGTGCTTCAATATTTCGGGCATAACTTTTTACTCCAAGGTCAGAATTGGGCAAACTCGGTGGAGTTGGAAAGAGGACTCAAAGACCTTTAACTGGATAGGTAAAGGTCCACCTAATTCATTTTGAGCTAAAAGTTATGACCATTTAAAGTTGACCCTTACAACTCACTAGTTCAAATGACTAGTTTCCGGACGTCACGGTCATTTCTCATCATTTCATCAAGTTCTCAACTTGAAACTCACATGTGAGGCTCTAGTTTCACTAGTTCATTTTGAGGGTCGTTACACTTCTTTTGGGCTTTCATGGATTTATCTATTCTCTTTAGTCCATTGTGTAGACTTAGCTTTATTTTGTTTTGGGATTGCATCCCCGTATTCTAGACTATCTTAGATGTTTTGGTACACAACTTTCAAATTCTACGGGGAATATTTCCGCAAATGAAACGTGTTGATTATTTTAGCTATGAATTTTAACTCTAACTTATGAATTGTTGCTTTTTGGCGGTTTATTAGTTACGTATTGGCATAGTGAACGGTTCTCCCACTGAGGGTTTGGTGTGAGTGTCTCTCACGACAATTTAGGTCGTGATAGTTTGCTACATGATTTGCAGCAATAAACCAGTTATTAGTATTTACTCGTTTCGTCTCAATTTTTGTGATATTATTTTGACTTGGCACAAAGTTTAAGAAAAAAGATATTTTAAAACTCGTGGTATAAAATAAATCTCAGATATTTATGGTGGTTACAAATCATTAACAGAGTAAAAAAGTAATTTTAAAGTTGAATTGTTTCGAATCATAAAAAGTAACATTATTTTTTTAGACGGACTATAAAAAGAGGTAACATAAATTAGGAAAAAGAGTGTAATATTTAATACTTGAAGAATAGACAAAAAACGGTAATAAAAAATAAACTATTTAATTCTAAAACACAATAAATATTTAGTAAAAAACCAATAGAATAAAAGTTTCATGGCTAAATTGCATAACAATAAACAAACAATTCAAAGCAGAATAAATAAACATCTAGCTCCCCCCACCCCACCCCACTCCCCACGAAGTCTTTTTAAAAATTTGACAAAAAATAACAAAATTATTGGGCCGTAGTAGCATGGGCAAGTACCATTTAATCATAGGAAACTTATGTAGATCTACATTTTAGAAGCTAATTACTTAGATACAATCTAATTTGCAATATTACGTATCTTATTAGATTTTGGTGCGTTCGAATATACGTTGAATTACATGTATCTCAGGATACATATGGTCAAGTTTGTTTTAGATATATTGTATCCAAGTGGATTTGCATGTATCTGTGATGCATAATAAATCTCGATTGCCTTCTTGCCTCTCTCCCATCTTGCTTGTCATTCTCCTATATATCTAATATCACAAATACACGTTAATCACAACCAGTTACATACATATACATGTATGTAGTGTGATTTGGGTGAATTTGTGATACATAACAAATTAAATCACGCTCACCTCTCTCCCTATTTTAGTGTATTTCGTGGCAAAAATACATGTATCTAAGTGATTCTTTCTCAATATATGATAGAAAACTCTTAATCAATGGTAAAATACATAATATTTTGAAAGTATAGATAATAATAGTATATAGAGAAAACTATACCAAATATCCATAACATTAAAATAAGGTCAATTTACATAGATAGTGAATTACATATCCTTATCTACGAGTTATAGCACATTTTTTACTCTTACACAAATTAGCTTTATTCTTCTCTTAGAAATAACTAAATACATGTATAATAGTCTCCCACTCTATTCTTGATACCAGAAATAACTAAATACATAGTTAATAGTCTCTCACTCTCCCTCTCCATTCTTTTTTTTCCGTCCGACTTTCTCTCTCCCTCCCTTCTTCTCTTTTTTTTTTTCCGTCTCCCTCTCTTTCTCTTCCTCTTTCACCCTCTTTTATTAAAAAAATAATAATTAATTATTTTGATTTGAGACTTGGTTTTGAATTGATATTATTATAAATAATTTTAAAAAATGAAATTTATATGTTAATATTTAGGGATATTTGGCGAAGACTAAAATTTGTTTATTTTGAAGATATTAAAATATGAAGATTTTTTAATCATTAATAAAGTAAACAAATGTAAATTATACTTGTAATACATTTTCAATTTAATACCTTATATATATAGGCATTTTTCATGCACATGGTAAATATATAATTAATATATTTTTGATACAATACTAATACATTTTAACATTGTTAATAAGAGAAAAAAGATAAAAATAATTATAATACATTTTAGATTCAATATATAATACATATTATAGGCATGTTTCAATGCACGTGGTGAATATATAACTAAAACATTTTTAATACAGATGTATTATAAGTACTATGTGTGAATTTCAACTATTTCGGTACAATTTAAATTAATTTTACGTTGTTAAAATGTATTATATTTGTTGGAGTAACCAAAATTGAATTTATAACAATGAGTCTATATACACTCTGGCAGGGGCGTAGGCACGTGCAAATTAGGGGACACCCTTCGTCTCAAAAAAATATCGTATATACAAATAAAATGATACACAAAGTGATTAAATAATATATTTTGGACACCTTTGACACAGTAAATTGTTGTAGCCTAGTATATTTTAGACATTTTTAATGGGTTTCAAACACTTTGAATGAGTTAGCTAGTGATCGCGTGTTCTAATCACACAAGCATATATATACTTGGAGTAACTGGGTAGCATTTTCACTGAATCACTCTTTGATACCTTGATTGTATCAAAGAGTAATATTTTCATTGAAGTGACTTTTTCTTCTTTGATACCATCAGAGTATTACTATATATAATAAGTGGGAACATCTACTACTTAGCACATGACAAGTGTTCATTTGGGCCCATTTATTATTTATATATTTTCAATTTTCAATATATGTTGTCTATCTTATTCTTTTTTTCAACCTTTTATTTTATACTTCTTGAAATTTAATTACCTATTTATTACTCTCTCTATACACTTTTAATTGTTATGATTTCCTTTTTAGAGTCAAACTATAAGAATTTAACTAATATTTTACAATGTGTTTTTTCTTCATATTCATATGCAAAAAATTACAATTTATAGTACTTTTTGTATAGATTTTGCATATTTAAATTTTTTGTTTAAAATATCAAATTAATACAATCTAATTTAACTTTGAAAATTATTATATTACTACTATTAATAAGAGTGAATGTGAGGAGCTTCCCGTTTATGGGAATTGACAAAAAAATCCTCAGATGTTACGTTTGTAATTTCACATGAAAAATGTAATTCAATTGGTTAGTTAAAGGAGTAGTGCAACTGCATTTCATTTTTTGTATCTATTGGACTAATTTGTCCCCTTAAAACTACAAATAATTCGCACAACTTTCTGAAACATGGGCCCCACTTATTACTACTTAGTTGTATTGCTTTGGTGACTGATATCAACTATTCTCTCTCCAATAATATTTCTCCAGTATTCACTTTATACATTTTTTAAGAAATTACAAATAAAAGAGTAATATTACTATATCATTCTTTAAATATAATAACTATAATGTATTAAAAAATATAATTGAAAAATGACTATAATTAATGATAAGGGGTAAACTATCCATTGATTTCATAAAGTGGACAAGTATTGTAGGACATTCCAAAATAGTATAATAGACAATAATTATTGGACGGATGGAGTAGGATTAAATCTTTCTTTCAGTACTTTTCTCACATTAATTAATTTCTCTCAACATTCAATTAGTGAATCTTTAGTAGAATTAATTAGAATACTTTTTACTTAATAATACACACAATAAGCAATAAGAGGAAGCTTTCGTTCGTCTGTTCTTTTAAGGGTATGTTGCTAAACCATCAACACTGAAAGGTAGCTCTACTGATAATTGTGAAGAAAGCATATTAATGGATTAAAAATCAAAAAGAGGTAATTAAACCCTAAAATATTATACAGACATCTATAAAATTTGGTTGAAGCTCAAAATCTATTAGTGCCATATAAATTAGGATAGAGGAAATAACATATATTATTTGAAATAACATGAAATGTACTACAAATCACACAATAATTAGCAACTTCAAAATTTAAAGGACATACAAAAAATTTGATCAACTCTCAAAATTCTACTAATGTCACATAGTTTGGGATAGAAAAAGTAACATATACGTAAAATGTACTATAACTCATAATAATTAAATAACTTCAAAATCTAAAAGACATATACAAAATTTGCTTGACTTTCGAAATTCTATCAATGACACATAAATTAGGACAAAGAGAATATTGAAAATTACATATAAAGTATTATTAACCACAATAATCAACAACTTAAAATTTAAAAAACATACAAAAAAATTGTTTGACCGTTAAAATTTTATTAATGTCACATAAATTAAAATAAAAAATAAAAATATGTTGGGCCCGTGCTAGCACGGGCTACTGTAACTAATATATATATATATATATATTTATCAAATGGTTATTAAAGCTAAAGTCATGTTATAAATGGTAATAAATAAAGTAACATTAAAAAGGATAATTAATCAAATAAAATATATTATTTAAGTAAAAATTCCTTAAAATAATTAGGGAAAATTGTATATAATAGCAAACTATTAATTCAAATTAAATGCTATAAATATACTTTGATTTAATTGTACCCTATAGCAAACTATTGCTATTTTCGCCACTCTCCCTGGTGAAATCTCGCTCGCCACTCTCGTTTGGTGGCAGTCTCGCTCGCCTCTCTTGCTTTTATACAAATACAAATGTATAAAACGTGTTTGTGTTTGTATAAAGTGAGAGGAAATTGTATATATACATATATTTTCGTTCCCCTCTCTCCCCTCTCCCAGATCTCGCTCGCCACTCTCTCAAATCTCGCTCTCCTCTCTCGCTTATACAAACAGAAACGAAATGTATAAATTGCGCTTCTGTTTGTATAAATTGAGAGAAAATTATATACACACATGTAAATACATATATCTTCGTCCCATACACTTATAATTAAACAATACAACTATTTCTCTGCCCAGTTTTCTTTTGTCTTTCTCTCTTTCTCGTTTTATAGATTCACAGATTATACAATTGATCTTTTGTATACAACTGCTTTCTTTTGTATATGTATAGAGAATTATACAACTGCCTTCTTTGTATATGTATAATGAATTATACAACTGTTTTTTTTTGTATATGTATAGCGAATTATACATATATATGTTTGCTATGGAGCACAATTATGCAAACTTTGTTATAACATACAAATATGAATTTTGTGTTTGCTATATGTGAAAGTTGCTCAAATAATTATCCATATTAGCCCCTAATTACCGCAATGTCCATTCGTCAATAAATAATTACCGCATACCTTTTTGATGAATCTCCGCTATTGCTTTACTAGGGGGTGAGTGCACGGGGAAAGGTTTTTATTGATGTGAAAATAAGGAAGACATGATTGTATTTAGAAAATATATATTATATACATATTGTGCAAGGTGATACAGGAAGCGATACATGAAGCTTGTTGTAGAAGAGAAAATAAAGATATTAATGTTGAAGTTGCATGTAAGATTGTTGAAGTTGGATACGGTGTGAAGGTAATGCAGACCACGAGGTGAGCTGAACCAATGCACACCTCCAGTCTTTGCTTCCAGCTAATTAGGATCACTGCCAAAAAGATGACTTTTGAGAGTTCCATAGGCCATGTACTCATAGACAATTTTGTTCATCACAAAAACCACCAACCAACTCATCATTTCATAAAACATAACCAGCATCAAGGAGCTCTATTATATAGTGTACACGCGTTGCGCCGCACGATAGAGAGCAGCCTGTGGATTATGCAGATCGATGCTGCCAGCTTAACTCTCTGTTCAACAAATGATGTAATATATAGTTGATAACTTGGAAGTGATCACTTAAAGAATTAGATAAGCTACAACCGGGGATTGAATTGCAAGCTTTGCTTATGAATCCCTGTAGTCCTGCAATGATGAAAATACATTAATGTCATTGCATTAGAACTAAGCTTTCATCAAAGTGTTTATAACTGTTGGGTTTAGCAAGGTGTGAATGAGAAATAAAAAGAGAAAATGAAAAGTGGAAGAACCAATGAAAGTGGGAGAACCAATTTTGGAGGGAAAATGAAAAGTCATTACAAAAGTGCAAATGAAAGGTCATTTTTACCATATTGGTAGAAGAAAGGAAATTGTTGTCATTTTATTAAGAAACACTTCCTTTAGTTCTTAAAGGGTTAAGAAGAAGGTGCCCCCTCGCGCCGTCGTCGACGCTCGCTCGGCCTCGGCCTCAGTTTCAGTTTTGGATTTGGATTTGGCAAATGATGTGATTGATTGCATTAGAACTAAGCTTTCATCAAAGTGTTTGTAAATGTTGGGTTTAGCAAGGTGTGAATGGGAAATAAAAAGACAAAATGGAAAGTGGAAGAACCAATGAAAGTGGGGGAACCAATTTTGGAGGGAAAATGAAAAGTCATTGCAAAAGTGCAAATGAAAGGTCATTTTTACCATATTGGTAGAAGAAAGGAAATTGTTGTTCCTTATATTAGGAAACACTTCCTTTAGTTCTTAAATGGTTAAGAAGAAGGTGCCCCCTCGCGCCGTCGTCGTCGCTCCCTCGGCCTCGGATTTGGATTTGGCAAATGATGTGATTGATTGATAATATTTTGGACAAAATTTATTTAATCAATCTTGTTAAATCATTTCCTTTCTCTTATAAATTAATTCAGAATGTTAATTAAATAACATAATTAATTTGGCGCAACTGAATTTATTTGAAATTCACGTGTAACGATAATCCTTCCAAAAAGTCGTTACTTTCCCCAAACGGTAATCCTTTCGAAAAGTCGTTACTTTTCCCAAAGGACACAATGTTCTGGAAAAAAATGGGTCTGAACAGACGCGTTCCTTGCTGCAAATGGCTATAAATAAGAGGTCTTTTCCTTTTTTTTCAAACACTGAAAATTTTTCCTCTCTGCATACATTTTCTTACATAAATAAAATTGTTGATCGACTGAGTCTGTGTGTGCTCTTGTTGCTGTTCTTGCGTTCGCTGAAGTTATTGAAGTTTGAGGTATCACTACTTCTTTAACAGGTTAATCCGTTTTATTTTGGGAGGAATTAATCTGCAACCTCGGGTACAGTGAGGGGATTAAATTTCTTAAGGAAACACAGTGATTTCTGTGGACTCGGATTAAAAATCATTCTGTCTATTTCATCTTTTTTCTGTTTCTGTATTTTTGACTAACCTAAATACAAGAGATAACAATCTTAAGAAATTTAATAGTTTCTGTATTTGAGGTATCTGGAGATTAAAACCTTTATGGTTTTCTACTCTGGTTAAATTTTTAAAATTCATTCGATTAACGATTAAAAGAACATAAAAACTTTATCGTTAAATCAGAAACAGTCTGTGTAATGATTTATTCTTTACTGGTAGTATTTCACATACTAAATTGTCTGCTATTTGTGACAGAAAAATGACTAATTCAAGTCAAGTAAATGCTGGAACAGTAAGTGCTGCAACAACATTGGTTGCACACAATCGTTCAAATGCTGCCCTAGCACCGGCTGAGAAACCTGCAAAGTTTTCTGGAGTCGACTTCAAGAGATGGCAGCAAAAGATGTTCTTCTATCTGACTACGTTGAGTCTGCAGAGGTTCATTAATGAGAACGTTCCTGTTATGTCGGATGAAACTCCGCCTGAAGAACGATTCTTGGTAACAGAAGCATGGACACATTCTGATTTTTTGTGTAAAAATTATATTCTAAGTGGCCTGCAGGATGATCTGTACAATGTGTACAGTAATGTGAAAACCTCATAAGAACTCTGGGATGCTTTAGAAAAGAAGTACAAAACAGAGGATGTCGGAATGAAGAAGTTTATTGTGGCAAAGTTTCTGGACTATAAGATGATAGACAGTAAGACCGTCGTTACCCAAGTTCAAGAATTGCAGGTCATAATCCATGATCTTCTTGCTGAAGGTATAAATTTATTTAATACATATGTTGGAAATATTAAGTTTATTCTTAATACTCACATAATCTTTAATGTAGGATTGGTTGTGAATGATGCTTTTCAAGTGGCTGCAATTATTGAGAAGTTACCTCCATTGTGGAAGGACTTCAAAAACTACTTGAAACATAAACGCAAGGAGATGACTGTTGAAGATCTCATGGTAAGGCTGAGAATCGAAGAGGACAACAAGGCCGCAGAAAAGAGGTCACGTGGTAATTCAGCAATATCTGGAGTAAATATTGTTGAAGAAGATCCCACAAAATCAAAGAAAAGAAAGAAAGCATCTGGTCCAAAGAGCAATCCTCCTAAGAAGAAATTCAATGGAAGTTGCTTCAACTGTGGCAAACGTGGTCATAAGGCTACTGAATGTAGGGGTCCCAAGATGGACAAGAAGAAGGATCAAGCAAATTTGGTTGAATCCAAAGGAAAGATGGATGATCTTTGTGCAATGCTTTCAGAATGCAACTTGGTTGGAAATCCAAGAGAATGGTGGATAGTTTCTAGTGCCTCATGCCATGTTTGTGCCAACAAAGAATTATTTTCATCATATACTCCAGCACCTACAGACGAGAAGTTGTTTATGGCAAATTCCGTTGTTGCAAAGGTGGAAGGAACTGGCAAGATCCTCCTAAAGATGACATCAGGCAAGGTGGTGACTTTGAACAGGGTCTCGTATGTTCCGGAATTGCGAAAGAACCTAGTTTCTATACCAGTTCTGACTAAGAATGGATTCAAATGTGTATTTGTTTCTGATAAAGTTGTTGTAAGTAAGAATGAGATGTATGTAGGAAAAGGTTACCTCACTGAGGGCCTTTTTAAACTCAATGTAATTGCAGTTGATATGAATAAAGATTCTGCTTCTTCTTACTTGCTTGAGTCTAAATGTTTATGGCATGAACGTTTGGGACACATTAATAACAAAACCTTGCGAAAACTGATTAACTTAAATGTTTTGCCTAAATTTGAGTGCAATAAATCAAAATGTCAAGTTTGCGTTGAATCTAAGTATGCTAAGCATCCTTATAAATCTGTTGCAAGGAATTCATATCCCTTAAAACTGATTCACACTGACATTTGTGACATGAAGTCAACACCAACACGTGGTGGGAAAAAGTATTTCATAACTTTTATTGACGATTGCACTAGATATTGTTATGTCTATTTGCTAAATGGTAAGGATGAAGCAATAGATGCATTTAGGCAATATAAAACTGAAGTTGAAAATCAGTTGGATAGAAAGATCAAAATGATCAGAAGTGATAGAGGTGGAGAATATGAATCTCCATTTGCAGAAACATGTTTGGAAAATGGAATAATCCATCAAACTACATCTCCTTACTCTCCACAATCTAATGGAATTGTAGAAAGAAAAAAACCGAACTTTAAAGGAAATGATGAATGCCTTACTTATAAGTTCAGGTTTACCACAAAACTTGTGGGGGGAGGCTATCCTTACAGCAAATCGAATACTCAATAGAGTGCCTCATACGAAGACACATGTTATTCCATATGAGAAATGGAAAGGTAGAAAACCCAACTTGAAATATTTCAAAGTGTGGGGGTGTCTTGCCAAGGTCCAGGTTCCTATACCTAAGAGGGTGAAAATAGGGCCTAAGACTATGGATTGTGTATTCATTGTATATGCCACAAATAGTAAGGCATGTCTATTTTTGGTTCATAAGTCCGAACATCCGGATATTCATGATAATACGGTAATGAAATCAGATAATGCTGAATTTTTTGAACATATTCATTGTATATGCCACAAATAGTAAGGCATGTCTATTTTTGGTTCATAAGTCCGAACATCCTGATATTCATGATAGTACGGTAATGAAATCAGATAATGCTGAATTTTTTGAACATATCTATCCGTATAAAACTAGACTTGAGTCATCTAGTGGGGGGTCTAAACAACCTCGAGAAGAACCAAAAGAGAATGAAACCAATGAAGAGAGTCCAAGGCGCAGTAAACGTCAAAGGACAACTACTTCATTTGGATCTGATTTTGTAACATTCCTTCTTGAAAGTGAGCCTCAAACATTCAAGGAAGCGATGTTGTCTAGCGACTCAACCTCTTGGAAGGAGGCTGTCAATAGTGAGATTGAATCAATCTTAAGCAATCATACCTGGGAGTTGGTTGATCTTCCTCCAGGGAACAAACCCTTGGGTTCAAAATGGATCTTCAAAAATAAGATGAAAGATGATGGAACTATTGACAAATATAAAGCAAGACTTGTTGTCAAAGGTTTTAGACAGAAAGAAGATCTTGATTATTTTGACACATACTCGCCAGTGACTAGGATTACATCAATTCGAATGTTAATTGCCCTAGCTACAGTATACGGTCTTGAAATCCATCAAATGGATGCGAAAATCGCATTCTTAAATGGAGAGCTGGAGGAAGAAATCTACATGGAATAGCCTGAGGGCTTAGTAGTTCCCGGCAAAGAAAAGAAAGTATGCAAACTTGTTAAGCCACTTTATGGACTAAAACAAGCACCGAAACAATGGCATGCAAAGTTTGACCAAACCATGTTGTCAAATGGATTTAAGATCAATGAGTGTGATAAATGTGTTTACATTAAAGACACTACGGATCAAGAAGTCATTGTATGCCTATATGTGGATGACATGCTGATAAAGAGCAAGGACATTGCCAATATAAAAGCTACTAAGCGTATGCTTGCTAGTAAGTTTGATATGAAAGATCTAGGAGTAGCCGATTTGATATTGGGAATAAAGATTCACAAAACTCCTAACGGTCTAGCATTGTCTCAATCTCATTATATTCAAAAGGTACTTGAAAAGTTCAAGTATTTGAATTTCAAAAAGGCAAAGACCCCAATTGATGTGAACCTTAATCTTGCTAAGAATAAAGGTGAAATTCAGTCTCAATTGGATTATGCCAGAGTATTGGGAAGTTTGATGTATGTCATGAATTGTACACGACCAGACATAGCCTGCGCTATAAGTAAACTGAGTCGATACACAAGTAATCCCAATCAAAATCATTGGTTGGCAATGAAGAGAGTTTTGGGGTACTTAGAAGACACTTAAAACTATGCTTTGCATTACAACAAATATCCAACAGTTCTTGAAGGATATAGTGATGCAAATTGGATTACTGGGTCAACTGAAACGAAATCCACGAGTGAATATGTTTTCACTATTGGTGGAGGAGCAATATCTTGGAAATCATCCAAACAAACATGTATAGCTCGCTCTACAATGGAGTCAGAATTCATCGCCTTAGACAAAGCAGGTGAAGAAGCTGAATGGCTCCAGAATTTCTTAGAAGATATTCCGTTTTGGCCCAAACCAATGGCCCCTATATGCATACACTGTGATAGTCAAGTTGCAATAGAAAGGGTTGGAAGCGTTATGTATAACGGGAAGTCTCGTCACATAAGACGAAGACATAACTCTGTTAGACAACTACTCTCTAGTGGAATTATCACAATTGACTATGTAAAGTCAAAGGATAATGTGTCGAATCCACTTACAAAAGGCCTAACTAGAGAGGGAGTTGAGATATCATCGACGGGAATGGGACTATGGCCGAGAACAAGTCATCGTGACGGTAACTCTACCTAGAAGACTGGAGATCCCAAGATCTAGGTTCAAGGAGATCAAACAAAGTCATAGATGACGGTTCAACATTGTCAAAACATATTTGATGGTCCATTCTCATGATGAGACAATGTTCAGTAACCAGGATAAAGGCATAAGGACTTTTTAATGGTTTCTAAGTTTGATACAAGGTATATCAAATAGTGTATCTACGGGATAACACAGTTAGAAACCACCTATGTAAGTGTGAAGTGTAAGCCGCTTCAAGGAGAATCCGGTAAGGCCAGTTCTCTAAGCACTTATTAACCGAGATATATTCATGGCTGAAACGAACAAAACAATGAGAACCAAAAACAGTTCAAAGGTTGATTGTGTGACTTATGTTGTCTAGGTATACACTAAAGCTCGACGGTTCAAAGATATCAAATCTACCGATTGACCAAGTATATCCGATATATGTTCACTATGGAAAGTTTAAAGGGAAGCCTACTTATCCAGATGCGATTAACCCTTACTTACGAGACACACAAGTTTTTCATGCATATGTTTTAACAATAGTCATTCCCCATTCATGTGGGGGATTGTTGGGTTTAGCAAGGTGTGAATGGAAAATAAAAAGACAAAATGGAAAGTGGAAGAACCAATGAAAGTGGGGGAACCAATTTTGGAGGGAAAATGAAAAGTCATTGCAGAAGTGCAAATGAAAGGTCATTTTTACCATATTGGTAGAAGAAAGGAAATTGTTGTCCTTTTATTAGGAAACACTTCCTTTAGTTCTTAAAGGGTTAAGAAGAAGGTGCCCCCTCGCGCCGTCGTCGTCGTCGCTCGCTCGGCCTTGGCTTCGGATTTGGATTTGGCAAATGATGTGATTGATTGATAATATTTTTGGACAAAATTTATTTAATCAATCTTGTTAAATCATTTCCTTTCTCTTATAAATTAATTCAGAATGTTAATTAAATAACATAATTAATTTGGTGCAACTGAATTTATTTGAAATTCACGTGTAACGGTAATCCTTCCGAAAAGTCGTTACTTTTTCCAAACTGTAATCCTTCCGAAAAGTCGTTACTTTTCCCAAACGGTAATCCTCTCGAAAAGTCGTTACTTTTCCCAAAGGACACAATGTTCTGGAAAAAAATGGGTCTGAACAGATTTTTCTGAACAGACGCATTCTTTGCTGCAAATGGCTATAAATAAGAGGTCTTTTTCGTTTTTTCAAACACTGAAATTTTTTCCTCTCTGCATACATTTTCTTACATAAATAAAATTGTCGATCGACTGAGTCTGTGTGTGCTCTTGTTGCCGTTCTTGCATTCGCTGAAGTTATTGAAGTTTGAGGTACCGCTACTTCTTTAACAGGTTAATCCGTTTTATCTTGGGAGGAATTAATCTGCAACCTCGGGTACAGTGAGGGGATTAAATTTCTTAAGGAAACACAGTGATTTCTGTGGACTCGAATTAAAAATCATTCTGTCTATTCATCTTTTTTCTGTTTCTGTATTTTTGACTAACCTGAATACAAGAGGTAACAATAACTCCTTTAATCTCTAGTCTTAGAGTTTCAAAACTTTGATATTGTACTCATCCCTTACCATTATAGTGTTGGTCACAGAAGCTGCATGAGGAATAAAGACCTCCATCCAGGTGAACTTTTCTTTGTGTCATCTTTGCTACATAAATAATAGCCATATGACTAAACCTGCAAGAAAGATAATGGATGCAATACTTGCTCCAATTCCTATCCACAGGGATTATATTTTTAAAAGTTGATTTATCTGGAACATTCTCATATTTCTGTGTATATACGCCAGATTACCATTCCGACTCAACTTGAAAACCTCCAAACCATTCAAAAGAGCATCAGAACCAGTCGATGTATCTGGACCAAGTTGAACCCTGCTTTTCGAGGATATCGCATCAAAGTAATCCTCATGATATGCCTTGTTCATTCCCCCAGCTCGTGCGAAAATGCCGTAGTTGTCTGCTGCAGTTTTATTATTTATATATATAGATTTTGAAGATCTTTTGATTTGGTTTATTATAGTCAAACTCACAGAAACGTAAGCGAAGTACAAAATCAAAATCAAAATCTGGATCCATATCCAATTTTCATGTTCAACCGCTTCTCCATAATTTTTGTTGTTTCATACGCAAGAAGCGGAGCAACGAAGGTTTCATTCGGGGAAGCACAAGTAATGTTGGAATGGTTTTTGGCTTCTGAACTTGCATCTGAAGACTGCAATGATCATATAGCTTGAATACTCCTCCCACTTCCTCCTGAACCCTGAATCTTGAGTGGATTTAATTGATGAACCACCAATTTTCAACCTGTACATAGTCTGAATCCCTCGTTTACTTAAATTTAATTTAAAGAACTGTCAGCACCATTGCCACCATCTTTACTGATGGAGTCAACAAATTAAATATCTTATCAGCCACAGGGATCATCTCAATGGCACTAACAAATCCAAAAGAATTCTTGTACGTTTGGAATAAACTCGAGCACAAAGACATTGATATCCAAAGTAACATAATACTCCTTCATTCACCAATGGAGGAGCGAGTTCTTAGAGCAAAATCTCGCCAGCTACATTAAACTCCAAAACCAACTTCAAACCATTTTCACTTTTCACTTTGCCTTAAGTTTTCCTTGTTATTTGCGCTTTTGTTTTTTGATATTTTTCACCAGGTTTTGCAGCTCTCACTTTACTTTTTTGCCTTTAGCCTCAAGTTCTCTCTGTTTTTTGCATTGTACGTTTTTCATATTTCTTGAGATGGAGTGAGTATTCTACTAAGTTTAAAGATTCAATCTTTTTCTCTTAGCCTTCAAGTATTCTGCAGTTTCATGCATTTATATATTGAGATGAGATTCCACTATTTTGCTACTAAGGGCGTTCTTGATCTTAAGTGTTAAGGTGGAGAGATTATCTAGAATCGACAAACAACAGGTAGGGGACAATTACTACCTAATAATCTAGCGGTACCGATTACTAATTGTACTCAATCACTCATGAATGACTATTCCTTTCTTCCGAACAAATTGTCGTAAATTTTGACAACCCAAAATCAAATCCTATATTTTATTTTTGAAACATATACATAAATTTTTACAAAAAAAAAAAAACGCATGCATGCAATTGCAGTTAATTATTTTAAATTAGTTGATCAATTTTAAATAACTTAGTGGGATCAGTTTTAAATATATGTAAATATTTTTATCTTTTAAATTTTGAGTTATGTAAAGAGAAGTAGTGAATTCCTAAAATATAAGTAAATTGATTAAGAATTTTCTACTTCCAATTTGAAATTCCATAATTCAAATAATTTTAATTTTAATTTATAAATTAAAATTTAACAAAAAAGTAATATAATAAAAACTGTTAATTATAATTTTTTTTTAAAAATAATGCAATAAAAACAAAATAGAAACATAAAAAGAGTTAGCAGAAATTCCTATTTAAAAACTCACTTTCCTTATTTTTCCTCTTCAGTTCACACTTTACTAACAATTAAATTATTAGTTTTTAGATAAATTGATTTCAAAATTTAAAAAACTAGTAAAATTACTCGCGCCTCGCGCAGAAATTTAATGTTACAGAATTTATAAAATAATATTTATAACCTAATAGTCATTTAAAGTAAAACACTACAAAGGAAGTGATAATTATAACATCTTATCATTTATCCTTCAATCAATCATCTTTAATTTGATTTTATGATTTATCATTTTGCTTCCAGGAAGTGTTACTATTCTATATTTTTGATGAATCAAATGCATCAACCGGTAATATTAAATATTCTAAAAGTTCAACACTACCTTTTGTTTTACATATATCACTTTAAAGTTCCCATTTAAATGTATCATAAGTAATTATTAAAATGAAAATTAAAGGGAAAATGTACCATATTGGACAACAACTCAACTTATTATATATACTTGAAAGGTAAAAATATTACACAAAACTATTCAGTTTGTTTGGGTGTTTTTTTTAAATCAACATAGGATAATTATGAAAAGTATTTACAACTTGCAGTAACTTGAGAAATTTATCCATATTTCATATTGAATATGAGCAATTAATTTATTGTGTAGTTATCTATTTCTTTGGGATTAAAAGATGTTGCAGTCTAGTCATATTCCTATAGGTCATCCGGCACATCCTTGAACTTATGTCAAAAGTTTATTAATTTTTGTCTTTTTTTCCTAGTTCACTTCGCACATCAAGGTGCGATAAAGTTTTTAAGATCTTTATGTGTTTACAATGACATACCAAATTTGAATTTTGTCTTCAAGATATGGTAGTATAGATCTTTAAGGAGTTCTTTTACTCTACTTTCAACAATTTTAGTAGAGAAAACTTGCATGAATACTCAATTAATGTGTGTTATTTAATATGTACTAACAAATACTTATAACAATAACTTTGAAGAAACATAAACAACAAAGTTTAAAAGATGTACATCAATTAATAAAATAAGCATAAATTAATGACTGTAAAAGAAAATCAGGATCTGTAACAATAGAATGAAACAGAAAGGAAAAAATCGAGCCCACTAAATGCATAGTGTACCCTTAAGAAAATTATTCCCCTTTAGTACCCGAGGAATCGATCCTTTCAGGATAGGACGATTCTATTCACCAGTGTATTGATACAAAAAACAATGGTGAAGTGAGTCACTCAACAGGAGCAAAGTACACGAATATTTAATTGTGCACAAGAAGAAGAAGAAGTAGTTCAAAATTTTCGTTGTTTTAAAATGAGAGAAAATCCCTCTATTTATAAACAACAAAGGGTAGTGTGAACAAATATTTATTGTGCCTTATCAGAAAGGTCACAACTCTTTCGGAAAGGTCACTACCTTTCATAAAAGTCTCAACTTTTCATAAAAATCGCAACTCTTCATAAAAGTCACAACTCTTCAAGAAAATCACAACTCTTCATAAAAGTCGCAACTTTTCATGAAAGGCGAAGGCTAGTTCTGAAAATAAATAAATTAAAAGGGAATTCTGGATTCTGGTGACGCCACATAGGCGGGCCTAAGGTTCTCTTTTATATATATACTAGATAAGAATTGCCCGTGCTAAGCACGGGCCCAACGTGTGGTCTTATTTGTGATCTAAAATTGATTAATATAAATGAGACAATCGCATATAAACACCATTATATAAAATAAATAAATAATATAGCAGTTAAACGTGTTATCTATATATTTTGTGAATGTCATTATATTGAATGTTGTTTTTAAAGTGAAATATTTATGATTCCTACCGATAAAAAAGGAAAAAACCTTCAATTATATTTCTTTGATAGTGAAAATGAATTAAGAAATCGAATGGCATGTTCAAATAAATTAAATGAATATGTTGTGAGAACACTAATGGAAATATTAAAAATTAATCCATACTCTATGTTTTTAAAATCTTTAGTTGATATTCCACAACTATCTGATTTTTATATTGCACTTAAGTGTGATTCTGGCTTAGATCAACGTATATATAACTTACCAACATTTGCATATAACTATTTATAAATTGAACATTATACATATGGGAGTACTAATTACATTTGTATATTAACTATTTATAAATTGAACATTATACATATGGGAGTATTAATTACATTTTCATATAACTATTTATAAATCAGTTACTAATAGATATACACCAAAATTGATCAAGTACAATCTCAAATTATTTGAGGTCAATTATGTCTCATTCATACTAAAGTTTTTTCAATAATTTTTTTTTTTGAAGCAACTTTTGTATTTTAGCGCGGAGTCTGTTGATTTATTACTTATATAGATGTGATATAGCTACAAATACTACTACTACGACAATTCATATATTAACTCTGAAGTAATTAAATTAAATTAATTCAAATATCACCTCTAAAGTAACCAAATTATATTTTCATGAACTCAGTGCTTCTCAGAAAAGAAATTCTCAGAAATATGCAACTCCCATCATAAAAATGAATCAAGATATACAATTTTTCTTATAATTAAAAATTCAATTTGATGGAAAAAGAAATAGGCAAGAAACTGCTTAAGAAGTAAAGATCATTTGCACTTATACTATCAATACATGTATTTGATTGGACATGTGCATTTGAGCACACCAACAATTTCACTTCCTGAATTTGTCTATTATAGAGATTGATATAGTGGAAAATTACCAAAATACCCTTGGTCGTTGGTTGTTTTCACACTTCTATAGATTCTTAAGGCCCGTGATACGGGTCCAATATAATCGATTATTAATCATTATTTAATAAATATTAAAAGGCACTTCTATAGCATTTTGGTCAATATTAATTAATATTGATTCTGATAAAAAAATTAGTATAAAAAATGTTGAAATTACCATCAAAGAATATAGTGCATCATTGCATTGAGTTGCTCCTTCCTTAATTAAATATCTTAATTTTGAGTTTTGAATATGAAAAAAATTCTTAGTAGGGACCACTCTATCCGAATGTGCCCTATTTCGGCGTACATTAGAATTAATCGAACTTCAATATGAATATTGAATATTGAATAAAAAATATTAAATTAACCCAATAATATTTTTTAAGTATAATTGGTATTAAGGATGGGTAGATTCATTTTTTAAGTTGTTAAACACTCAAGTCTAATATTTAATTTATTTAGTTTTTACTATAATGACACAAATTTATTAGGATTCAATGTTAATTTGTCTGTTAGATTGAATTATATCTTATATAAAAATCATGAATTTTTAAATATTGTTAACTATGAAATTTTTTTTTTTATGTCTTTTAACATTCTAACTTGCTAATTATTGTTGTTTGATTTGTAATATCTTTTACGCAATTTTGAAATAATAAAAGGTTATTTATTCTTTCTCAATTTATGTGGTACTAAAATAAAATTTCGAGATTAAATCAATTTTTTTTGTCTTTAAAATATTCTATTGTTAATTATATTGATTGTTGGAAGTAAGCTACATTATAGAATCAAAGTTGAATATTTAATTATTAAATGGATCTGTATTTTTATGTTTGTGAAAACATTTTATAAAATGAAATAATAATATCAGAGTTCCGGAAATTTTTTTTGCCATATGTATGGAGAAAGAAGAATTACTCTCTTCGTCCCCTTTTAATCGTCATGTTGCGCTTTTTGAAAATCAATTTTACTAATTTTCAAAGATAAGTTAGATTATATTAATAAGACATTTAAAAAAAAATAGATAGTCAAAAAGTATACAAAAACTACTATAAATTGCAGATTTGTGTATATCAATATGATGAAAAATACATTATAAAATATTAATCAAAATTCTTATAGTTTGACTCTAAAAATTAAAATTATAACAATTAAAAGTGGACGGAAGAAATATTAAATTTTTTATTATCTAGAATTGGCTGGTCGTTGTCCTAATTGGTCCTCGGGAACACCAAAAAGATAAATAACAATAATAATAATAATAAAATAATTGTTCTGATTGGACTTTTAACCCACTTAACTTGCTTTCAGTAAATATATATATAATTAATATTTGCCCTTTATTTTTTATGTCTTTTAACATTCTAACTTGCTAATTATTGTTGTATGATTTGTAATATCTTTTACGCAATTTTGAAATAATAAAGGTTATTTATTCTTTCTCAATTTATGTGGTACTAATAAAATTTCGAGATTAAATCAATTTTTTTTGTCATATGTATGGAGAAAGAAGAATTACTCTCTTCGTCCCCTTTTAATCGTCATGTTGCGCTTTTTGAAAATCAATTTTACTAATTTTCAAAGATAAGTTAGATTATATTAATAAGACATTTAAAAAAAAATAGATAGTCAAAAAGTATACAAAAACTACTATAAATTGCAGATTTGTGTATATCAATATGATGAAAAATACATTATAAAATATTAATCAAAATTCTTATAGTTTGACTCTAAAAATTAAAATTATAACAATTAAAAGTGGACGGAAGAAATATTAAATTTTTTATTATCTAGAATTGGCTGGTCGTTGTCCTAATTGGTCCTCGGGAACACCAAAAAGATAAATAACAATAATAATAATAATAATAAAATAATTGTTCTGATTGGACTTTTAACCCACTTAACTTGCTTTCAGTAAATATAATTAATATTTGCCCTTTAAATGAACATATATTTACAATATTGCCCTTGGTCGTTTGGTTGGCTTCACGCTTCTATATAGTAATAATATATATATATATATATATATGATACTATGATAGTATAACTGAAACATAAAAAATAAAAATTGAATGATAAGCATTATCCATAACACACAATAATAATATAAATTACCGAATTGTAAATTAAAATGTTACCACAGTTAATAAGACTCTTTTCTATTCTTTTTATTTTTAGTTTAACAAAAAATATAATTAACTCTTCCTAATTATTTTATTTTTTTAAAAAAACCTGCAAATTACGATGGTGTGAGAATTCTAATTAATCATTAAAAAAAAAACACATGCATTTAAGTTTTTATTTTTTAATTAAATAGTTGAAAATATTTACATCTTAATTCAAATTAAAAATAGCTATATCAACTCTAAACTAATAAACTATACATTTGTTTATTTATAAATTTATTCTCAACTTAGAATCCAACTTTTATTTTTATTTTTAAGTTTAATGGAAAAACAATTGGATTTGTTTTTTTTAATTTATTTTTTAAAGGGATAAGGGTCTGAAAAATACCCCAACTTTGGTCGGATTTGTTGTTGCGATACTAAACTTTCATAAGGACCTATTACCTCCCTAGACTATTTAATATCGTATTTTTTACCCCCTGAACTATTTAATAGTGTATTTTAAAGGTATATATGTGCCCACGTGGACACATTACTATTTATAATTTTGCATTATTTTTTATGTCCACGTGGGCAAATATATATGTTTAAAATACGGTATTAAATAGTCTAGGGAGGTAATAGGTCCTCATGAAAGTTTAGTATCGCAACAGCAAATCCGACCAAAGTAAGGATATTTTTCAGACCTTTATCCCTTTTTTAAAATACAAATCTTTCGAAGGCGTGGCCTACAAATGTCAATTTTTTGTTGATTATTTGGTAGTAATATTTTTGGTTAGAAGTTTTTTTATATGTAAAATTGAAAAACAATTAACAATAATTTAAAATAAAGAGTCTTACTCTAAAGAAAAAGCCTATTCCTATTCTAGAAATCCTGCAAACTATTAATTGAAAGTACTTAGCACTCACCGCTATAATTGGCGGAAATTGATTGGCCCTGCATCTATCCCAATGAATTTTTCGCTTTTCCTTAGCCCTCTTCTTTAGCACTGGCTTACTCACAGGAAGATGCCTAGCAGATGACTCTTAGTTAGACTGGTACTAGTTAGGATATCACATAAGGGGAATCCCATTCTAGGAGTTCTCCAAAGCCCTATCCCATATAAAAGAGAAAAGCTATATTAACGCTCTAGCCCAGTAGATGTCAACAAATGAATTTTAGAAATGCAATTTTACCTTAGACATATTTTGTAGAAATACGATTTCAAAAGTATAGGATCTCAGACATATTTTGTAGAAATAAACAACGTGGGTAAAAACTTACCCGCACCGGCACCAAACCAATACATGCATGCCATGCGCTTAAATTTATAGTTCATTTTACTTAACCTTAATTAATTAACATGTGTTTTACTTCATTAAATCACATAACGGGTAAGTTTTTTCCTACAACGTGTGTAACTTCCTTTTGAAACTGAAAAAATTGTGTGATTTTTAATTGTAAAAGACTTTATATTTAATTATTTCTTGATTATTTAAAATTTGATTTTATTCTATAATCATTAAAATCATGCATTTACTTTTATTTTATCCTCTATTTAGGTATATGTTTCAATAAAATTTTAAATTCGTGAACATTTCTAAATTAATTTTCATTATATGTAGGAAATTTAAATTAATATATAACAGGTCCATTATAATAAATTGTTATTTATATTTTGAATTCACGGTGGAATTTGTTTTAGGGATGTATTTAAAGTTTTAATTTTTAAATTTAACATGTTACTATTTAATTAAATTTAAAATCACTTATATATCATTTCAGAGGGATACATCATTTATTGTGAATTTCGCAAGTAAGTAATAATGATACTCTTTTACACGTTTTTTTAAGAAATAAATAAATAATTTTTATTTAGTGAAAACTCTAACTTATCTTCTAAAATAGCAACTTCTTTTCTTTATTAAAAAAACAAATTAATTATATTTAATTAATTGATAAGTGTGCATTTTCTCCCTCCTATGAGAACTCTTTTTTCTTTCTCTTTTTTTTTCTTAATAAGTTATGAGTTAATCAAAGTGAAGTGTAGCAAGCATGTTTGTATCATCGTTACATTAAGATTTTACAAATTATCAAGTTATTTGCAATTATAATAAGATAGACACTTTAATATAATAATAATAAAAAATTAGTAATTCAAACTACTAATTAATTTATCTTTAATGAATTAAGTGATAATTTAAGCTAAGAAGATTCTTCAATGCAATTACTTATGTACACTATAACTATATTTAAAGTGATTTTTTAAAACTCTAATTCTAATAGATGAAAGAGTTCTTCATTCAGGAATTGTGGCTTCAATATATGCAATGATAATACTAAATATTACATAAAAAAAATTCATGTATAATATTGCCAATTCATTCAAAAAGTTGATCAACATTTTCATATATTCCTAATATATATACCTTCACTTCAATCTTATGTTGAATTTGGATCCTTCAAATGAAGATCCTCTTATTTATGATGAGTATTTTCTTCATTCAATTTTTATTATAGAAACAGTGCAAAGAAATAAACTCATCGAAAAAAAGAGAATAATTTAATTTGTTACTTGAAAACCATGAAGCATAATTAAAATTTCTCACGATGATTCTCTTTAAAAAATAAAATCACATAAAAATAAAAATAAAGAACGTAAAAACTGCTTTTAAATCTTTTTAAAAATAAAAATAAAATAGTGATTCATTATTTAAAAATATCTATTCTGTCATATTTTTTTAAAAAAAATAGCATTACATGGATTGTTTATTTTTATGTTTACGTGATTTTCAAAATCTAAAAATAAAACAAAAAACAAAAAAATAAAAGGAATCAATAAAGGAGAAAAATAAAAAGCAGATTTTTTTTAGAGAATATGTGCGTAATTAGTTTGTTATTATGGGGGCATAAACTTAACTTTTATGGTATATTATATGATAGTAAAATATATTTAGTTAATTTTTTCTTAACTATATCGAAAAGACCTCCCAAATAGATGAGTAAAACTCTAGCGACGGGCACTTCCTTGAGCCGCCAACATTTTCGCCTCTTTCTCTCTTGTCACCGAACCAAACCCAGGTAATGCTATTCTACCATTTACATTTTTCTTATTTGTCTTTTCCTTGCCTGTAGGGTTTCATGTTAGTGATAAGAAGAAGAAGGTATAAAAGAGTTGAATTGGTTTACTGGGTTTCCATGGGAGTATTGATTGAGTTACTCAGAGACCTGAATTGAGCAGCATTTCACCTTTACTGATTTGGTATCAAGCAAATGAGTGCTGTTGTGCTTCCTAAACATGTTGCCGCTGTATTAAAATGTCAAAAGAACCCATTCAGGGCACTAGAAATATTCAGTTCAGTGAAAAAGGAACATGGGTTTAGCCATAATTTGTTTACCTACAAATGTATTGTTGAAAAGCTTAGTTATTATGGAGAGTTCAAGGCAATGGAAGGTGTCATTGAAGAAGCCAGGAAGAATATTGATAATAGGTTGTTAGAAGGGGTGTACATTACTGCTATTAGAGGTTATGGAAAGAAGGGGAAAGTTCAACAGGCGGTTGATGTGTTTGAGAAGATGGATTTTTTCAATTGTGACCCGTCTGTTCATTCGTTTAACACAATCATGAATATATTGGTTGAACATGGTTATTTTAAACAAGCCCATAAAGTTTACATGAAAATGCTGGAAAATGGTATTTCTCCTGATGTATATACCTTTACTATTAGGATAAAGTCATTTTGTAGGACAAACCGGCCTCAGGTTGCTTTAAGGCTTTTGAATAACATGCTTGATCAAGGATGTGAATTTAAGGCAGTCGCATGCTGTACGGTAATTGCTGGATCTTATGAAGTGAATTGTCGAGTTGAGGCTTGTGAATTGTTTGATGAAATGCTTAGGCTCAGAATAACTCCTAATGTTGCTACGTTTAATAAGCTTATATGTACACTTTGTAAAAAGGGGGACGTCCAAGAAAGTGAAAGGCTTCTTAACAAGATTCTGAAAAGTGGGGTGTTTCCAAATTTGTTTACATGTAATCTCTTAATACAAGGTCTTTCTGTAAACGGCCAGCTACATGAAGCTGCTAGGATGTTGGAAGCTTTGAGGAAAGAAGGTTTAAATACTGATGTAGTCACTTATAACACTCTCATATGTGGTTTATGCAAACACTCAAAGGTTGCTGAAGCTGGTCTTACTTGCATAAAATGGTGAACCGCGGGTTCGATTCTGATGTGTTCACCTATAACACAATCATTGGTGCATATTGCAAATCGGGTATGATACAGAAAGCGGACATAATCCTTAATAATGCAGTTTTTAAGGGTTTTGTTCCTGATGTGTTTACTTTCTGCTCCCTTATTTACGGATTATGCCAGGATGGTGACTTCAACAGAGCCAATAGTTTATTTAATGAAGCCATAGGTAAAGGTATGGAGTCTAATGCAATCCTCTATAATACCTTAATTAAGGGAATGTGTCATCAGGGACTTATCTTAGAAGCATTGAAATTGATTACTGAAATGCATGAGAAAAGTTGCAGGCCTAATACATGGACTTATAATCTGATCATCAATGGGTTGTGCAAGATGGGCTGTGTATCTGATGCTAGTAATATCCTGAATGATGCCGTGACCAAAGGTATCCTTCCTGATATTTTTACCTTCAACACCTTGATTGATGGTTATTGCAAACAGTCAAAATTGGCTGATGCAATCGAGATTCTAAATACAATGTGGGATCATGATGTTGTTCCAGATGTGATAACCTATAACACAATGTTGAATGGACTTTGCAAGCTTAAAACTTCTGATGATGTGATGGAAACCTTCAAAGTCCTGGTGGAAAAAAGGTGTGTCCCAAATATAATCACATATAATATACTCATTGAGAGCCTCTGTAAATCTAGAAAGCTTATGAAAGCTTTAGAATTACTTGAGGATATTCAAAGCAGGGGTCTTATTCCTGATACTGTGAGTTTTGGCACTCTGATAAATGGGTTTTGTGAGAATGAGGATTTAGATGGAGCTTATGAGCTATTCAAAAGAATGAAAAGGCAATATAAATATTCTCATACTACTGCAACATACAATATATTAATCAGTGAATTTGCTAAAAAGCTGAAAATGGACATGACAGAGAAGCTTTTTCTTGAGATGAATGAATGTGGCTGTCCCCCTGACAACTACACATACCGTTGTATGATAGATGGTTTCTGCAAGGTCGACAACACTGAATTTGGATACAAGTTTTTGCTTGAAAACTTTTTGAAAGAATTTCTTCCATCAAAAGAAACAGTGGGACGAGTGATCAATTGCCTATGTGTGAAAAACATGTTACTCATCATCAGTCTCATCGCAAATGTACTCACCATAGCGGCCACATACGACACATCGAGGCTCACCCGGCAGCGCCTCTCTTTGGTCCCAACACCTCTCCTTCACATTATCCTCTGAAGCAGACATCAAAGAAGCAATCCCATAAGCCCTTAAACAATGTGATTGCTACATCATAACTATGGAAGGACATATTTTTTTATAAAGCTTTTCCCCAACTTTTGCTCCCAGGCACAGTCCCCAAAAACCCTCTCTCTCCTACTTCCTAGGAGGGAGAAACACTATCTTTTCGGTAGTCTTGCTGGGAACTACCACCTTTCCTTCACATCAACTGAGTTACCACCTTCTATGGTACCTCAAAATCCCTTTTCTGTCCTCTTATACCCCTGCTATACCATGGGGGATAATAGAATATACTTCAATCAAGGATTCAAATCTTACGACATTACCAGATGGACTTCCAATCATGTCTCTTGGTATGACTAGGTAGAAAGAAGCAGAAACAAGATGAGTAGGATTACACTTAGTGAGAAGGTGATGGAATGGATTTGCTTCATCCTCAGGGAAGCTTCATATGACCAGAAAAAATTAGTGAGAAGATGGCGATATAAGGACCAGGCAGCTGAGTTTTTTGGTACTAGGAAATATAATACTCATGGGAGATACATGAGCATTCTGTCACTAAAGGGAGAAGACAGATCAGTTATCATAGTACCGGAATTAGACATTAATGCTGGGTGGAGGAGTGTGGCATTTAAGATACAAAGCTTTATTAAATGCATACCACAGAAGGAGTTGAAGATCAAGTCCCAAAAATGTGACATAAATGTCTCTTTTGCAAAGGTGGTTGAGGGCAGTAAATGGCAGAGCAGCAAATATGAGGCACCCACATCTAAGGACAAAAAAACTGAATCCGAGGTAATTGTCAAAAGCAGAGAACAAGGTCTGTTGGGAAGGTGCATTATTGGATTCTTTGACAAAAACAATGCAGAAAGGCCTACCTTATCTGATGTTAGACAATGGTCTACAACAGTGTGGAAGAAGGCTTTTGGAGTCAATATATATGAGATGCTGGGTGGACACTATCTCTTCGAGTTCCCCAACAGGTATATGGCGGAACAAATCCTTCAAGGAGAATGGATATGGAAGAGAAACAAAATAAAATTAGAGTGGTGGAATCCATATGTAGGCTGTGAACCAACTACATACAAACCCAAATCCACTTGGATTAGGGTTATGGGTCTGCCTATGCATTTATGGACGGACAAGACCTTCAAGGAGATCGGCGAGCTCTGTGGTGGATGGTTGATGACGGAGGAGGAGACAGAACTGAGAAACCATCTCAAATGGGCAAGGATCGAAATACGAGGTGATGGTCGGAGCATTCCAAGTGAAGTCTCTATTTCTAGAGATGGAACTAAATTCATAATTCCGATCTGGGCAGAGAGGAAAACCCTATTTGAATTCCCGCCGGAAAGCAATAGAACAACCACCGGAGAAGATCAACTGAAGATACAGCGGATAATAGATCCCCAACCATCTATATCCGAGAAAGCAGAAGTACAGGTTGTCGATGTTGATGTAACAGAAGGAAATCACGTGGAGGCAGCTGTCCAAATTTTAAAAAAAACTAAAGTAGCACCTGCTCAGCATGTGCAGATCTTTAAAAATAAAGACTTGGACAGTAGGTCAACTGGGCCGGATCAGGCGACAATTATTTTTAATAACTTCCGCCCACAGCCCAATTCTGACCTTCAAGAGGTGGTGATTGATGAATCTCTGAAAAATTACTCCAGTCGCGATGTAACTGGAAGGAAAACACCAAATCTACAGAATCTCGAGGGGACCCAGCCAAGAGAAGAAGGATTTGAAGAAGGAAAAGAAGCGGAAATCTCCTGTTTACCCAGTAACGAAGTAAATGCATGCATCATATCGGGGGAAACCTTTGCAAACGAAAGCGAGTCACAACAAAAACATCTGGAGATGTTTAATTCTGGAGAAATTTGGGATGTACAGGAAATTGAACCACTACGTACCCAAGTGCTAACTGATGCTGACACTCAATTTTGACCCTCCCCGATATAGATTAATCATCGAACATTTTCAATTTCAAACGATTTAAAATAATTAGTTTTATAAAATTTCAAAAAAATAATAACAATTAATTAATTAATAATAACATAGTTTGCAAGTCATTTTAAGATAGTTTTATCACTTTTTATAATTTTTAGATAATATATATGTTTTGCATAATTATGTATATAATTAGTATATTTTATGATTATTCGAAAGTCACCTTGGTATTTTTTGTTTTGATTAAATATTTGGTTAATTAGTTTATTTATATAATAGTTTATATTTTTAATTATTTAGTTTATATTTGAGTTGATTATTTTATTTCGTTAAGGTTAAGAAGCTCATTAATTATTTTTATTAATTCGTTCTATCTAATTATTAGTCGAATTTACTAATTTAATCAATTCGACTAAATTCTTAATTTTGATGGGCTACAATTGAAATTCATTTAGCCGTTTTTGTAATTGCAATTTCAGCTACATTTTTCCAACTTCCATAGTCCACTTTCTTCCAATTTTAAGACCAAATCTTGGCCCACCATTCCCAACTTTCAGCCCACTCCTTGTATACAATCAACCAGCCCAATTTTACTCTTAATACAATAATACCCATTCATTCCTAACAATACAGCAACATCATACGTACACCAAGACAATACCAACCAGATCCCTTTACACGTTCTTCTTCCTTCTCAACGAAACCCAGCAAAAATCGAAACCCAGAACGAGCAGCAGCCTATCACAAGCCAGCCCAACAACCCGCACACCCAAAACCTCAAATCGACCCATCCTCTCCTCCCCCTTATCTTCTCCGTACGGGATTAATCTAGGTGTCGAAATCTCGTTGCCTCTTCGTCCTTCATCTCCAGATCGAGCGGCTCTCCTTTTGATTCCGTTGATGAATTGTACAAGATGGTACTAATTCCAGCTTTTCAGTCTGATCTGAAAGAGGTTTTGAATTTAAAATTTGGAATTCTCTCCCAATCCCTCCGGTTTTTTCCCCCTTAAATCAATCCTTGTCTTTTTCTATTTAAAAGGCGGACCCTCTTCATTCAAGGGATTGGAGACAGTTGATATTGAGCTGGGAAAAATAAACAAAAAGGTTTGGAAAATTTGGCAAGAAATAAAGTGGAAATATTGGAAAAGTTAAGAAGAAATAGTGGGTACCGGAGAGAAATACATAAGCACATTTTCACAAAAGAAATCCATTAACATAGTCAAGGTTCCAAGTTTCGAATCTTGTGTTTTCCTCCGTAGCTTTTACTAGAGCTTTCTGTTGGAGTTCTATATCGGAAGTCGTCACCACCTCGCTTGGTCTCAGTTTGCTGCCCGAAAAAAGGTAACGCCTCCTCCTCTATAATACTCTTCCCATCTTTTATATTTCGACATGTTGTTTCCAGCATTTCAAGGTTATGATGTTGATTATTTAACATTGAGCTCTTTGTCCGTCATTTTGAGTTCTAGCTCTGTTTTTCCTCTGTTCTAAGTTGTTCTTTTCATGATTTTGGTCTAGCCGGGTACTATTTATTCCATGATTTTGAGTCGAGTTCCTATTATAGATTGATTTGGATGCATTCAGTTTGGCTGTCGATTGTTTGCTTCTTGTTCCATGGTTGAGGATTTTATTTTTATTTTTATTGAAATGGGTCACTGTCTTCATTCTCTCGGTCTCCATAAGTGTACATCGATTAGTTTCAAATGGTTTCACTTGCCTTAGTTTATTCCTATTTATTATGAATATGCATTAATAACTAGTGTTCGATGTCATGTTATCCATTCTTTTATCTTAAGCCAGATGTGGGAATCGTGATATAGTTGTTTAAACTCATTTTTTTTTGTATCTTTACTATTCGTCGTTTTGATATCTTTTCACTTGAATGTATCCAGACCTATTTACTATTGTTACGAAGTTGTTCTACCTTCCAGCGATAGGCCCTTCAATCATTTATCAAGGTCGATTTTGAGGCATAAGAGTTTTAGGGCCGTTATCATAATAGTTGAATAAGATTTGTTGTTCTTTTAGCTCGAGTTTGTTAATTTTTAGTATGAATGTCTAAACGGGTCATATCCTTTATTTCAAAGATGTGATTTCCTTGCCATTTTAGCATGAGTAATTGTTTGAAATTCGGCCTATTTATTTTCAGGAAACTCGCAGCAGTGTATTCATCTTGATTTTTTCGTTAACATCCATGGTCATGTATTGTCGTTTCAAATACAAGCTTCTCTTTGTGTGTATGTGCTTCACTATCTAGTTGAGTTAATTGGGTTAACTATTTTTTTTATCTTTTCCTAGACTGTTTAAGAGTTCTTCACATGCAAAGTGCACGCCCCGCTTTTTTCCTTTATCTTGAGACCTATATATGTGACTTTGCTTTCATCATGTTGGGCATGTCAATTGATAAGAGACAGCTATTTTCACACCCCCTCTGTTCCTATAGTGATCCAACTTGCCCCCATATAGATTTTTTTTATATTAAAAAATGTGTTCTGTATACTCTTTTTTGGGGTAACAAAGATAATATATTATATAACTTAGTTATGCATCAATACTATAAAATGTGTTCTGTACACTTACTTTCCATAAAATATAGTAAATTTCCTCAATCAATTTGCTAATTTATTCAATAACCTCATTTTTATCTTGCGTCTTAGATTCTAGTATTAATTTATAGTTCATTGGCATCCCATTTAATTATTGATTATAATAATTCTAATCTTTTTACTCTTTATTTGCATGTGAAAACTCAAATCCGAGTCCATTTTGGACTTCTCCTTGCATCTTCTTATTGGCCACGGATCCCCGAATTCCACCTTTATTGAGTCGGTCAGCCATAAAAGTTGACGCACAGGTCCCGAAAATAGGAAAGTTGAAGAGATTGGGCCAAAAATTCCACCATTTATTTCGGAGTTGTATTTTGTTATGTTTGGGCATAAGCCCTTTGTTTTAGTTGTTATTATCTTGCTAATTCTTAGGATAGGTTAGAGAATTGGGCCTTAGACCCAAAGGAAAAAGATTTCTTTTATGTTAGACTAGGATAGGTACAAGTGATTCAAATGGGCCAAAGGCCCAACGAAATTAGGCCCAAGTACTGGCCCAGGCGGACAGATCCAGTTTTGGGCCCAAACCTTCTTTCCTTATCTCATTTATTTGTTATTATGCATTTTATGTGTACGTTAATCTTAGGGTCGAAAAGTTCAAATCCCTGATAGATGCTCATTTCGTTTTAACAATGTAACTAAGTCGATCATCTTTTCAAAAGACTTAAAAGAATAAATTTTGAGAAGTATCTCACTTAGATCATAGGTCATTATTTCCCTTTCCCTTTTTAAAACGATTCTAACTATAAAAATTGTTCAATTCAAATTAAGTCGAACGAATTTAGCCAAACAATTAATTGTCGGATAACCACATTAGTGGACATTCTATGTGCTTTTAAAACCTTCCTAGAATGTTAATAAGAACCTCGAACCCTTTTCAAGTTTCATTAGATTCCTGTTTAAGTCTTGTGAAAATGAATAGTTTTTTTGATTTTTCTTAAAAATTAAGTGGCGACTCTAAATCAGTCCAAAATATATATTTTTAAATAAAACAGAATGGCGACTCTGCTGGGAATTTGAATGGTTCTAACCTTAAGATTAATTCATTTGACTTTGTGTTTTAACTGTCTACTTGTTTTATTTATCGCTTATATTGAATTGTGGCATTCATGGCACCCGATTCCGCCAAACGGCAAATAGATTGCATTAGGAAAAAATGCGGTTACGTGGCTTACCACGGTTGTCCTTCAGAAAAAACACAAGTTGAATTCTTTGGAAGTGATAAACGAATAGTTGGCTTGTGGTCATCCAACGTCGTTTATTAGACTTCACCCCGTTGTTTATCCGACTCGGGTAACCAGGTCTTATCAAAACCAACTCTTAGTCAACTAGTGTAGAGCGAAACCAAATCCCTTTTAGAGCATTGAACTAAGATGACCCAACACCCAAGGCGTGTTGAGCCCATTAGAAAGACCACCTTGAGTCCAAAAGGGCCCATGGCCTAAACAACCGATCATACTTATGTGTTAAATTTGAAGGATGTATACGTTATTTGAAAAGTCATTGTCCCTCGGGGTTGGGAGTAGATTTTAATAGCTTTTTCCAGTCTAAAAAGGATTTACGCAAGCTACTATCCAAAAGGGATGGACATTCGGAGATGGAAAGAAGTTCACGATCAAAGGACCTTCCATGGATGCATAGTTTAGGGTTGTACCCCTGCACGAGACTGATTATTTGTATCCTATATTCCCTATTGTGTATCCCTATTCAACTTATTCATAAAATCTGTATAATTTGGGTTTTTGGGGGTAATGAATATTTCAAATGACGTATACATCCCTCAAATCATTAGGCTACCCTTGGCACAAAAGGGTCACATATCTTTTTAAAATACGCAATAACTGTTTGTGTGATTATGTTGCTTTATTTGGAGATGTTCTAGCCTACTTTTTTGGAAATTTTCTAGAAACCCCTAAGCACAAATATCAAGTCACTATCAAAAGTGTGTCCAAATACTCTTCGAGTCTGTAGTTTCCCAACAAAATTCGAACTTCACTTTTCAAATGTTACTCTCTCATATCAGAAAAAGATTGACTGACTCAAATCGAAAAGAGATTCAAGGGTCGAACTACGTAGGACCTGAATTCTCCTCCGCGAGATATGTAGGCAGCCTTTCAAGGTTCGGTCCCCATTTTTGAGAAATTTTATATTTTTAACTCTTACACATAAATTAGAGTTACATCTCAGTCAGAAATCAGAAATATGACAATAAAAGATACAATCAACTTTGTCTCGACTCAAGTTGACATTTCTAGTTTACTAAACTCAAAATCAAATAGACAAATTCATGTCTATTAAGTCCTTTCTATATTCGTGGGCTTAGTCTATCTTCAAGTGGAGGAACTCTTATGTGTGAGATTTTGTATTATTTATTATCTACATAGACTAACACGTTTATCTTTTGAGTTATTTTTCTTTGTCAGGTACTTAGAACTGGTCTGTGTTGATAAGCTGGCCGAACACCCTTATTTTACAAGATCTAGGGCTACCAAAGATTCCTTCCCCGATCAAAGTTTGCAAAAAAGGAAAGACAATAATGGGTGATAACAATGACGAGATTAGCTTGACTGATGTTGTCGTGGCTCAGCCCGCCGCCACTGATCAAAATGAATTAATCATGCGGTTGATGCAACAGATCACCGAGATGAGGGTCGAAATGCAGAGAATGCAAGATCTTCCTAATCCGATTTTTGCTTTTAATACTCCAGGAGATGGGAGACCTCCATTCTACTTTCCTCCTTCGAACGCGGAACAGGCTCAGAACCCTCCCTCCAATCCCGCTCAGAATCCCTCAACCATCGAACCAACCACCCCAAATCCCCATCAGGCCTCCGTTTCTTACCAAGCACCACGTCCTCCTCAAGGTACCAACCCCCAAACCTTTCCTTCTCATCAAAATACCAACCCGCAAGCTTACCCTCCCCCTCAAAATCAAAATGTCAACAATCCACAAGCATTCCCCCATCACCATAATCAACATACCAACCCGCAGACTTCCCCCCAAAATTACCAAGTCACTCAAAATACCCAGAGTCCCTCCATTGCTCTGCCATTGCCTCAAAAGACTACTTTTCAAATCTCAATTCCAAATGAACCCTATGCCAACTGTTCCGAGCTTGATCACTATGAGGAACAAGAGAGAGAGTGGAGGTCAAAGGAAGAGACAGTCAAGCTGAATATGAAAGAAGAGATCAAAAAAGCCATGAAGGAGCTGCAATATATTCCTAAAGTTGATGGGTTGAGTTATGAGGATCTGTGCATCCATCCGAATTTGGACCTCCCGGAAGGGTTTAAAGTGCCAAAAGTCGACACTTTCAGAGGAACAGGGAATCCCTTGGCACATTTGAGGGCCTACTGTGACCAGCTCGTGGGAGTTGGAATGAATGAAGCTTTATTAATGCGTCTTTTTAGCCGAAGTTTGAACGGAGAAGCGTTAGAATGATTTACCTCCCATGAGACAAAACAGTGGTCTAGCTGGAATGCACTAGCTAAAGATTTCGTCGAACGGTTCGCCTACAATGTGGAGATCGTTCCTGATCGCTATTCTTTGGAGAGAATTAAGAAGAAATCCACTGAAAGCTATCGTGAATATGCGTATAGGTGGAGGAAAGAGGCCGCTCGGGTTCGACCTCCCATGTCTGAGAAGGAGATCATTGAAGTGTTCATACGCATTCAAGAGCCAGAGTATTATGACAGGATAATGTTGCTCATTGGAGCAAAATTTGCGGAGATAGTCACGGTAGGTGAGGCTATCGAAGATGGGATTAAAACTGGAAAGATTTCTCGCATTGCCGCCCCAACCGAATCTTCAGGACTGCTGAAAAATAAGAGAGAGGATGTGTCTTCTATTTCTTACGCATCTGATGGAAAAGGACACTTCAAAAAATCCTCACCTTACAAAGGTCATCCTCGAGCTCCACAAAATTCATATCCAGCTTGTTATACCCAATCAGGTTATCAAACTCCACCACTGAGTTACCAAATTCTACCTCCTAATTACCAAACTCCACCACCGAGTTACCAATTTCCACATCTTGTTTACCAAACTCCACTTCCATATTACCAAAATACCCATCCATATTACCTAGCTCCATCAGTTAATTGTTCAAATATCCAATCAAGTTACCAAACTCCACCTCCGCACTATCAAAACACTCATCTTAGTTACCGAGCTCCATAATACCCAAATTTTCAAACACAAGCACCAACTCACCAAAATCCTCTAAACTACCGTCAAGTACCTTCACATCTAGGAAATAATTACCATCCTCCTCGCCCAAATCTTGAAAAGAAACCTTCTAGAGTATTCACTCCTTTGGTTGAGAGCTGAACACAACTTTTTGAGAGATTGAAATCAGCTGGCCTGATACAGACAATTGATCCAAATAATATCAATGTCAACTCCAAGCTTTATAGATCCGATCTTCACTGTGCTTACCATTCAGGAGGTGCTGGGCATATTACCGAGGATTGTATCAACTTGAAGCATAAAATTCAGGAATTGATAGATCAAAAGGTCGTCACTCTTCAGACTGCCACTCCTAATGTTGATAGTAACCCCATGTCAAATCATGGAGGGGTAACTATTAATATGGTTGAAGTCGAAGAAGATTTGAATGTGAAGAAAGTTATTATCTCAGTCAACCTTGAAAAGCTTGAGAAAGTTGTAGCCCCTCCAACCAAAAGAGAGAAATCCAAATTCGTGATCATGGCACCTCATCAAGCTTTTGCTTTAGTGCCGAAGGAGGGTCAGAACAAGCAGAAGTTCGATCAAGCTTTTCCAAAATCATTGTCTCACTTATATCAGCCTTTTCCAATGTAAAATGGTCTAGTGGAAGGAATAAATTGGTTCAAAGAAGGTGATATAGTGATTAAAGAGATGATCGAGACACCAGTCATACTAGACAGCGAGTCAAAGGAGCAAATGCTTAATTGGACGTCCCCTTCGCTCTTGACTCTTAGCTCGTCTTGGTAGACATAGACATTTTTATGTTATTTCTAAAATTGGTGGTGTTCCGAATGAGGCTCGAGACCCATCATTCACTCTATTTTTGCCTCACCATGTTTTAATCTCCCTCCTTATATTTTGAAAAAAAAAAGAAGGCAAAATGATTTATCGTCATGGCCAAAATTCTTATTTTCTTATTTCAAATGAAAAACTTCTTTATTGCGAAAATTTTGCTTTTCTTGCTTTATATTTACTACCTGAAAATATCTATCTATGATTTCAGTGGAAATATTGTCAAATCTGTCAATATCATGTCATGTCACAAGCTGAATGAACAAAATGGGGTAGATGCGGAGGAATTTGAGGACTACAATGAGAAGATCATGGTACCCAAACACCTGGTTGAGGAGTTCAGACAGTTCGAAATTCACGAAGAGCCGAGTTTAGAAGAGATCAGAATAGTGAATCAAGAAAATGATGAATGCATTAAAGAAATCAAAATTGGTGCCTATATGACAAAAGCACAAGAAAGTGAACTCATCAGTTTGCTTAGATAACACATCGATACATTTGTTTGATGATGTTACTTGGTTGAGCATGAACATTGGATCTCACAAGTCACCAATCTACTTAAATGCTGTAAAAAGATAGAATGTTTGAAGACTCGATTTCTATCTTTTCCTTGCAATCACTTTTATTTGCTTGTAATCGTTTATGTTTAGAATTTATCCCTTTGCAATGAACTACGTCTGACCTGAATTCTCAAGAATGAGATACGTAGGTGGCCTATGTCGGCCTCAGTCACCCCTTTATCCCTTTTTAATGCTTCTTTTTGTATTTGTACTACGTTCGACCTGAATTCTCAAGAATGAGATACGTAGGCGGCCTATGTCGGCCTCGGTCGGTTTCTTTGTAAATTTCCTATTTTTGTTAGTCCTCGAGGGGGGAACTACGTTTGACCTGATTCCTGCCGCAACGGGATACGTAGGCGCCACAAGGGTTTGGTCATATTCCCCGTAAGATTTCTATTTCTCTTTACAATAGAAACTGGGACTGAATTTTTGAGAGGGACTCAAAAATTCTCGAGAAGATCTTTTCTAACAAAGTCAAGACTGAAGTTACCTTGAGATTTGCAACTGGGACAAAATTTTTGAGAAGATCTCAAAAATTTCGTGATTGCTCACCAACGGTTAAAGATAAGCCAAGACAGTTAACTGGGACAGAAATTTTGAGGATGGCCTTAAAATTTCCACAGGGTTTATCGACAGTTCAGAGCAACTTTGAATACTTCCAACAAGTATTCAGTTAGATCTCGAAACATCAACTCCAATAGCGTTCATTAAACTCGACGTGACATGACACTTGACAGTGACCTTTTTCAAACATCACTTTTGAAAATCTATTTTACTTTTAAAAAAAAAAACTTTTCTTTCATGTCTCAATTATTTTCGCATGAAAATGTTTTGTCTTATCTATCAAGAAGCGGGAGATCGTAGAAATCAACCGAAGATAGCAAGGCAAGGAGCAGACAACAGAAGAGATCAACACAAATCAGTTCATTTTTAAACTAACAATTTTCTATGGACGTAGGTCTACAGGGTGCCTCAAGATCGGCATATTCTTCCATTCAATGAATATGGAGAAGTTAAAAGGGCGAAAAGCTCCCAAAATTGACAACTTTTCTGTGGATGCAGGAAATATTTTATGCTTCTTATGCCAAGAATTGGGAATATAAGCAGCATTACTTTATTCAAATTCTCAGCAAGGCAAGGTTCATAATGAACATGCAATTATGTTCAGAGATAGGACAAATGAAAACCTTGAAGAGAGAAATATTATTATTTTCCAGCAACGAAAGATATCTGGAAGACGTTTTACCTGCATTACATTATCAAATATGATAATATTCTTACCCTGAAGGTTATTTATATTGCATTGTCGAATGAGATGATGCCACTACTCCGAGGGTCATTTTTATTGTATTGTCGAATGAGACGATACCAGTACCCGGAGAGTCATTTATATCGTATTGTCAAATGAGATGATACCACTACTCCAAGAGTCATTTTTATTTGTATTGTCGATTGAGACGATATCACTACCCGGAGAGTCATTTATATTGCATTGTCGAATGAGATGATGCCACTACTCCGAGGGTCATTTTTATTGTATTGTCGAATGAGACGATACCAGTACCCGGAGAGTCATTTATATCGTATTGTCAAATGAGATGATACCACTACTCCGAGGGTCATTTTTATTTGTATTGTCGATTGAGACGATATCACTACCCGGAGAATCATTTATATTGCATTGTCGAATGAGATGATGCCACTAATCTGAGAGTCATTTATATCGTATTGTCAAATGAGAAGATACCACTACTCCGAGGGTGATTTTTATTTGTATTGTCGATTGAGACAATATCACTACCCGGAGAGTCATTTATATCGTATTGTCGAATGAGACGATACCACTACTCGGAGAGTCATTTATATCGTATTGTCAAATGAGATGATACCATTACTCCGAGAGTCATTTTTATTTATATTGTCGATTCAGACGATACCGCTATCCAAAAGATACCCAGAAGATCACATATGTTGCTTGGTGAAGCATTATCTTTATTTGGTATCAGGGATGCATCATCAAAAGAAATTATGCATCGCGAAGAAATCATGTATGGCAAGAGAAAGAAGTCATGCATCGCGAGAAAAGAGATTCATGCATTGCAAGAGGGAAAAAATTCATGCATCGCAGAGAAAAAAGTCATGCATTGCGGGAAAGAGATTCATGCATAGCAAGAGAAGGATTCATGCATCGCGAAGAAGTCATGCATTGTAAGAGAAGAAAACAATGCATTGCAGAAGGAAGAATTCACGCATTGAAAAAAGATTCATGCATCGTGAGAAAGAGATTCATGCATAGCAAGAGAAGGATTCATGCATCGCGGAAAAGAAGTCATACATTGTAAGAGAAGAAAACCATGCATTGCAGAAGGAAGAAGTCACGCATTGGAAAAAGATTCATGCATCGCGGGAAAAAAAATCCATGCATCGCGAGAGAAAAGATTCATGCATCGCGGAAAAGGATTCATGCATCGCGGAAAAAGTCATGCATCGCGGAAAAAGTCATGCATTGCAAGATAAAGAAGTCATGCATCGCGGGAAAGAGATTTATGCATAGTAAGAAGAAGAAACCATGCATAGCAAGAGAAAACGTCACGCATCGCGGGAAAGAGATTCATGCATAGCAAGAGAAGAATTCATGCATCGCAAAAAAAAAGTTATGCATTGCAAGAGAAAGATTTACCCATCACAAGAAGATCAACATCGACTGCATCATTTTTTTTTCTTTACAAAATGACATCAAGAGAATTATCAACAACGACGTCAAGAGAATTGTTAACATATTACATCAACCTATTTTATTAATCAAAGGAAGAGTACATTGAAGATTATATTGCAAATATGAAACACTAGCTTTATTTGCTTTGCGTCGACCCCGATGGAGTTGACACCAAATGTTCAAGGAGAGCAATTAAGTGTCAACATGGTAAAAGACACTATCCCTCCATTTGAATTGCATTTTTATGCTAATGAGTTTTATCTCAGTCTTTGTCGAGAGCATCCAAGAGGATGAATTCTCAAAACAAACCACAGGTGCGGACGACATCAATTAGGATGCAGCACATGGAACTTTTTCTTAGCAGCGAACTCGGACATAGTCCAAAGAGGAGTGTCAAACTCTTAGGACGCGAGCAGGGGAGCGACTTCCACCACAATCAAACCACATCCCTATCAGAAGGCATGTGGGTTTATCTTTAGATTTGTCGGTTTCAGTTTCGCATCCAGAAATTTTTGGCCTCTACCAGAAGCAGCTTTCCAATCTGAGTGACGATGCACCAAGAGCTTTGAAAATTACGTCCGTGTAAGTTCTTAATTATGTGTGTGAAGTGCACCACATTCATGACTAAGAGGTTGCAAGCCTCTTTTTCATACTCGACTGATTGGTCACTCTTCCAGAACCAAATGATATCTTAGCATAAGAGATTTCCTTTTCAACCGATTGAGTCGAACTACAAGCAGCCTGATTTCCTAGGTTGAGGAATATGTAGGCGGGATCAATGTTCAAAACTCGGCTGTATTCAACTTTCACTCTCAAATCTTATTCCGGAGCAATTTGGTCTCTTCATAATCCGATATCGGGATGACTTTTGAATTCTTTCAAATCGTGCGTCAAATCAAGCGCATCGAACTACAAGTGGCCTGAATTCTCATATAGCCTGAGATATGTAGGAAACCCATTTTTCCAGGGTTCAGCCATAATTCTTAAAGACCGTACCAAAAACCCCTTTTTCAGAAAGATGAATATGTGGTCGGTCAAAATTGGATTAGTCAAATTCATTTTCCTCGAATTTCTTGTATCAATTCAAGTAAAATGAGGGACAGTTGTTGACACCCAATTTTGACCCTCCCCGATATAGATTAATCATCGAACATTTTCAATTTCAAACGATTTAAAATAATTAGTTTTATAAAATTTCAAAAAAATAATAACAATTAATTAATTAATTAATAATAACATAGTTTGCAAGTCATTTTCAGATAGTTTTATCACTTTTTATAATTTTTAGATAATATATATGTTTTGCATAATTATGTATATAATTAGTATATTTTATGATTATTCGAAAGTCTCCTCAGTATTTTTTGTTTTAATTAAATATTTGGTTAATTAGTTTATTTATATAATAGTTTATATTTTTAATTATTTAGTTTATATTTGAGTTGATTATTTTATTTCGTTAAGGTTAAGAAGCTCATTAATTATTTTTATTAATTCGTTCTATCTAATTATTAGTCGAATTTACTAATTTAATCAATTCGACTAAATTCTTAATTTTGATTGGCTACAATTGAAATTCATTTAGCCGTTTTTGTAATTGTAATTTCAGCTACATTTTTCCAACTTCCATAGTCCACTTTCTTCCAATTTTAAGACCAAATCTTGGTCCACCATTCCCAACTTTCAGCCCACTCCTCGTATACAATCAACCAGCCCAATTTTACTCTTAATACAATAATACCCATTCATTCCTAACAATACAGCAACATCATACGTACACCAAGACAATACCGACCAGATCCCTTTACACGTTCTTCTTCCTTCTCAACGAAACCCAGCAAAAATCGAAACCCAGAACGAGCAGCAGCCTATCACAAGCCAGCCCAACGACCCGCACACCCAAAACCTCAAATCGACCCATCCTCTCCTCCCCCTTATCTTCTCCGTACGGGATTAATCTAGGTGTCGAAATCTCGTTGCCTCTTCGTCCTTCATCTCCAGATCGAGCGGCTCTCCTTTTGATTCCGTTGATGAATTGTACAAGATGGTACTAATTCCAGCTTTTCAGTCTGATCTGGAAGAGGTTTTGAATTTAAAATTTTGAATTCTCTCTCAATCCCTCCGGTTTTTTCCCGCTTAAATCAATCCTTGTCTTTTTCTATTTAAAAGGCGGACCCTCTTCATTCAAGGGATTGGAGACAGTTGATATTGAGCTGGGAAAAATAAACAAAAAGGTTTGGAAAATTTGGCAAGAAATAAAGTGGAAATATTGGAAAAGTTAAGAAGAAATAGTGGGTACCGGAGAGAAATACATAAGCACATTTTCACAAAAGAAATCCATTAACATAGTCAAGGTTCCAAGTTTTGAATCTTGTGTTTTCCTCCGTAGCTTTTACTAGAGCTTTCTGTTGGAGTTCTATATCGGAAGTCGTCACCTCCTCGCTTGGTCTCAGTTTGCTGCCCGAAAAAAGGTAACGCCTCCTCCTCTATAATACTCTTCCCATCTTTTATATTTCGACAAGTTGTTTTCAGCATTTCAAGGTTATGATGTTGATTATTTAACATTGAGCTCTTTGTCCGTCATTTTGAGTTCTAGCTCTGTTTTTCCTCTGTTCTAAGTTGTTCTTTTCATGATTTTGGTCTAGCCGGGTCCTATTATTTCCATGATTTTGAGTCGAGTTCCTATTATAGATTGATTTGGATGCATTCAGTTTGGCTGTCGATTGTTTGCTTCTTGTTCCATGGTTGAGGATTTTATTTTTATTTTTATTGAAATGGGTCACTGTCTTCATTCTCTTGGTCTCCATAAGTGTACATCGATTAGTTTCAAATGGTTTCACTTGCCTTAGTTTATTCCTATTTATTATGAATATGCATTATAACTAGTGTTCGATGTTATGTTATCCATTCTTTTATCTTAAGCCAGATGTGGGAATCGTGATATAATTGTTTAAACTCATTTTTTTTTGTATCTTTACTATTCGTCGTTTTGATATCTTTTCACTTGAATGTATCCAGACCTGTTTACTGTTGTTACGAAGTTGTTCTACCTTCCAGTGATAGGCCCTTCAATCATTTATCAAGGTCGATTTTGAGGCATAAGAGTTTTAGAGCCGTTATCATAATAGTTGAATAAGATTTGTTGTTCTTTTAGCTCGAGTTTGTTAATTTTTAGTATGAATGTCTAAACGGGTCATATCCTTTATTTCAAAGATGTGATTTCCTTGCCATTTTAGCATGAGTAATTGTTTGAAATTCGGCCTATTTATTTTCAGGAAACCCGCAGCAGTGTATTGCATGTGAAAACTCAAATCCGAGTCCATTTTGGACTTCTCCTTGCATCTTCTTATTGGCCACGGATCCCCGAATTCCACCTTTATTGAGTCGGTCAGCCATAAAAGTTGACGCACAGGTCCCGAAAATAGGAAAGTTGTAGAGATTGGGCCAAAAATTCCACCATTTATTTCGGAGTTGTATTTTGTTATGTTTGGGCATAAGCCCTTTGTTTTAGTTGTTATTATCTTGCTAATTCTTAGGATAGGTTAGAGAATTGGGCCTTAGACCCAAAGGAAAAAGATTTCTTTTATGTTAGACTAGGATAGGTACAAGTGATTCAAATGGGCCAAAGGCCCAACGAAATTAGGCCCAAGTACTGGCCCAGGCGGACAGATCCAGTTTTGGGCCCAAACCTTCTTTCCTTATCTCATTTATTTGTTATTATGCATTTTATGTGTACGTTAATCTTAGGGTCGAAAAGTTCAAATCCCTGATAGATGCTCATTTCGTTTTAACAATGTAACTAAGTCGATCATCTTTTCAAAAGACTTAAAAGAATAAATTTTGAGAAGTATCTCACTTAGATCATAGGTCAATATTTCCCTTTCCCTTTTTAAAACGATTCTAACTATAAAAATTGTTCAATTCAAATTAAGTCGAACGAATTTAGCCAAACAATTAATTGTCGGATAACTACATTAGTGGACATTCTAGGTGTTTTTAAAACCTTCATAGAATGTTAATAAGAACCTCGAACCCTTTTCAAGTTTTCATTAGATTCCTGTTTTAGTCTTGTGAAAATGAATAGTTTTTTTGATTTTTCTTAAAAATTAAGTGGCGACTCTAAATCAGTCCAAAATATATATTTTTAAATAAAACAACTGATTCAGAACGGAGGGCAACAACATGGGTACAACAAAATCTTCTTAAACTTCACAAGATGTTTGGAGTAGATTTTCAGGGGCTTAAAGAAGAAGCACTTGAGTTGCTTAAGCAGGTTGATGCAAGCAGACATGCCAGAAGAATGGAGCAAACAACAGAAGTTAAAGGAGCAAAGCATAAGGGAGCACAAGAGTTAAAAAATTTGATAACTTTTGATGTCAAATTCAAAAGCAATGGTGATAGAAGGAAGGGGAAGGGGAAATCACATAATACTCCATGAAGATAAAATTAATCTCATGGAATGTTAGGGGGCTGAATGAACATGGAAAGAGAAGGGTGGTACAAAACCTGTTGCAGGACTGGAAAGCAGACATTATCTGCCTCCAGGAAACTAAATTAGAAGGCGATGTACAGGACTTAGTTAAACAAATTTGGGCAGGGAGATGGATTAAATATGCTTGTTTAGAGGCCAGTGGAACCAGAGGAGGAATCCTGATGTTATGAGATTCCAGAATGTGGGAAGGGGAAATTATGCAAGTTGGAGCCTATACTCTCTCTTGTAAATTCAAAGCTTAGACAAGCAATTTTGAATGTCATATAACCGGTGTGTATGCTCCGAATAGTAGAGTAGAGAGGAGGTTTGTATGGGAAAAACTGGCTGATGTAAGAGGCTTGATGGATGGTCCATGGGCTGTTTGTGGTGACTTTAATGTCTGTAGATTTCCTTCTGAAAAAAGGGAGTGCAATAGGTTAAACTCAGCAATGAGAGAGTTCTCAGAATGCATTGAAGACATGGGCCTCATTGATCTGCAATTAAGTGGTGGAAGGTATACCTGGTACAAGGGTGATAACCATATCACAGCATCCAGGATAGACAGGATTATGGTCTCCACAGAATGGAATAATCTTTTCACCAACATAAAGCAAACCACTATGCAAAGAGTGACTAATGATCATGTTCCTATAGCCTTTTTGTGTGGACATTGGGAACAATCTAAATCCTATTTTAAGTTCAAAAATTGGTGGCTGAACCAAGAAAGATTTGTTGAAAGAATCAAGGTCTGGTGGAATGATTTTGAGTTCTATGGGAAGCCAGATTACATCTTAGCATGCAAACTCAAAGACCTAAAAGGGAAATTGAAAGAATGGAGCAGATATGAACAAGGTAATCTGAAATTGCTAAAGAACAACCTTCTCAATTAGATGGCTGAGTTAGAATCACATCAGAGCAACAGAATTTTAACTGAGGAGGAGATAGAAAAAAAAGCCACACTTTTCATGGAGTATGAGGGGTGTTTGAAGAATGAGGAAATGGCCTGGAGACAGAGATCAAGGGCTTTGTGGCTCAAGGGAGGGGATAGGAATACAAAGTTTTTCCACCAAACAGCTAATGCCCACAAGAGATACAACCATATTGATCAACTGGAAGTACAGGGAGAGACTATAACAGAGCTAGACAGAATTAAGGAAGAAATTATTTCTTTCTACAAAAAGATGTATATAGAACCTGAAGGTTGGAGACCTCTGTAAATATCAGCAACCATCCTACCATTACAGAGGGTGAAAATGAAGCACTGCAGGCAGATTTTGAGGAACAAGAAGTACTTGAGTGTTTAAAAATGTGTGCTATAGACAAAGCCCCTGGTCCTGATGGATACAAAATGGGATTCTTTCTAAAATGTTGGGAGATCATTAAACATGACATTATGGGGGCTCTCCACAATTTTTATTCAACTGGGATGTTTGAAAAGAGCTATAATGCAACATACATAGCACTGATTCCTAAAAAGATAGGAGCAAAAGAACTCAAGGACTTCAGACCCATCAGCTTAATTGGAAGCTTCTATAAGCTAATGTCCAAGGTTTTGACCGAAAGGTTGAAGAGAGTTGTGGATAAGTTGGTAGACAAACAACAGATTGCTTTATCAGAGGCAGACATATAATGGATGCAGTGCTTATAGCTAATGAAGCAATTGATTGTAGAGTGTCCCAGAAGAAACCTGGTATACTATGCAAACTTGATATTGAGAAAGCATATGACCATGTGAATTGGGATTTCATTCTAAGTATGCTGAGACAAATGGGATTTGATAGCAAATGGATCAGTTGGATCAAGTTTTGTATTTCAACTGTTAAGTTTTCAGTACTCGTCAACGGGTCTCCTGAAGGCTTTTTCAGTGCACACAGAGGAATCAGGCAAGGGGATCCTTTATCACCCTCCCTGTTCATCATAGCTATGGAGGGGCTTAACAATATGTTGAAGATAGCCAAGACAACAGGAAGAATACAGGGATTTGAAGTCAGTAAGGTTGCTGGGAATAGTATGGAGATCACACACCTATAGTATGCTAATGATACACTAATTTTTTGGGGCTGAGGAGGAGCAGTTGTTGATTTTGAGACTCATACTAGTCTACTTTGAAGCCATATCTGGACTACATATAAACTGGAACAAAAGCTATTTGTATCCAATTAATGTGGTTCCGGATATGGAACACCTCTCACAAACCTTGGGAGGAGTGACAGGTACTCTGCCATCAGTATACTTGGGCATGCCTTTGGGGGCAAAGTCTGGAGCCATAGACATTTGGAACCCAATATTGGAGAAATGTGAAAAGAAACTAGCCAGATGGAGATCACAGTACCTCTCCTTGGGAGGTAGATTAACTCTGTTCTAGATGCTCTCCCTACATATATTCTATCTATCTTCCATATTCCCCAATCAGTAGTTCAGAGTTTGGACAAAATTAGAAGAAACTTCTTGTGGCAAGGAAATAAGGAAAGAAAAGACTTTCACTTAGTCAAGTGGAAGAACATCATCAGAAGTAAGATGCAAGGTGGATTAGGTATCAAGAATCTCAAAAACCATAGCAAAGCTCTGAAGGTGAAATGGCTATGGAGGTACCATCAGGAGGACCAAGCACTATGGTATAGGGTGATCAACAACAAGTATGAGGAGCTAAATAAATGGGTAACCAAAGAGGTAAATACCCCCAATGGGATTAGCCTTTGGAAATCCATCAGAATATTTTGGCCTTTTCTCAGTAACCAGTCTATTGTCAAGGTACAAAATGGAAGAAAAACTAGTTTTTGGTTTGATAAATGGTTGGGTGGTATGAGCCTCAAAGATTGTTTTCCTGACATCTTTACATTGGCTCAACACCAACAGAAGACTGTCGCTGAAATGTGGACACAACAAGGCTGGGATCTGATCCTCAGAAGAAATCTGAATGACTGGGAAATTCCCAGAATACTTGAATTGTTTAAGGTTCTGGAGAATTTTCAAGGTATACAAACAGGCGAGGATTATTTATGGTGGCAAGGGCACAACAAAGGCAGTTACAAAGTGAAAGAAGGATACAAACAGATAAGTTCTGGTGGCATTCAAGACTTCAAATGGCCTTGGAAGCAAATCTGGAGGACCAAAGTGCCACACAAAGTGGCATGCTTTACATGGCTACTAGCCAATAAAGCAGTTTTGACATTGGATAATGTGGCCAAGAGAGGAATCTCTCTATGTAACATATGTTCCTTATGTGGTAAGGCTAATGAGACAGTGAGACATCTCTTCTTACATTGCAACTTTATTGAGCAGCTGTGGAAGATTTTCCTTAATCTCAGAGGCATATCTTGGTGTATGCCTAGCAAGATTGATGAGACTCTATTCAGTTGGGAGATGGCTGGAGTTGGGGCTACAAACAGAGAAAGATGGACGATGATCCATGATAGTATTTGGTGGACTATTTGGAGGGAGAGAAACGAGAGATGTTTTGAGAATAGGAACAACAACTTGCATGAAGTAAAGCTTAAGTGTGTTTTGTTGTTCTGCTTTTGGTGTACAAATGTCTACTCCAATGAAACTGAGTCAATCATAGATGTTTTAGGATCCATTTAGATTTGGTGCAGTTTTTGGATAGATTATACTTCCTTTCTGCTTTTGTAAATATGGTTTTTCAGTACTACCTAAGTACTAAATGAAATACAAATGTTACTAGTTTAAAAAAAAAGAACATGTTACTCGATGCAATTGGTATCATTCATCTCATGGTGCAGAAGGGTGTTGTCCCTGATGTGGTCCACACAATTTTTGAAGCAAAAAAAAAAGGATGTGGCGGCTCCTAAGATTGTTGTGGAAGACTTGCTGAAGAAGAATCAAATCACCTATTATGCCTATGAACTTTTATACGATGGGATAAGAGACAAAAAGATTTTGAAGAAATTATCAATGAAGGTATGTCATATTTAAAGAATTACTTTTTTCTCGAATACTAGAGTACACATAAACACTGCAGACTAAAAAGACTTTTGCTTGGATACAAATGTTTGTATTAATAATGTACAAATATTTTAGGCCATGGTGGAACAAGTAAAGTGATTCAACTAGATATCCAATTAGTAATGAATTGGTAACAGCTAACTGGTAAATGGACCGTTTACAAGTGAAATTTCAAGAGGTTAAGGTTTTTTTTGGGTAAGATTGCTAGTTGTTTGGTAAATGACTATTCTTTCGATTCTCTTATGGTTTCTTTTTTCCGTTTGTGGTTAAAATGTTCTATAATCAGATACTGTAAAGAAGATTGAAGATTTTAGAACAATATCAAAGTCGTTTTTATAATTGGATATTATAGAGAATCTCATGATGAGTTTTCAATATCACTTTCAGAGGTTTCTTCCTGAAATGTTATGCATGTCCCTCCCCCCACCCCGGGGGTTGTAATGAATATATCATACATACTGAGGAAGTGATGAGAGTGAAAGGTATTTTCTGGTTTGTCTACCAAAAAATTAATAACAATTTTGTGTTTTCTGGTGTGGCTCATGATTTTCCCTTGTTGATGACTTTTACAGAGGTCTTAGCAGGATGCTTCTATAGAGATTATACAGCTAACGACCTAAGCGCAGATGTGCATCAAAAAGGTGGGAAAAGCCACCTGATCCCTATACTGATTACCATTTTTCACTTTACGATAGATAATTTTCTTGGCCATCCCATGGGCTGTGCTGTTGGTACGTGTTTCCCCAGATATAGTTTTTTTTCACTTCTCAGGTATCTAGTTATGTAAGCAGCAAATGTCTCGTTTTCATCGTCCTCTATTACTGGTTTCCTAGGATGCCTGTTTGATCATTGTACAAGTTTGAGAAACAAGTCTTTCAGTGCTTCAAAAAAGACCAAGTGTTTGCATAGATGAATTTTCATGCTTGTGCTAGAAAATACCCGTGCAAACTAAATATAGGTTGCACGCTTAAATGCTAGGGGTGGGGATGAGATTGGCCTGGCCGATGTAAACATGAGTGTGTTGGGCAAGTGAGTTCTTAGGCAGTGCAGGGTGGGGCGGGTGACTTTCATTTTTTTGAATTAAAAAATGTGGTAAAAATTTAACAGGTTTTAGGTATTTTACTCATTTAGCTCTTTGGTCTCTGAAACCCAATGAAAAGCTCGGTTTTTTGAAACCCCCCAGGGCTTTGGTCCAATGATGAGAGTGCAACCCGTGAAGTATGAGATAACCATGCATCACGAGTTTGAACCTTGCTGTGGATAAAATCTTGGTATTTAACTGGAGAAGGGTAGAGGGATTGGTCCATTATCCACGGAGTTTTGAATCGTCTGGCAACTGGCCCTGGGGGATTTTGTTTTTATTTTAAAAAAAAGCGTCAGTTCTGGAATGCCAATAATTGAAGCCATGCTGCAGCCAAGTAGTATCATTCTCTACTTTCCAAGTAGTATCATGATAGAAATTGCAGTTGGGGCACGTGTTGATGTAACTTTAGTATCTCTTTTATTTGACATTTTTCAATGCGACTTTAATTTTTCCCTCTTTCTTGCATCTTCCATGGCATCTTCTGGTCTTTTCTACTGCAAATTTCATGGCTTTCCCTTCAACTTTTATCCCCTTCCTTGGTTCGAGTGAGTTTTTATTTGGGCATCTAATGTATTTAGTTATGTGGCTTGATAAAATTTTGGTAGAAGATATCTGTCAAAAAGATAGGAGACTATTTCTGGTTCTTCTCTTATTGATGATTTTCTCACCTGTTTTGGATATTACTCTTGATTTGATTAGCCATTCTTTGAAATATTCCTCAAATTAACCATACATTCAATTTTATTTCATTCTTTGGATTATTATTGAGTTGCTTGGTGATATATATGTCTTTGGTTGAAAAATAAAGGGAAAAGGGTCAAAAATACCCCTCAACTTTGTTTTATTGGTTGACTATGCCCTTATCGTTAAAACGAAGTTAGTTTTACCCCTGCCGTCTACAAACTTATCATATGTAACCTCCAAACTAACGATTTGCCCCAAATCAATCTCAAATTCTCAATTTCGACCCGAATTACCCATTTAAAACTCATTTAGAATGAAATTCTTTTCTAATCTGATCCGACCCATTTAAAACCCACCACCATTATAAACAAAATTTAATTTAATTTTCAATTTTCTCAATCTTGTTGAGTCCACCAAAACTAAAAAGAATGGGTTTCTCCCTTGTCATTGAATTTGTTTTAGTGTTACTCATTCTGTAAATATCTTCAAAGCCATTGTTAAAAGCTTCTAAGGGTACTAGTTTTTGAATTGGAGCCTGAAACTTGAAGAACCAACCATGGATACTTCATAGCCATTAATGGAGCTTGGAGCTTGAGTTTGAATTTCGGATTTTACAAGCGAGTTCCAACTTCGAAAAATCAATAATTTCAACTTCTTCCCCAAAATACCCAAATCGAAAACAATACACCCATTTCTTCACAACTGAAATCACAGATCTGAATTTGTGTAATTAGATAATTCCCACCCAAAATTGCAGCAGCATGAACTTTTTAGTTTCTTTCTTCTTGTTGTTTTCTGGTGGAATTTGACCGCCTAGTACTGCCTTTTCGCCGTCGTGTGCGGCGGATTTGAAGAACTAGTGAATACATCTATACAAGTGACTTTTTTTTTTTAATGACAAGGGAAACTTCCAGCCGCTACCCTTTTGGTGCGCACAGGGTAAAATCCCCGCTCCTATGCAATAGCTCGCAAACCACATAGGAGAGGTAACCCGCACTAGGCATGCCCAGTGCGACGAGCTCGACCCAGAAGGTAAAACCCCTTGCTTTCACTGGCAAGGGGTTTCGAACTTGAGACCTCCAACATGGAAGTCCCAAGTCCAAACCACAGGGCCACCCCGAAGGGTGTACAAGTGACTTTTGGGGAAGAGGGTTATTGGATTATTTCAATAGCAATATTGTTCTTATTTTTGTGTATGAACATAAGGTTGGCATGTCTTCTTCCTCTGCTTTTGCTCCTAACATTGCTTCTTAAGAGCTCATTAATGGCTGGAAATTTATTTGTTCATTAGGAATTGAAATGGGTTTTGGTGAATTTATTACTTTTTTTTATACATTTGGTATGTAAGATCAGATTAAATGGGTTATGGGTCGGATTTAATTGATAATTTGTTTTAAATGGATAATTCGGGGCAAAGTTGAGAATTTGGGATTGATTTGGGGAAGCCGTTAGTTTGGAGGGTACAAATGATAAGTTTGTAGACGGCAGGGGTAAAACTAACTTCATTTTAACGGTAGGGGTATAGTCAACCAATAAATCAAAGTTGAGGGGAATTTTTGACCCTTTTCCCTAAAATTAAATTCAGCCTTTTTAAAATTTAGTTGGCCCATGGATTTTGATCATTTTTTTAAAAACAATTTGGACTCGTGGTCCATTTATTGAATGCTCAAGCATAAATTGTTCAAAAGCAGCCCTTGAAACCTAACAATAAGAGTCTAAATTCAGCCCAAAAGTGACTGGATTCAGTGTAATAATCACAATAATAAAAACAAAGTCCTACATTGTAGGGTTTCCAAATTTGATCTTCTGCCATCTCCATCATTTTTCCTCTATTTCAGATGTTCCTTAAGTTCACCCCGAAATTGACCTTCTTTCTCCTTTTGCTTTTGGTAATCAATTGTCTGCTTCCTCTCTGTCGAGGATTAGAGTCGTGTGTTCTAGCTCCGAGGCTCTTTGTAAGTATTATTTCACTCCCTTTCTTCTTTGTTCCTTTCTTGTTGTGGTTGATTCATCGTTAGCTTTCAAATGTAAAGGTGGTTGGACATACCCAAGATGCTCTTAGGATTTTACTTCTTGGACACTCAGCTAGATGCAAGCTCATTGTCACTGATCTGGTTCCCATATCCTCATTTTTCCTCTGGAATTGACTAGTTATTATCCTCACAACTATTTTGCCCTGAAAATGGCCACAAACAGATTAGTAATTGTAATAGTTGTGAAATATTGTGGCCTTTATGTGGTTCCCCCTCATGCTTGACTCTGATTGACTGTAATCTTCCTTGTTTTAATTCTAATTGTAGGAATGCCTTTTTTATCCATGTTTAGAATTTTCCTTCACATGCTAGATAATGGATTGAAGCTGTAAAAATTGTTGTAAATCTGCTTGGCTGATAACTGTATTTGTGATGTGATCTGCTAGTTGATTTGTCTTTCTAAAAGTATGCTCAAAGTCATGTCACAAGAGCAATGTAGTGGCGGCGTCATGAACATGCCATTGGTGCAAAAACAGTGGCATAAATCAGTGACAGTAGCTGAAAGCATTGGACTCTGAAGAGAGGGTGGGTTTAGTCGCAATGTTTCATGGCTAATTCATTTAAGTTGATTTAATGCTCAATCATCCGATGATGTTTCCCAAGTCTCTCCAAGGGACGTCTCCTGAATGCAGCTCTCAGCACTCTTAGGATCAGGTAATTTAACAACATGATTCTTTCTTCTTCAGCATCCAAAAATGTAAAACTCAGCTATAAAGAACCTTCTGTTCGCAACGTAAGCTGATAAAAGAGGGAAATTCAAGCCTGCTTCTTATATAGGTTTGTTGGAAATTTCACCAAAATTTCATAAAAATATCAATTTCTTTTTATCTATAATCAGATACTGTAAATAAGATTGAACATTTTACAACAATATTAAAGCCATTTCTATAATTATATATTGTAGAGAATCTTATGATGAGTGTTCTATATCACTTTCAGAGGTTTCTTCCTGAAATGTTATGCATGTCCCTCCCCCACCCAAGGGTTGTAATGAATATATCATACATACTGAAAAAGTGATGAGAGTGAAAGGCATTTTCTGGTCTGTCTACCAAAAAATTAATAACAGTTTGTGTTTTCTGGTGTGGCTCATGATTTTCCCTTGTTGATGACTTTTACAGAGGTCTTAGCAGGATGCTTCTATAGAGATTATACAGCTAACGACCTAAGCGCAGATGTGCATAAAAAAGGTGGGAAAAGCCACCTTATCCCTATACGGATTACCATTTCTCACTTTACGATAGATAATTTTCTTGGCCATCCCATGGGCTGTGCTGTAGGTACGTGTTTCCCCAGATATAGTTTTTTTTACTTCTTAGGTATCTAGTTATGTAAACAACAAATGTCTAGTTTTTATCGTCCTCTAATACTGGTTTCCTAGGATGCCTGTTTGATCATTGTACAAGTTTGAGAAACAAGTCTTTCATTGCTTCAATTAAGATCAAGTGTTTGCATAGATGAATTTTCATGCTTGTGCTAGAAAATACCCGTGCAAACTAAATATAGGTTGCACGCTTAAATGCTAGGGGTGGGGATGAGATTGGCCTGGCCGATGTAAACATGAGTGTGTTGGGCAAGTGAGTTCTTAGGCAGTGCAGGGTGGGGCGGGTGACTTTCATTTTTTTGAATTAAAAAATGTGGTAAAAATTTAACAGGCTGTAGGTATTTTACTCATTTAGCTCTTTGGCCTCTGAAACCCAATGAAAAGCTCGGTTTTTTGAAACCCCTAGGGCTTTGGTCCAATGATGAGAGTGCAACCCGTGAAGTATGAGATAACCATGCATCACGAGTTTGGACCTTGCTGCGGATAAAAGCTTGGTATTTAACTGGAGAAGGGTAGAGGGATTGGTCCATTATCCACTGAGTTTTGAATCGTCTAGCAACTGGCCCTGGGGGATTTTGTTTTTATTTTTAAAAAAGCGTCAGTTCTGGAATGCCACTAATTGAAGCCATGCTGCTGCCAAGTAGTATCATTCTCTACTTTCCAAGTAGTATCATGATAGAAAATGCAGTCGGGGAACGTGTTGATGTAACTTTAATATCTCTTTTATTTGACATTCTTCAATGCGACTTTAATTTTTCCTTCTTTCTTGCATCTTCCATGGCATCTTCTGGTCTTTTCTACTGCAATTTCCATGGCTTTCCCTTCATCTTTTATCCCCTTCCTTGGTTCGAGTGAGTTTTTATTTGGGCATCTAATGTATTTAGTTATGTGGCTTGATAAAATTTTGGTAGAAGATATATGTCAAAAAGATAGGAGAGTATTTCTGGTTCTTCTCTCATTGATGATTTTCTCACCTGTTTTGGATATTCATCTTGATTTGATTAGCCATTCTTTGAAATATTCCTCAAATTAACCATACATTGAATTCAGCCTTTTTGAAATTTAGTTGGCCCTTGGATTTGGATTATTTTTTTAAAAACAATTGGGACTCGTGGTCCATTTATTGAATGCTCAAACATAAATTGTTCAAAAGCAGCCCTTGAAACCTAACAATAAGAGTCCAAATCCAGCCCAAAAGTGACTGGATTCAGTGTAATAATCACAATAACAAAAACAAAGTCTTACATTGTAGAGTTTCCAAATTTTATCTTCTGCCATCTCCATCATTTTTCCTCTATTTCAGATGTTCCTTAAGTTCACCCCGAAATGGAGCTTCTTTCTCCTTTTGCTTTTGGTAATCAATTGTCTGCTTCCTCTCTGTCGAGGATTAGAGTCGTGTGTTCTAGCTCCGAGGCTCTCTGTAAGTATTCTTTCACTCCCTTTCTTCTTTGTTCCTTTCTTTTTGTGGTTGATTCATCGTTATCTTTCAAATGTAAAAGCGGTTGGACATACCCAAGATGCTCTTTGGATTTTACTTCTTGGACACTCAGCTGGATGCAAGCTTATTGTCGCTGATCTGGTTCCCATATCCTCATTTTTCTTGTGGAATCTGTTTTTGTCTGCTTACCTAGCTTCGACTAGCTATTATCCTCACAACTATTTTACCTTGAAAATGGCCACAAACTGATTAGTAATTGTAATAGTTGTGAAATATTGTGGCCTTTATGTGGTTCCCCCTCATGCTTGACTCTGATTGACTGTAATCTTCCTTGTTTTAATTCTAATGGTAGGAATGCCTCTCTTATCCATGTTTAGAATTTTCCTTCCCATGCTAGATAATTGATTGAAGCTGTGAAATTGTTGTAATTCTGCTTGACTGATAACTGTATTCGTGATGTGATCTGCTAGTTGATTTGTCTCTCTAAAAGTATGCTCAAAGTCATGTCACAAGAGCAATGTAGTTGCGGTGTCATGAACAAGCCATTGGTGCAAAAACAGTGGCATAAATCAGTAACAGTAGCTGAAAGCATTGGACTCTGAAGAGAGGGTGGGTTTAGTCGCAATGTATCATGGCTAATTCAATTAAGTTGATTTAATGCTCAATCGTCCGATGATGTTTCCCAAGTCTCTTCAAGGGACGTCTTCCGGATGCAGCTCTCAGCACTCTTAGGATCAGGTAATTTAACAACATGATTCTTTCTTCTTCATCATCCAAAAATGTAAAACTCAGCTATAAAGAACCTTCTGTTCGCAAAGTAAGCTTATAAAAGCGGGATATTCAAGCCTGCTTCTTATATAGGTTTGTTGGAAATTTCACCAAAATTTCATAAAAATATTAATTTCTTTTTATCTATAATCAGATACTGTAAAGAAGATTGAAGATTTTACAACAATATCAAAGTCATTTCTATAATTAGATGTTGTAGAGAATCTCATGATGAGTGTTCTATATCACTTTCAGAGGTTTCTTCCTGAAATGTTATGCATGTCCCTCCCCCCACCCCGGGGGTTGTAATGAATATATCATACATACTGAAAAAGTGATGAGAGTGAAAGGCATTTTCTGGTTTGTCTATCAAAAAATTAATAACTGTTTTGTGTTTTCTGGTGTGGCTCATGACTTTCCCTTGTTGATGACTTTTACAGAGGTCTTAGCAGGATGCTTCTATAGAGATTATACAGCTAACGACCTAAGCGCAGATGTGCATCAAAAAGGTGGGAAAAGCCACCTGATCCCTATACGGATTACCATTTCTCACTTTACAATAGATAATTTTCTTGGCCATCCCATGGGTTGTGCTGTTGGTACGTGTTTCCCCAGATATAGTCTTTTTTTACTTCTCAGGTATCTAGTTATTTAAGCAACAAATGTCTAGTTTTTATCGTCCTCTAATACTGGTTTCCTAGGATGCCTGTTTGATCATTGTACAAGTTTGAGAAACAAGTCTTTCAGTGCTTCAAAAAAGACCAAGTGTTTGCATAGATGAATTTTCATGCTTGTGCTAGAAAATACCCGTGCAAACTAAATATAGGTTGCACGCTTAAATGCTAGGGGTGGGGATGAGATTGGCCTGGCCGATGTAAACATGAGTGTGTTGGGCAAGTGAGTTCTTAGGCGGTGCAGGGTGGGGCGGGTGACTTTCATTTTTTTGAATTAAAAAATGTGGTAAAAATTTAACAGGCTTTAGGTATTTTACTTATTTAGCTCTCTTGGTCTTTGAAACCTAATGAAAAGCTCGGTTTTTGGAAACCCCCCCGGGCTTTATGTGGTTCCCCCTCATGCTTGACTCTGATTGACTGTAATCTTCCTTGTTTTAATTCTAATGGTAGGAATGCCTCTTTTATCCATGCTTATAATTCTCCATCCCATGCTAGATAATTGATTAAAGCTGTGAAATTGTTGTAATTCTGCTTGATTGATAGTTGTATTTGAAATGTGATCTACTAGTTGATTTGCCTCTCTAAAAGTATACTCAATTTGTACATTTAGCCGATTCATCATCTCTTTGATTTCCTCTATCTTCTCTGCTATCTCCCATGACACTTTTCATGTAACTCTAATTATTAGCTTTAAACTTAATGAGTCAGTTTCCAGCTGAATATTAGAAAATCCATGATTTATGCAATATTGTAAGGCTTTCCATATAGCCATAGTTTCAGCCTCTATGTTTATTGCAACTCCAATACTTTTAGCTTCTACATTTAGTAAATCTCCACTACTATCTCTTATACAAAAACCATATGAACTTTCCTCTGGATTACCCTTACTAGCACCATCTGTATTACACTTAACCCATCATTCCTGCAGGCGAGTACACTTCACAGCCAAATAGTGAAGAATAGGCCTATATTCCTTAAGTTGATCGAACATGCCCTGCCAGATATGTGTTATATTCCTCAACCGTGGGAACTTTACTTTAATAAGGTAATGTACATTCAATTGACATTGATAGTACATCTTCTTAAAGGAAGTTCCCTTTCCATGCCTTCTTGCATTTCTTCTCTTCCATAATTCCCACATAATAATAGCTGGGACAACTATTAGTACTGAGTGTAGTTTTGGATTAGTCTTTAGCTCCCATCATTTCATAATGAGTTGCAGTCAATGTTGATACCTGCACATGAAGCAAACTGCCTCCATAGCTTTTGGGTTATGAGGGCTGTTAGAAATAAGTGTGTCATTGTCTCCATCTCTCCATTTTCACAGCAGTAGCATTTAGAAGCTATTTGCATCCTCATCCTTTTAAGATCGTCGTCTGTGGCAATTCTTTTCTTCCGAGCTCTCCATAGAAAAAACATAATCTTAAAGGGGAGCCCCTTTAACCACAATTGGTCCATCCACTCTAATTCATTTCTGCTACGTCTCATGCTATGTATGCTGATTTCGCTGTGAATACTCCCTTTGAATTTCCCATCCACCACGCCTTGTCAATCATATCCGATTCCTTTCCAGGCTTGATATTTTCTACAATGTGAGCAGTCATTTCAGGTGATACGCATTCAAGAAGCTTATTGACATTCCATTCCCCCCCCCCCCCCCCACTTTGAAATTCTTTCACCTCAATTTAGTCATCTTTGGCTAGTTCCCCTTATGTGAAATAAAGAGCACCTTGCTTGGTCCAATTATCAAACCAAAAACTTGAATTTTCTGATTTTACTTGCCATCATATATCATGCTCAATTTCTTCTCTTACCTCCACCATTTTCCTCCATACATGAGAAACACCAGTGTTTCTAGTGATTGCAGGATGATACTTTTAACAATATTTATTCCACATATATCTACTCCAAAGTGATGAAGTAGTTCTGAAATTCCACCACAATTTATCAAAGAGAGCCCTGGAAACATCAAATAAAGATCTAAATCCTAGCCCTCCTTCCCTTTTTGGATAACACATCTCCTCCCAAGCTACCCGATGCTTACCTTTAAGACCACTGCCCCAGAAAATTTTTACAAAAATCTGATGAATTCGCTCAATAATCTTCTTAGGGAGATTCATTGTCGATAAAAGGTATATAGGTATTGATTGCAGAACATAGTTTTTTTTTTTGAGAAAGGTAATATTACTTCTATATATCCACATGTATACTACATCAAAGTGTAGTCCCCCTCCAAAAAGTTTTACTTACATCATTCCTAGGATCTTCTAGTTACAACCAGTCAATAATATTAAACACATTTTTAGCATCTTCTATCACTACTTGCTTACAACAAAAATAATAAAGCCCTAGGCAATTAGTCTTTATCTTCTGGATATTGTTCTGTTTTCCTTCAAAGCATCTTTGATTCCTTTCTTTCCAAATTGTCCACCAAATGCAAGCTGGGACAATCCTCCATCTCTTCTCATTTTCTCCTGCATTTCCATCCCTGTTCCAGCATTGTAGGACTTCTATAATACTCCCAGGCTTTGTCCACTTAATCTTCCTCTTTTGGATAAACATCTGCCACAATTGATCAGTCCATTTGCAGTGTAAAAAGAGATGGTTGACTGTCTCCACCTGTTCTTCACATAGATAGCAACTAGAGCGTAGATTGGGTTTCCTCTTGTTTAAGTTCTCATGTGTCAAGACTGCCTGCTTTGCCAAGAGCCATGTGAAGTAATTCACCTTGTAGGGAATTTCTGTTCTCCAGATCATCCTCCAGAGCCATCCTGCATGCTGCTCCTCCGTAGACCTGAGTTCTCTGTATGCTGACAGTTTATGAGAGTGTACTTTCCTCCAAAGGATAAAAATCTATTTTGCCACGAGAGGACCCTTCTGGCTATCTTCCTTACCAGGTCTTCAAAGTGAAATTTGTTCTTTCTCCCATAAAAAACTGGACATCCCAAATATATGAATGGGAAATTTCCTTGCTTGATACCTGTTAACCTTCGCTATCTGATTGCTACAATTAAAGGGGTTCGATCATGCAGAAAGAAGGAACTTTTTGTGTTGTTTATTAGGTTCATACTCCTTCAATACTTTTTGTTAAATTAGGTCTTAGGCCTAACTCACATCCCAAAAGCTAGCTCAAAGGGAGGAGGATTTGCCCAAGCCTTATAAAGGAGTCCACCCATCTCATTAACCACCAATGTGAGATTTTTGTCATTCTTTAACACCCCACCTCACGCCCAATGCTTAGCATATGGTACGTGGGCATTTTTGATTTTGGGGCCCCCAACATTGGGTGAGGTGGGTCCTGCTCTGATACCATGTTAAATTAGGTCTTAGGTCTAACTCACACCCCAAAAGCTAGCTCAAAGGGAGGAGGATTGCCCAAGCCTTATAAGGAGTCCACCCATCTCATTAACCACCAATGCGGGACTTTTGTCATTCTTTAACACTTTCATCATTTTGATCATAGAATTTCTATCACCTGAACAAAATAAAATTGTGTCATCAGCATAAGATAGGTGATTGATTTCTGGACTCCATTTAGTCATTTCATAACCCAAAAATCTATCATCTCCATGAAGGTTGTTAAGTCCCTAAACAAAACTTCAGCAGCAATGATGAATAATGTTGGTGAAAGAGGATCACCCTGCTTGACTCCTCTCGAGGACTGGAAGAAACCATGCGATTGTCCGTTAATTAGTACGGAGTGCCAATTGTTTGAGACCAGCCTCCAAACCATATCAATAATTACTTTTGAAAATCCAAACCTTCTTAATACCTTGGTCAGAAAAATCCATGATACTCTATCATATGCTTTGGCCATGTCTAATTTAACTACTATATTAACATTCTTGTTCCTCAGATTGATGTCTCTTATAATTTCTTGTGCTAGTAGAATATTCTCAGTAATACTTCTTCCCTTCACAAAACCTACCTGATTCTCTGAGATAATGTTTGGTAGTACAACAGTTATTCTCTCATGCAACACTCTAGAGATCACCTTGTTAATGAAAGTACATAGACTTATTGGTCTCCAGTCAGTGAAAGTTTTCACCATTTCCTTCTTAAGCAGCAGGACAAGATTGGTATGTGTTACAAATTTTGGTAGCTCCTGACCACAAAAAAAATGCCCTTACCAATTTGGTGATGTCCTCTCCTATTATTTCCCAGCAGCTTTGAAATAATAAACCAGAAAATCCATCAGGTCCACAAGCACTATCCCCATTTAGTATGAAAACCACCTTCTTAACTTCATCATGACTAGGTAAATTAGTCATTTCTTTATTCTGATAATCTGATATCATTTTGGGGGATAAGGTTTAGTATAGCCAGATCATGCTCCTGATCCAGTTGTCTAAACTGTTTTGCAAAAAATTCAACTGCCTCCTTTCCAATTTGCCGATTTGATTCAAGTATCACCCCTTGCTCTGTAGTGATTTTTTCTATATGCGGCTTCATTCTTCTTCCTTTTACATAGGAGTGAAAGAATCTAGTGTTTCTGTCCCCATCAGTAAACCACCGCATTCCTGCCTTCTGTTTCCAGTATGCTTTCTCAATTTTAAAGAATTTCTTTAATTCCGCTTCTGTCCTATTTAATTCTGCTCTGTTTGAACATGTGGGCTGAATCTCCATCTCTATATCTTTCACCCTTGTGACATCCTCCAGGGTGGCTATTTGATGAAATATGTTCCCAAACACTTCTTTGCTCCATGTTACCAGTGTCTTCTTGATCTTTTTTAATTTTGCCTGGAATTTAACAAAGGACTTCCCACAAAGTCTATGTTCCAGTTTTGTCTTATAAGCTCCTTGAATTGAGGATGTTTACCCCAAAAATTACGAAACCTGAAAGGCTTTATGATAGGTTCCTCCTCAGATTCACAATTCATATGAAGTGGCGCATGATCAGATCCCTGTCTGATGAGATGTTGTACTTCTGATGAAGGAAAATTATTGATGAATTCCTGATTGACTAACACCCTGTCAAATATTTTGAAAGTACACGCTTCTTCTATTCTACCATTCCACCGGGTAAACTTGTTTCCTGTAGTTTTTAATTCTGAAAGAGCACAATTACTGATGCAACTAGAAAAATCTATTGCCCAAGTTGAGTGAAACCCAAACCACCTAGCTTCTCTTCTTTATTGAGGATCACATTAAATTCTCCTTCTATTACCCAAGGTAAAAGATTTCCTTGAGTTAATTCTTCCGGTTGTTCCCATAGTTCCAACCTCTCCAATGCATTACACCTTGCATACACTGCTGTAATGAGTAACAATTTATTGTCATTGCTGACTTTCATTGTGATTAGTTGATACGAATCAATAATCATCTGTCCTTCCCATATATCTGTCCAAAAAATTCATATTTTGTTCGAACAGTTTGTCAAAGCATTGCTCATTCCTAACCTGCCTTTGTATTGATCTAACTCGTATGTTGCTCGGATTCTTCACAAATGTCAACGGGTGCGTGTTGGATTCTCCAAAACTAGTGTATTTTTGGAGAATCCGATACGGGTGCGTCATCAAAGTGAAGAGTCCGCGCAATTTAATCCAACTCTACTGGATCCATAAAATCTATGCATGAATAACAACGTCTTCTATTAAGTTCCATTAACTGCTCAAATGAATTTTGAGAATTAATGGATCTAATATTCCAAAACAACATTTTTGTATTCATTGATCACAACTTGTAGATTTATCTTTAATTCTCCTTATTTGAACTTGTAGAGGAAGTATAGATCTTTTTTTCATGGACCTACTCTTCAAGCTACTGGTGTATCTGGGAGATTCTCTAGCTATACTTATTTGTTGTATGTATTCCTCCAAATCCTCATCCTCCTCTGCATTTCTTCTATTTTGAAATTGTTCCTCTGACTCCTCTATCAGATTTGGCGCTCATCTCATTACTCTCTTTTGGAGTTGTAATAAACTCTTGATCTCCATCAACTCTTGTCGAGATACTGTGATAAACCCTCAGAGCTGATTCCACACTATTCACCTCAATCGGAGTATTTTCTAATTCTCTTCTCTTTTCATCGCTCTACAATCTGTGTATTCTCTTTTCCACGCGATTGGTCTGGTGTTTTCATGTTACTACCTTTCTCATTACTTGCTGCTGCCCCTTTCACGTTGCTGGACTCCAGTTGACTCATCTCCCCTTTGTTCTCTTTTGGCGTGTTTTTACCAAAAAATTCCTCTACCTATGCTTTGGATGACTGGTGGTGGCTGTTTGCTAGTTGATTCGTCTCGTGTTGCTTCTCCTCCAGTTTCTTTGTCACCAAGGGCTTCAAATTGATTGGAAGAGATTACCCCCACCTTATTCCACTTCATTAACTGATTCTTTCCTGCATTGCCTCTCCATCCTCCTTTCCTATCCCTCTGCTCTTGAAACTCTTCATTATACTATGATTATGGGTAGTAATACCTACTGTTGAGTGTATACTTGTGATGGTCATGGTTAAAGATTTTAGTTTCCATTAGATAAGTTATGAGACCATCTGTGTACTTTATTGGTGTATAACTGATTTTAATTCTTAAATTCTCCTCTTCTATGCCTAGATTAGTCTTAAGATGCTTGTCGCTTCGGCTCCATGTTTAGATTAACTAAAATGATGTTCTCTGCTCAGATCTTCTTTGTGGTGAGCCGCTCGAATTCAGTCTTAAGATTTGCTTAGTATTATGTTAAAAAAAAGTTATGTTGTTCTCTAAGATGCTGGTGTTTCCTGTAAATAGATTGGTGAGACAACTACAACTTAATTGCGTTTTAGATATAAATAAGTCAATCAACTCTGGGTTTTATCTGTACTCTTTGAAATTTATTCCAAGAACATAGCTTTATCATTGATGCTTGTACCAAGAATTGGCAGAACCAAGTTGTTTGGCTGCATTATTTGTACTATTCCTCGTAAAGCCCCGTTTGATTCAGCTTTCTGTATGAGTATTTGACCAACCAAGATGGGCTCCTTCATGTAAATACAATTCTGCAGGCTATTCAGTTCTTCATTTAAAATATAAATATGCAACCTTATAAGATTTGTTTTAACAAGTGAAAGACAAAGGGTAAGGGGTTACATAAATAGGTTTCCATTGTAAATAGATGAAGTTATGAAAGTTTACCTTATTATTTATGAAAGGTAAGAGGTTTTATTAGGATATTGTACTTTTTTTGCTGGTTAGGTCATATTTTTGTTTGATGATGGAAGTTTTAATTATTTTTGAGTTGAGAAAGGTCTTTTCTCCGTGTTGAAAGACATGTATGGGACTGGTTGAAGTACTAATGAATGTTGTGCTTCTTTCGATTCTTTCAAGAGCTAGGATTTTACTTGAATCATCACCAAACAATCCTTATTCCACATTTTCATTTTTGTTTCTTCTTAAGAGAACTGTAGCTTTAAGTCTTTAACACTAGTTGCAATATATACCAATCTAGAGGGGGAAGGGGTAGCAATAAATTATAGTCCTCTATGGATCTTGCCTGTAACTAATTTATTTTCTGATGAATTGCTATTATGAAACCTATGATGGTGAAATTGCATGTCTTTTGTGCTTTAAGTTTCACAACTTATAGTTTTAACTTTGCATGATTAACTTCACCTTTCAGTCACAATCGTCTGGGGAAGGATGCCATTGAAACTGATGCAGAGGAGATCATTGACATGGCTGGCAAGGCCTCCCTAGCTGATCAACAGAAGCAGGTCCAAGAAAATGTGCATTCCCAGATTACAAGCTTTTGCAAGTATATGGATCACATATCACAACCTGATCTTGTGGTCAAGGACAAGCAGGGAACACCATCTTCTGAAAATAATTCTTCTCCTCGTCGCAGTGGTCTCAGTTTTGCTATTGGTAGGACTGCTCCATTAAAGGACCACAGCGGTAAGATCTTAAGCTGAATTTCCAAAGTTCGTTGCTTATAAATTTGCACTACTATACATATATAGATAGTAATGGCCATAAAACGTCGTGGAGAGGAAGTACTAGGTGGTCTCTATACTGGGATTAATACAAAACATATATTCACCACAAGCAACATGGTATGTATATATACTTTACTTGTTAAATTTAATTATGAATATAATAATATTGTTATATATATACATACATTTATGATTTATGCAGGTAGAGGAGTATAGTGGGCTTAAGCTGCAGCCACATAAGGCCATTGTTGGACCTCATGGTTCTCAACCCATTTCATTGACCACTAGGTCACACTTTTGAATGCCTTTTTGATCCACTTTTGTCAAACATAAATATTGTAATAAATCTCACTTGATCAGTAAACAATAGTACACGTAAATTCCATGGTCGGACGCATATGCTTCAAGTTAGGAAAACGGCAGATGGTCACATGATTCGGCAAATCAACTCAGGTACTTACAAATTGTTCTAATTAAGAGTGCTCTTCAATCTCTTTCTATATATACTCTCTCTGCTTCAACTCAGGTACTTACAGAGCATGTGCTATCAGGTTTATTAATTTTGAGTTGACTTCCTTTTGGATATATATGATACATATAAGTGCAATCGTTATTAGTTTTGGAGACTTACGGGTTTCTCCATAGCGGAAATGGATGACTTTCCTTTGTCCACAACCTTAATATCCTCGGAAGATGCAGAGTGTTTTTTTTTATCTCTTTTGGATAGCTAAATGAATTAATTTCTCATTTATGTGCTTTCTCTTTTGGAGTTTGGTTCAAATTTAATTTTCGATGTGCAGCATTGGATGTGTCATATTGTACAAAGGCCAAGAGAAGTTCCACAGCAGTACACTAAACACTTTGGATTATGTGGTGCATTAAGTAAATGCCACATCTGATACTCTCATGAATGTGTCTGTTTATCTAGCAGTTGCCAAACAGCTCGCGGTGGATCAAATTTTGATCCCTGCTAATGTCTCTTGTCTTTCCATTAACTCATTTCCCACGTACTTCATTCTGTAAGAACGTTTCCATTGCTATTTCACTAATCTATTGAGAGTTCATGACATCACTTCTCAGATTAGGCAAATCTTTGTCTTATGCATTCAGCTTCTCCTGGAAACAGGAAAAAACAGAGTTAACCGGTGCTTCCTCATGCCTTCTTTTGGTATCAGTATTGCTAAAATGCTGCGCAAGAGCCTTTCAAATTGTGCTGATTTCTGATCAACGTTAAACCTAAACTAATAGCCTCATCCTAGAAGTGATTAACATACACGAAGATTCGAATATTGTCCTCTATATAGAATTTGTGTGTTTATTCTTGTTCAACAGTATCAGGGGCGTGTTGTAACTACTTATATTGTCTCCTGAGATACGGTCGCGTCGAACCTTGTAGAAAAACTAATAGGGAGGACAACATGATGTAAAATAGTGACGGTTTAATAGGGTCTTTGTTATAGAAGATTAAGAACAATCAAGTAGTTGATTAATGAGTCATTTTGATATCATGCATTTGGACATCCCTAATCGTTCTTTGTTTAACGTTTCAGTGTGACTGCAGACACTTGTGTAGCAATGGATGAGTGGATCCAAAAACCCCACTTGCGTCAACATAGACTTGTTTAAACAGAAGTGATACAACTGAAGATGCAAAATGAAGTTGACATTTATAGTGTTGTATGTTTTAGAGACGGAAGTTGTTCTGGAATTACTAAATAGAACCTTGAATTTTGAACATACAATGTTGACATTGGCTTATCAAAGTTTGGGGGTCATATTGAGTACATCACCACTGTATGTATGTCTGCTGAAGACATTGAACATTCAGAGACTAATGAAGAAGTATATGGGGTTCTATCATTTATCTTTTGGATATTGACTTTTGATTTCCCTCTTAAAATATGTGTTCATTGTGCTTAAAGTTGATAATAATTTGCTCTTTATTCCCTCCTATTTAGACATGCTAAAGTATTGAATATTAAAGGTTCATCAAAAGTATTGCGGAGGTTATAGTCCCAAAAAAATGAAGTACTAAAATTTATTTGTGAAGGTTATAAACCCCCACGAAATGAAATAAAATTATTTGTTGAAAAAAAGTTGCGAAGGTTAAAACTCCCATCTGCCGCAAATGATTCCTGGGGTTGCTTAAAAAATTCCAAAACTTAATAGCCACAGACCTAACAGTGGGAGTTTTTGAAACCCCTGTAACAACAAATTTTGGGGGTTCTAAACCCCCACTATTTGTAATTTTAACTCCTGCGAATTGACCCTTTTTTTGTAGTGATATGTGATCACCTTACCATGTTGCATCAAAACACATCCTAACCCAACACCAAAGCATCGCAGTACACCCCATAGCCCACTGAACCCTCTGGCAAGGCTAGGACTAGTGCTGATGTCAACTTGTCCTTTAGCTCATGGAAACTATGCTCGCAAGCCTCAGTCCACTAAAACTTAACTATTTTCTGAGTCAACTTTGTCAGTGGTGCTGAAAGTGAAGAAAACCCCTCTACAAGCCTTCTGTAGTACCCATCTAACCCTAGGAAACTACGAACCTCTGTCAGAATTGTGGGTCTAGGCTCAGTCTTCACGACCTTAATCTTTTGTGTATTAGCCATAATACCTGCATCTGATACAATATGACCTAAGAAAGCCACAAAGCTCAATTAGAACTCACACTTAGAGAACTTTGCGTAAAGTTCCTGATCTCGAAGAACCTGAAGGACTGCTCACAAATAATCTGCATGCTCAACTTTTGAACGTGAATACACAAAAATATCATCAATAAATACAATCACAAACATGTCTAGATACGACCTGAATATGCTATTCATCAGGACTATAAACATTGCAGGGGCATTGGTCAATCCAAAATACATGTCCAAAAACTTAAAATGTCCATATCTAGTTCTATAAGCTATGTTTGAAACATTTTTCTCCCAAACTCTTACCTAATGGTACCCTGATCTCAAATCAATCTTTGAGAAGTACTTAGCACCTTGTAGCTAATCAAACAAGTCATTGATCCTTGGATAAGGATACTTATTATTTATAGTCGCCTTGTTGAGCTGTCGATAATCGATACACTTCCTAAGAGAGCCATTTTTCTTTCTCACAAATAATACTGGTGCACCCCATGGTGAAGCACTAGGCTTGATAAATCCTTAATCCAACAAATCTTTCATATAATCCTTCAACTCCCTTAGCTCAACAAGAGCCATTCTATAAGGAGGGACAAATATGGGTTGTGTACCTGGTAGCATATCGATAGCAAAATCAATTTCCCATTCTGGTGGAATACCATGAAGCTCATTTGGAAATACATACGGAAACTCATTAACCGCTGGAATAGATTGGATAATTGGTGGTTTTGCATCCATACCTTGAACTCGGACAAGATGATAAATACAACCCTTAGTAACCATCCTCCTTGCTTTAAGATAGGAAATAAACCTACCTTTCGGTGCTGCTATATTACCTTTCCATTCTCGCAGTGCCTCTCCTTGAAAATGAAATCTTAAAATCTTTGTCCAACACTCAACATTAGCATAACAGGATGCTAGCCAATCCATACCCATAATGACGTCGACATAGACCATCTCTAACTTTACCATGTCTATGGTCTAAAGAGGTTTGACAGTCAATAATTTCTTTTTTGCAACCTAGATAGACTCTCTTTTCAATAATAAATTCACCAATTGGTGTAGACACAATAAAGGGTCGATATAATGATTCTACTGCTATACATAACTTCCCCCCCAACAAATGGAGTAACATAGGATATGGTAGAGCTGGATCTTTCAAAGCATAAACAAAATAAGAACAAACAATCAATGTACCTATCATAACATCGGGTGATGACTCTTAGTCTTGTCGGTCAGCAAGTGCATATGCACTATTCTGGCCACTACAAGAACTAGATGCTCCCCCTCTATCTCTCCCTCTACCTGGTGAATTCTAAGGTCCACGCCTTGTAGAATGTGTTGATGAGGAAGAACCTACTCCTGACCTAGTCGGTTGAGCCATACCACCCTGACTTATGGTTGGGCAGTTCCTCCACACATGACCCTCCTGCCCAAAACAATAATAACATGTGGAACCCTACCTACTTCTCTCGAAATGCATTCTACCGTATGTAGCATGACACGGAAGGGCTTACCTAGCCTAGTCTGAACTCCTTTGTTGTTGAGAGCCTGATGCTCGTGAACCCTTACATGGACCTGATTGTCCACAACGATCAAGTCTAATACCTTTGAACTTCTGTAGTGGAGGTTTGGGTGGCTCACTAGAATATCGAGGCCTGGGACCACTCTGAAAGTAGTCAATGTGAACTATCAGGCCTAACCCTCTCCCTCTTATACTACTGATGTCAACACTCTTCTATGCTTTGTGCAAATTCCTGAATTTGAGAGATATCCATATTATCATTTAGTGCAGCGATAGTGCAAGCATCAATATTGTTTGAATCAATCCCTCATACAAATCTTTGAACCCTATCATGCATCATATCAACAAATGCTGGTGCATACCTAGCCAATGAATCAAATATCAGCCCATACTTTCGGACACTCATGCTCCCCTATCGAACGTTTAGGAACTAATCTACTCGGACATCCCGAATCTCTCGAGGCATATAGTGATATATGAAAGCTTTGGTACAGCTATCCCAAGAGGATGGAGGTGCATCTTTCCCCCTGGATCTCTCCAAACTCTTGTACCACAACACTGCAACATCACACAATCGAAAGGCTGCTACCTCAACTGGCTCAGTCGTTGAGTCATGCATGACCCTGAAGATCCTGTGAAACTGATCGACAAAATGTTGAGGGTCCTCCCTATGATGTTTCCCTGTAAACTCTGGAGGACTCAAGGCTAGAAAGTCATGAACTCTCAAACTTCCCGGCCCTTCGAAAGGTTCGAAAGCTCCTGGCAACTGGCTAGCGTAGTGCAACGGCTAACTGTGCTAACATACACATTGCACTCTTGAAGTCATGACCATATTGAATAGGAGGAGCTGGAGGTGGTAATTCTTGTTGTATCGGGGGGTCCTATAGCCCTCATAGGCTCTTGAGTTGGTGGTGAAACTATATGGGGATGAGAAGATGTCTCCTCATGGGTCTCACAATGAGCTGTCTCAAGTGGAGCCTTATGGGTACTCTCACCTACAACTGTATCTAGCCCCTGGATAGATGAGGTGTGTCTGGTGTGAGCCATCTCTCTGTAAATAAAAATCAAATATAAGTCCGGAAAGTAATTCCTTAAGACCCAACTCTATAGCACGAGGTGAGCAAAAGAAGGATAACAAATCTAACATGCAATGTAACTTACTGCTTATAGAATGTGCTACACAACACATTTATAAGCAAGACTCTATAAGACACATCTTGAAGAGTCCCTAGGATACGATGTTCCTCTGATATCAAGTTTATGACGCCCTAAACTCACGGGGTGCAATTGGCACCTAATGCCAAAACTTAGGTCTTAGCCGACTCTGCTGAACCATTTGCTAATATCGTATAGTAGCCTCAGATAGTTAAGAAAAAAATGAGTGTATCTCGTCTTAAAATTAATCCCTCGGCCAGCAAGGCCCCTATCAACAACTATATAAAGGAAACAACTACACCCAACAATTCATATAAAGAAGTAGCCAGCAGGTAGATAAGTTTTGTTTGTGTTTTTCAGGCCACCATGATATCTAGAAAAATGTAAACGCTATATATCAAGTTAATGCACCAAAGAACCATCAAACCTTGGTCAACCAACAAACAAGTCAAACATTGTCGATAACGCGGGTATACAACCCAACACACTAGTCTGAAAGCCTTTAAGAGTAGTAAAGCTTGGTCGGGACAGGGCCCCGACTTATCCAAAACCTATATACAACAAAAGCCAACAAACCTCTTAACTTTGGCAGCTCCGAAAGAAGGGGCTATAAAACCTAGTGGAGCTCAACTGTGCTGCTGGGGAGGTCTATCGAGTCGATTGACAAGTCTTGCAGGCATGAATGCAGCTCCCCCAAGCAAGAGGCGTCAGTACAAAATAATATGCCGAGTATGAAAGGCAATAGAATAAATAAGTAGGTATCATAATATACTAAAGTTAATCAGGTAAGGGAATCAAAAATAAGATTAGCATACTAACCTGCTACTAAATCTAAACGTACAAAAATACTCAAACAACAACCCAACCAAGCCCCCATAAGCTCGGCAGGTACAAGGAGCAAACAATACCACCTACCTAGGCCCCATAAGACTAGAAGGTGCCTAATCAATCTATATACCCTTATAGGTAGCCTCTTGTACTTATAGGAAGTCACATAGACCTCTTAGGCAACAATTTAGCTCCGTAGGTAGTGCATATCCCTTTTAGGCATCTGTATAGCCCGGTAGGCAGCACATAACTCTCTTTGGAATCAATAAATCCCTGTAAGCAACACATAACCTTTTTTGGCAACAATATGTGCCTCTCAGGCAGTTCATAACTCTGCAACTAACTACAATATCCCAATGGGAAATAACAAACATTTTCTATAGGCTAAAGGCAAGTAATTCAACTATAAATAATCTATACAAAGAGTCTCTAAGTCGTTCCCTACATAGGGTCGTTATTAACAGATTATGAGTCCCAACAAGGAAGGATAACAACCACTCAATCTGCCAAGCACTAACAATTATGTTTACACATTCACCAATGATAACAACTCTATTATATCGCTCCTAAGCTTTAAGAAAACATGACCAACAAAGGGAATAGTCTTAACATACTTTTTTCGATGAATTCCAGTGGCCTAGAAACTTTTACTCGAAATCCTCCTCTATATTACAATAAGGAAGCACCACAATCAACACTAAAGAATGAAAAGTACTATGATAATCCAACAAAAGATACAGATTGCCGTCGCAACTCACTATTTACGGCTTACCAAGGCTAGAATCAACGAAAGGAGGGTCTTACCTTGAACTTAAGCTTACAATAAAGCTCAAGACCTCCAAACACAGTAAAACCCTTGCTACTAAAAACACCACGGAGGTACGCTACACAATCCACAAAGAAAACTATAACAAAATAATGAGCTCGCAACGTAGAGGAAATTTCCTGAAGCTTGCAAGATGAAATCACTCAAACCTAAAGAGTATTTTATGGATTTTGGGAGAATTTCTCTGTATTTTGGGCAACTGGAACAAAATGAAAAAGGAAAATGAATTTGGGTGATTAAATAAAGTTTCCACCGACCTTGGCCCACCTCATGTGCCTTCTTGCATTATCTTACAAAAATGTAAATATCTCTCTATTCTGAAGTTGTTTTAATGAACGGTTTGATGCTTTGGAAACTAGACTAATAGGCCTTTGATTTGATAGATGATGGGCCCCATAAATCTTAATATATTGGGAGAAAATCATAAAGAAATATGACCCAAATTTTAGAGAAAACTTAAAATAAACTTACAATAACTTTCGCCAATTTGTATTTCACAACTCGCTTAAATTTAAAACATGAGATATGTCCCTTGAACACTTAACATATGGCATACCAAATCATTATTAATTTATTAATCACTCCTACCATGAAGGTGCAGGTTAACTAAGACATTCTGAAAGTGCGAGTGTTACCCTTCGTTTGGATCCCGAGGCTTCTGGGTTAATTCCGAGCCCCCTTGTGGATTTTGGCTGAAAATAGAGTTTGAGGGTGGGACCCACCTTTTGACAAGATGATCTAGTATGGAATTTTTTTTCTACTTTATTGAATCCAAAATATTTAATTTGGTAGAGTCGCATATCTCATTTGTGTGCACGAGGTTCCAAATGAATCCTGAGCACCCCGTTGGAGAATTCGGAGTTTAAGCAAACCAACTGAAGTGCTGATATTTGGTGCATTCTTTTAGTGATGAGGAATCAGACTTTTAGTGACCAGAAATAGACTTTTAGCAACCCGATCTTTGCTATTTATATAGTGAATTTGCAGCTTCATTTCTTATTTTCTAAAGGCGATTTATCCCTCATCTGAGCTTTGATTTGAGTGATTCAAAGTCATGTGTGATCTTTTGGAGCTTGGCTACTTAGGTTTATGATTAGAAGTTGTTGAAGAACCTCTGTTTGAGGTGAATTGGTTTGTCTTTAGGATACCTTGGTTTAATTTATTGTTGAAATTGCATATTGTTGCTATTACTACTTCCGAGCCTTGGATTGTGTTAAATTTTGGAACACAAGTTCGAGCGTAGTTTAGGACATCTTGATGGAGCCTATACTATAAATTCCAATGAGGGTCCCACAATTTCCATTTGACTATAAAGTTGATCTTTTTCCATTGTATGTGCTTTAGTGTCTAAACAATTGTAATTATGTTATGATCCTATTTTTGATAGCGTGGACGTGTTCACAGGTTGTTCGGAAAGGAAAAGCTCCGACCTTGTGATTTGGAGCGCACGGGGTCGACCTATATGTAGGTTACAACTTCCTTTGTTTGTTTGTTTCTTTCTTTCTTTCAGATTGAGCATAAATGTGTAAATTAGTGATGATTAGTGTGAATTGGTTGTGGGTAGTTTGTTATTCCTACTTTTCTTTTGAGAAACCCTGTTTTAGGATTTATCGATACTATTTCGAGGGTAGTACCATGCTTATGGGGTATGCTCAGTTTTTTATTAAACGTGCACACGAGTGTACCTTCTAGGGTTATAGGGTCCATTTAGGTTTAGTTTAGTTGTAATTAGATTAACTTTCAGTTTGCTCGTGCGCCCTCTTTCTTTTCATATCAACTTTGACCTCTGTTTGTGTCTAGATTTTATCTTTTCTGATTGTATTTACCTTTCTTGCTCAATCAGCCTATGATACCTACTGAGCACATTTTGTGGTACTAATGCTACATTTTGCATCTTTTTCGTGATGCAGATCCTAGTACCAGCTACCAGTGGTGATCATTCATGCCATATTTTGCAGCTTGTGGATATCGGAGATGAGGGTGAGAACTTAGCATCCTGATCAGCCTGTCTTCTTCTAAATATATGTTAGCTAGTCTTTTGCCTTTGCGACGGCTTGTTGTGGTCTACTTTTGGGACTTGTACTTGTTTATATTAGAAAGCTTTGTACTCGTGACTTCAAGGTTATGGAAGGGTTTCCATTGTTTATAATTTTGGTTTGTTCCTGTATTTGTCTTTCCTTGTTATTAGTGTTATTTCCTGTTTAGTTCTACCCTTGTACCCATTACTTGTCGTTTTGGGTTACGAATCGACTTACATACTGGTGGGTTATAGTAGGTGCCATCATGACTCAGGAAGTTGGATCGTGACAACAAAACACTTGGCATAAGAAAGATGTAGAAGAAATACAATATGAAAGAGTATAAGTAATAAGTCTCAACCCTTAAGATGAAATAAATGATACCAACATAGTACATAAGAGAATACACAGAGTACTACTAAGCTAACATAATCCTTCTATTCATAAATGTGACTAGAACAAGCCCTTAAGTCACGAACATAATCTGGAAACTACAGAGACATCAAAAGCAATAAAATAGTCCATAACCTTGCCCTGGAATCATGAGGACTCACAAATCCAAGTAGTCAATAGCTGAGCAATCCCGATCTATTCATGTTCAGGAGGAGGAGCGTCAGACCCTATATTATGAAACTATATAGTCACAATATGCATCAGTACTTTGAATGTACTAAATATGGGGAAATGCATAAAATGTAAGCAAGATAAAATGGTGAAGTTAAACATGATATGGATGACTAAGTAAAAAGCCCTTAAAGAGAAATCGTAATCATAAACAAGGTCAACGCATATTGAAAACCATAAAAAAAGCTTTGATAAGACTTTTGAAGAAAATATAGTTCATTTGATAGATATTTACCATTAACTGACAATAAAGATAATGTGAGCTATAACATGGAATCTTGTGTAGCCCTCACACCAAAAAGAGAGAGTCTACTTGCCAATGTAAGAACTCTGTATCATTCATTATTGCTAAAGTGGATCCTCTAGCTAGGTCATTTAAAAAAAATCTTATGGGTGCACATAATTTGGGACAAGAGAATTGCTACTAAAGACCAAATCTCTTATAATGGTAAGACCTCCATTCCAAAGTCCTCTCGATGCCAAGTAAAAGACATAATCATAATCATATCATATCAAAATACTTGGAAAGGCAATAACTCTAGACTACCAAGTCAATCATAAGTTCATATTAGAGTAGTTCTTTTCAAAACCGTTATTTCATACTAATACACTTACCTTCCTAAACATCTAAATCATGATTTCATTCAAATGTGAGAAAACCTTTCACAAATCATTCACTCTTTATCTTAAAAGTATCATTTAGTCATAAATCATCAATTTCATAAAACATGCACATATCCAAATCATAATTTATAAGTTCATAATCATAGTTTATATTCATAAAGTAGGCATAGACACAGGTCCATATGAAATCGATTGAAAATCGTGTATTTAAGTCAAATTATGTATAATAAGATTGAATTTAGGTAATTGAATCATAATCAATTGGACCCATGGAGAATACATAAAACCCTAGGAGAATTAGGTGAAAATCAATTGGAGAATTGAGATTCTTTGGAACCAAATGGATGAAAGGGATCCATTAGTGAATTACCACATACCTTGATGATCAAAGTCCTAAAATAAAGAGAGAAAATCCTTGAAGCATTTGAAACCTTAGTTCTTCACCTTGGAACTTGATAGATAATTAGAGAGGATGAACTTGGAGGGAATTTGAGGTTTTGAGTGAATGCGAGGGAATGGTTAGATGTGGGAGTAGAACATCAGTTATAGGTCATTGGAGTAGTCTAGAAATGACATATTTGAGGTATTAAAAGGATAGGAAAAGACCCAATTAACTCTGACTTAAAACTGTTGGATGACTTCTACCGTTTTGACCTACGGTTCGTAAGAATTTCTATGGATCGTCATAGTCAACTGTAGAGTCAAATACTGGGGATCAAAATATTGAAAAATTTCTACGGGACTCTTCTACGGATCATTTTCCTTTCTACGTCTCATAGAGCCAGTCTATAGAACCCAAGTTCAACTCCATAATCTCACCGAGTTCAATCACTTTCCATTGAAGCCTTTCTATGGCCCGTAACAATTCCTATGTACGGTTCATCCCGACTTGACATTTTCCAAAAATTCAACTCAATTCCTATGACTTCCTTCCTACAGCCCGTAGAACCTCCTACAATTGGTAGGTTGGCTTGTAGAACATGCATTAGTGCTAAAACTGTAATCTTTCTTTTTCAATTCAACTTTCCAATTTCTGAGATGTTACACTACATAAAGTAATTGTGTTGTAACAACCTTTAATTTTCATGGCATGATTAGCTAAGTAATCTGAAAATTGATTACCTTCTATATATATATATATATATATATATATATATGACTTATCAGACCTATTTAAACTATATCTAACAAAATTGTAATTCTTTGTTCACGCGTTTCATACATAATGAGCTATTACTTGAAATTTGGAATTAACAATTTTTTAAATTCTTTTGGAGTTTGTGTTTCTGTTATGTGTGATGATATTTGTTAAGATGCTTCTGCTTAAAATTAACAAATCAATGTTACCTTCTTTGTAGATGCATGTTTGGAAATAATTGGCCAAGTGCATGATTGAATATTTGGTGAATACTAAATTTAAATTGTTTTGTGAACAAGAAAATTAATTTTCCACACCAATCCATGCTCTTGATTAGTTTTCCGCTCTCAAGTCAAGATTTATAGTTAAAATAATTAATTTTACCAATTCAAGTATGTTTTTTCTTGACTAAATCTTGTTGTTACTGTAAGATTTTGTGAAAATCATATCATTCCACGATCTTGAATAATTAATATGATTTCATCTTAAATTATTTACGTTTTACAATCAGTTATTAGAAATAAATAATTCTAATATCAACTAAAAGTATTGGGAAAATAAAGGACAACAAATTTTCTTATTCTCTCCCTATTAAGTACCCCTCTTCTTTCGCCCCTGTAACCCATCTTCTCTCTCCCCATTGATAAATCCTCCCTCTTCCAGAGCACCACCGCAACCACAAATTCTACCTCTTTCATCAGCTATGGTTTATGATGCATCTACGTCAATGATCCAAAATCTTGCATTGGACAGCTATTGTTTGTCTATCTCCAGTGAAATCACCGCCTTTCTCTAAACTTGGGATCGGGATTTTTCTAAAATTGGGTTGAGATTATACTAGATTTGGTTATTTGGGGTCGAGATTGACCATTCCCGTCTAGCATAAGATCTTCAAAAATCAAAACGGTGACACACTTTCAAAGGTTCTCCTCCGTCGGTCAACATTGCTTTCTTGAAGAAGTTTTCTTAACTGCTGACACCTTGGTCCATGTTCTATCTTCCCATTTACCCATTTTTTTGTAGTTCTTATTCAACCTTGTCTATATGTGATAGTTCTTGTCCATACTGCCTTTAGTTTCATTTTGATTTTTCCTCTACTTTTTTGAACTTGTTCTTACTTTCTTTCAGATAGCTTCTAGTGTTCGTACAATCTTCCAGTTTTATAGTTCAATATTGCCTCTTGTCATGATTGTTACGTAGTTTTTATTCCCTCTGTCTTTTGGTCAAAATTATCTCTTTATGTTATTTTTAGCTCTATTATTATGTGATCATATAGAATGACTCTACGATCTAGATTTAATCATTCAGTGTTGCTTATTGTTTGTGTAATCTTCTACACTATTTTTCTGCCTTTATCTATTGTCTTTAAATGTCACTTATTTATTTTTGTCTATAGTTCCACTTCACTGAGCTAGTTGCTTTTGGTATTTCTCTTTTTCTTCTATTTTTAGTATAGTTAACTGGTCCTTGACTCTCCTCTTATTTTAGTAGTTTTAGTAGATTTTTAGTAGTTTTATTGGATGATGGTGGACTAGGATAATATCTTCAGTTAAGGCCGGGGCAGTAAGAAGTAAGGGTATTGGAACATAGGTCGTTGACAAAAAAGTCCATAGAGCTAGTGAAGATTTTCAAGAACACGAAGATAAGTATAGCTTGTGTTTAGAAGACCAGATGGGTAGGTTCCAAGGCACATGATTAATCTAGTTAGTAATGGGCTTACTTTGAACGATATTAGTGCTTATGTGCCTCAAGTGGGTTACAGTGGCTAAGACGACAACTGTCAAATGGTTGTATGTCGATCTAGGGGCCATAAGAGGGGATAATAAATTTTAGAGGCTCACAAAACCAATAGAGATAAAGGCTCCCAATTTGAATCAATTAAAGTTCAACAAGGACGAGGAAGGCAAGGTGTTGGTGGAAGAGAACTCCATTATGCAAAGAGGGTAAACTTACATCCACAAACTCTTAAACAGAGAAGGAGAAAGAAACATTGTGTTGGGTGGTTTGGTGCACTGTGAAAGACTTCAAGACATAAGATATTATAGGTGTTTCAGGTTTGATGAGGTTGTACGTGCAATTAGTAGGATGAGCAAGGGAAGAACAACCAGACTTTATGAGATTTTGATAGAATTTTAGAATAGCACAAACAAGATAGGTATGAAGTAGAACTGAATTAAATAATACTATTTTTAGATGACAAAAATGGCCCAATGAATGAAGGTGGACTACAATGGTTCGATTGTATAAGAACAAGAGTGATATTCAAAAGTGGAATAATTACTTGGATATCAAATTGCTAAGCCACGCTATGAAGGTATGGGAGAGAGTGGTGGATATGAGGGTGAGGAGAGGGATGTCTATTTTCTAAATATCAATTTGGATTCATGATGCAATGATCGACTACTTTAGTATCTATCTTATGTGAAGACTGGTGGAAAAGTATAGAGAAACAAAGAGGGACCTTTATATAGAGTTCATTGACCTTGAAAAGGCCTATGATAAAGTCCTAAGGGATTTCCTTTAGAGGTGCTTAATCTATAGATGTGTCATAATGGTGTATATTAGGGAGATAAATGACATGTATGATGGAGCTAAGACTCAGACTAGAATGGTGGGAGTAGACTTGAAGCACTTTTTAGTTGAGATGGGGCTGCACCAAGGATCACTTCTTAGTCTTTTTCTATTTTCCTTGGTGATGGATGAGTTGATGCAATCTATTGAAGATGAGGTTCCATGATGTACGTTATTTGCGGACGATATAGTAATGGTTGATAAGAAATGGAACAAAGCTAATGCTAGGTTGGAGGTTTGGATAAAAAATTTGGAGTCCAAAGGGTTTTGGTTGAGTAGGATCAAAATGAAATATTTGGAGTGCAAATTTAGTATCACGTCAGATGAAACAAGTGTGGAAGTGAGGGTTGCCAAACAAACTATTCCCAAAATAGAAGTTTTAAGCATCTTGGATTTGGTGGAAATATCGATAAAGATGTCAGGCATCACATTGGGACAATATAGATGAAATGGAGGCTTGCTTCAGAAGTCTTATGTGATATGAAAGTACCACTTAAACTTAAATGTAAGTTCTACAGGAGTGGTGGTTAGTTTGTCCTTATCATGATATATAGAATACCCTGACTTTATGAGGATGGACATCTTGATTTCACTAGGATTTATAGAATACCTCGAACTATGAGCCTCTACAAGAATAGTTTGAGTCAAAACATCAATACGGGGCACACGTACCATCCCTTTAATCCTCAAGACTCCTTTCTCATCAATCATAGCCTCCTTAGCCTCTCCTTGCAATACCGTATCACGAATTCGGCTCAGCTTCTTATCATCAAATTACTTTTCTTTAATCTTTTCAAGAAAAGAAGATCTTGCCGCCACATAGGCCAAGAGTCCTCCTTTCTCAGTTGATTTCAGCCTTATAAAGACATTAGCCAGAGTTTGAACCTCTTTAGCCAATGGGCGTCTGAAAACCTGTAAATGGGCTAAACTCCCCATGCTCCCTGTTTCTCTATCAGGGCACCAATCACAACATTAGCTTTTCCTAGGTGATAAAGAATAGTAACATCATAGTATTTCTATAGCTTCATCCACCTCCTCTGTCTCAAACTCAACTCTTTCTGAGTGAACACATATTTAAACTACGATGATCTGTATACACTTCACACTTGACCCCGTAAAGATAATGTCTCTAATGCTTCAATGCAAATACAACCATAACCAACACTAAATCATGGGTCAGATAGTTATGTTCATGCACTTTCATTGCCTTGAAGCATAGGCAATTACATTCCTCTCCTCCATTAGCACATCACCTTAACCGAAATAAGATGCATCACCATAAACAATGAAATTCTTACCTTCCACATGCAAGGCAAGAATTAGTGCAATAGTAAACAAGGTCTTGAGTTTCACAAAACTGTAACATCTCGCAAATTGAAATAACTAGGAAGAAGCTTATAATTGGAAATAGTCATTTTTGGAAAAAAATTAAAATCTGGAAATTTGTTTAAGTTAGGAAAAGTTGAGTTTTGGTCAACTTCAAATGGCAATAATTCCTAGCTCAGGATGAGTAAGGTGTACTTCCAGATATGGTTGCAAAGCTCTTGGAAGGATCTTTCCAACGCCTTCGAGTTTGCGCAAATCTGAGTTCGTATGAGTGAATACCCTTTGGAAGTTGGGCTGTTGGAATAGGGAAAGTCCAATCCGGATTTTTAAAGGGTAGTTTGAACTTTTCCTTAAGCTTTTATTTAATTCGTTTTTGGGTAATTAAAGTTTTACCAAAGGAGTTAGGTTTTGGAGAGAAAAGAAAAGAAGAGGAGAAAGGAGAAGAGGAAGCAATAACGTTAAGGATTCGTCGATTTCTTGGAGCTTTGCTTGTGGATTTCATCGGGGGGGGGGGGGGGGGGCGAATCCCTACAAAGTATGTGAGTCTATCTCAATGTTGTATTCATTCACCCATGTGCCAAACATGTTTGATTCAGCGATTTCATCTCAAAAGATTGGATTTTATTGAATGTGGTTCTTGAATTACTTTCGTTCTTGAACATGAGTTGAGTTTAGGAGTTCTTGATGATTAAGTTGTTAGTTCTTGAGTTAGATCCTTGTGTATATGATTTGGGTACATAAACCTAAAGTGAATTTGAGAAAAAGAATTGGATTAAAATGATTTAGGATCAGAAAACGAGGTTAAAAATTCATCAGTTGGTGTTTGTGGGAAGGCTGGCGCGACGTGCCCCCATAGCTCCAAGCAGGCTGGGGCGGCGCGCCAACAGTGCGCTAGAATAGAGCCCCAGATAGGTTGGGGCTGGCGAGGTGCGCCCGGGATGCACCCAAATCATCGTTTTTCACTAGTTTTCATCGTTTAGCCTATTTAAGTCCTTCTAAAGTGTATTAACACTTCCTATTGATTTTAACTACTCTAAATGACTTCTAAACATCTAGAAATCATCCAAAAACATGAATCATAACCTTGAATCCATAAATTCAAATTCAAGGAAAGTTAATAGCCAAGTTTAGGAAGTTCTTCGAGTCTTTTCAAGAAGTCTTTTGCAAATGCTTTTAACTTTGTTTTAAGACTTACAATTCAAGTTGAGTAAAGAGTAAAGAGTTGAGTTCATTTCTTCAAAAGAGTATATCGGGACTATGTATTCCCAAAGAGTAAATGTTTTCACTTTTAAACAAGAAAGGAAACTGAGATTTCAAAAGAGCCTTTGAGCTAGTTTTTTCAGTAAAGAGGAAACTATGATTTCCAAGAGAGCTTTTAAGCTAAGTTTTGAGTAATTATATTAAACCAAAGAAGGAGTTTTGTTTTTACAAACATAAAGAACTAAGTATTTTTGGGAGTAGTATTGAACACCGATATGGGGATGCGGGTTTATGTTAACTCAAGTCTCCATAAACCATGTAGCCATCATGGGTAGAAAAGGGTCATGCTTTTTAGATGAATCCTTTTCGCATAGACTAGTGGATCCACTTAGCGAGTTAGCTTCCTATATCACGGCAAGGCATAGGATGGGCCTCGGCAGCATGAGGTAAAACGCTGTATCATCATTATAGTTCTTAAGTGATGCTTGTCGGTTTGAGACACTCCCACAACAGTAATAGCATGGTTCCTCAAGGGGTTCTGCTTAGTGTGAATTGGGGTATGGGACTTCATTCATGCATTGCACAAGTAGACTTTGAGAGGGAATATGGTTTGTCTTTTTATGATATTATGATTATGAATTGACAACATGTTTTCAATAGTTTTTCTTTATATTGCACTTGTTTTAAACTGCTTTATAATGAAATGAGTTTAGTTAAATATTCCAGAGTTGAGAAGAGCCAAGGTAAGTATTTCTTTCATAATCTCTTTCGAGCCTATGCGTTTTAGCATTCCAACTCGCATACTCGTACATTCAATGTACTGATGCCAGTTGGCCTGCATCATCTTATGATGCAGACACAGGTAACGAGGATTGGCATCCGACGCATTCGTTGATCCAGTGAGTAGTTCAGAGTCTGTTGGTGAGCTTCTTTGCATTCCAGAGGACTCCTTCACATTGCTTTCAATTTTTGTATTAGTTCATTAGGATGTCGCGGGCCTGTCCCGACATTCATCTTAGTTGTTTAGAGGCTTCATAGATAGTCAGATAGTCAGACAGTCAGTTAGTGAATTCAGTTGTCTTTACTTTTCATTTCATATGTTAAGACTTGAGTTGCCATTTTGGCCAAGTTGAATGTTGACTAATAAACATTCTAAGTTATTTCATTATTTAAGTTGAGTAGTGTGCTATTAATCTCTATAAATATGCATATAGTCTTCCGCTGAGATAGTAAGCCAGACCAAGGGTTCGCTTGAGGCCAGCAATGGTCTTCGAGTGCCAGTCCCGCCCAGGGTGTAGGCTCGGGGTGTGACAAAAACTCTATTCACACTCATCTGAACATACAAATGGAACTTCTGTTTGGTCAAATTGGTCAATTGGGAAGCAATGGAAGAGAATCCTTTGACAAACCGATAATAGTAGCTAGCTAAACCAATAAAGCTCCTTACCTATGAAACTTTAGTAGGTCTTACCCAACTCCGGTCTTGTTTGTGAGAAAGAAAGATGGTTCTCTTAGGATGTGTATAGATTACCGTCAATTGAACAAGGTTACCATAAAAAATAAGTATCCTCTTCTGAGAATTGATGATATTTTCGATCGACTTCAGGGTGCCACCTGTTTCTCTAAGATAGACCTCAGATCTGGCTACCATAAGTTAAGAGTAAGGGAATGTGATATTCCAAAGACAGCTTTCAGAACCCGTTATGGTCATTATGAGTTTTTGGTCATGTCCTTTGGTTTGACCAATGCGGCTACAACATTCATGGACCTTATGAGTAGAGTATTCAAACCTTATTTAGATATGTTTGTTATCGTCTTCATTGATGACATACTAATTTATTTAGGGAATGAAGAAGATCACGCTAGTCATCTCAGAATAGTTTTCTAGACTCTAAAAGATAGAGAGTTGTATGCTAAGTTCTCAAAATGTGAGTTTTGGCTTGAGCCTGTGGCATTCTTAGGCCATATTGTGTCTGGAGAGGGAATTAAAGTTGATACTCAGAAAATTGAGGCAGTGCAGAATTGGCTTAGACCCACATCTCTAACTGAGATTAGGAGTTTCTTGGGTTTGGCTGGTTATTATAGAAGGTTCGTAGAGGAGTTCTCATATATTTCATCCCCTTTGACCAAGTTAACTCAGAAGACAGTGAAGTTTCAATGGTCTGAAGCTTGTGAGAAAAACTTTCAGGAATTGAAAAAGAGGTTAGGTACTGCCCCAGTTTTTATATTACCAGAAGGTACGCAAGGCTTTGTTGTCTATTGTGTTGCGTCTAGAGTTGGTTTGGGTTGTGTGTTAATGCAGAATGGCAAGGTTAAGCTTATGCATCCTGACAGTTGAAGGTTCATGAGAGGAACTATCCAACCCATGATCTAGAGTTGGCTGCTATAGTGTTTGCTTTGAAAATATGGCGTCATTATTTGCTTGGTGTTCATATTGATGTATTCACTGATCACAAGAGCCTTCAGTATGTGTTTACTCAGAAAGAGCTTAATCTCCGACAAAGGAGGTGGTTAAAATTACTCAAGGATTATGACATGAGTATTCTTTACCACCCAGGTAAGGCTAATGTTGTTGGTGATGCTTTGAGCAGGTTGTCTATGGGTAGTACCGCCCATGTTGAGGATGAAAAGAGAGAGAGTTAGCGAAAAATGAGCATAGACTTGCACGCTTGGGAGTTCGACTAATGGATTCCACAGAAGGAGGGGTAGTGGTGATGAATGAGGCTGAATCATCATTAGTGTCAGAAGTGAAAGAAAAGCAAGACCAAGATCCTATTTTGCTTGAATTGAAGGCAAATGTTCATAAGCAAAAAGTAATGGCTTTCGAACTAGGGGGAGATGGTGTATTGAGGTATCAAGGTAGATTGTGTGTACCAAGGGTGGTGAACTCCAAGAGAGGATCATGGAGGAAGCTCATAGCTCCAGCTATTCCATCCATCTGGGTTCCACAAAGATGTATCACGATTTGAGAGAAGTTTATTGGTTGAGTAGTATAAAGAAGGGCATTGCAGAGTTTGTGGCCAAGTGTCCGAATTGCCAACAAGTTAAAGTAGAGCACCAAAGGCCAGGCGGTATGGCTCAGAATATAGAACTTCCGGAATGGAAGTGGGAGATGATTAATATGGATTTCATCATAGGTTTACCAAGGTCTCGCAGACAACATGATTCTATTTTGGTGATTGTTGATAGAATGACCAAATCAACCCACTTTTTGCCGGTAAAGACTACCCATACAACAGAGGACTATGCCAAGTTGTATCTTCAAGAGGTAGTTAGACTTCATGGGGTGCCAGTTTCGATTATTTCAGATAGAGGTGCACAATTTACTGCACAATTCTGGAAATCTTTTCAGAAAAGCTTGGGTTCAAAGGTGAACTTAAGTAATGCTTTTCATCTTAAGACAGATGGTCAAGCAGAGCACACTATTCAGACCTTAGAGGATATGTTGAGGGCTTGTGTGATTGATTTCAAAGGTAATTGTGATGATCACCTACCTCTTATTGAGTTTGCTTACAACAATAGTTACCACTTTAGCATCCAAATGTCTCCTTATGAAGCTCTTTATGGGAGAAGATGCAGATCTCCTATTGGATGGTTGAAGTTGATGAAGCAGGGTTGATAGGACCAGATTTTGTTCATCAAGCTATAAAGAAGGTTAAAGTAATTCAAGAGAGGTTGAAACGGCGCAGAGTCATCAGAAATTCTACACTGATGCTAGGAGGAGGGATTTAGAGTTTGAAGTAGATGAATGGGTATACTTGAAAGTTTCACCCATGAAGGGTGTTATGAGATTTTGTAAGAAGGGGAAGCTTAGTCCCCGGTATATTGGCCCTTACAGAATATCGAAAAGGGTAGGAAATATAGCTTATGAGTTGGAGCTAGCACAAGAGTTAGCCGCGGTTCATCCGCTTTTTCACGTCTCCATGTTGAAAAAGTGCATGGGAGATCCTTCATTGATCTTACCAACTGAAAATATTGGGATCAAGGATAACTTATCTTATGAAGAGATTCCGCTTCAGATTCTAGATCGCCAAGTTCGCAAGTTAAGGACTAAGGAAGTAGCATCAGTAAAAGTCCTTTGGAGGAACCAATTTGTTGAGGAAGATATGAAGAAGAGATATCCACATCTCTTTGAAACTGGAGAAGTTCCAGACCAAGGTACTAATTCTATTCTTAGCACTCTTTAATTTATAAGTTGGCATGTTGTATTTACATTGCTTGTTGGGTGTTTGAGCTGAATGTTAGATGTTACACCCTTAGCCTAGTAAGAGTAATCTCATTCGAGGATGAATATTCCCAAGGGGGAGATATTGTAACATCTCGCTAATTGAAAGAACTAGAAAGAGTTAGAATTGGAAATAGTCATTTTAGGAAAGAATGAAAATCTGGAAAATTTGCTAAGTTATGTTGAGTTTGGTTTTCTGTCAACTTCAAACGACCATAAATCCTAGATCAAGATGAGTTAGGTGTGTTTCCAGACATCATAGGAAAGCTCTTGGAATAATCTTTCCAACTCCGCCGAGTTTGCGTGATTTCGAGTTTGTGAGTGAGATATGACCATTTGAAGTTGGGCTGTTCAAATAAGGAAATGTCCAATCCAGATTTTGAAAGGGTGTTTTGGTCTTTTCCATACCCTATTATTTTAATTCGTTTTTAGTGAATTAATTTAGGGTTAAAACTAAGTTAGTTCAGTTTGCACAATTGGAAATTTATGCTAGGGTTCTAGAGAGAAGAACGCAAGAGAGAAGAGAAGAGAAAATCAAGATTCGTTGTCTTCATAATTGTGGATTTCATCAAGGATTTGATCCTATAAGGTATATGAGATCACATAGCATTGGGTCCATTCACTCACGCGCCAAACATGTTTAATTCAGCGATTTTCGTCCTAAAAGAGTTAGAATTTGATGTTCTTAAGTTGTGTTCTTGAATTGTTTTCATTCTTGAACTTATATGTGATTGATGGGTTTTATTGAGACATTTTAGCGATGTTAAGAGTTGTTTCGAGTTAGATTCTAGTGTACATGTTTTGGGTATCTGAATCTAAGAAGGTATTGAGAAAATGAATCGATTAAAAGCGATTTAGGATTACAAAACGAGTTGAAAAATTCGTCAGACTCATCTGGGGAAGGTCTGACGCGGCGTGACCCATCTATGCTAGGGAGACTGGGGCGGCGCGCCTGCAGTGCGCTAGAAATGATCCCCAGTAACTTGGGGTTGGCGCGACGTGCCAAGGATATCCCCGAATCATCGTTTTCCACCAGTTTTTTGTCATTCAGTCCGTTCAAGTCCTTCTAAAGTGTACTAACACTTCATCTTGATTCTAACTACTCTAAATGACTTCTAAACATCTAGAGTTATATGTATCTTTGCATACACCTAGAGTTGACATCATGTTTTAAAAGCATTTCTTTATATTGCACTTGTTTTAAACTGCTTTATATTGAAATGAGTTCAATTATGTTGAGTTGAGTTGTGCCAGGTAAGTTCTTCAGTTTCTTTCAAGCTTATGTCTTGTTTTAGAATTCCTCTCGCATACTCGTACATTCAATATACTGATTCCATTTGGGCTGCATCTTATTATGATGCAGACACATGTAACCAGGATCAGCATCGAGCGCATCTTTGATCCAGTTGAGCACTTAGAGCTTGTGGTGAGCCTCCTTGCTTTCTAGAGAATCCCTTTTCATTGTTTTCATTATTATTATTAGTTCATTAGGATGTCGTGGGTCTTGTCCCGACATCCATCTCAGTTGTTTAGAGGCTTCATAGGTAGTCAGATGTTAGTCTTTAGTCTTTTCATTTCATTATCTTATGTTGACACTTCAGTTTGCTTTATTGGCTAGTTGAATGTTTTCTTTATAACATTCTAAGTTTTATATGAGTTATATTTGATGAGTTAAGTCTTCCGCTGAGTAAGTAAGCCAGGCCAGGGGTTCGCTTGCGGCCAATAATAGTTCTCGAGTGCCAGTCCCGCCCAGGGTGTAGGTTCAGGGAGTGACACAATTTCTATTGCTCCTACTAGTACTTCTTCTAATGTTGATTCTTCTATGCCTACCCCCACTCCTATCATACATCCCCCATTAACCAAGGCATTAATTTATCACATCGATAGTTTTGCCCGATCGACGAATGTTAGAGCCGTGAGGGTTGTGACGGACAAGCCCGGTATTTTGATAAGGCTATTGAGAGGGCCTTGGCTCCTTTAAGAGATAGGGTGACTAGGTTTGAGGGGTTAGTGGATTCCCATGATGTAAGGTTGGATAACCTCACTACAAGACTAGAATCCCGAGAGATGACTGAGGGTAGCTCTGGTGCACTTGACACCATGAGGGGTGAGCTTGCTACCTTGCGAGCAGATGTGACTCAGTTATAGTCTACCGACCTCTCGATGCCTTAGGGTAAGGTTCCCCTACGAGATGCACATGTCACTGTGCCACCATCGATGCCCAATAGTATGCCTACTTCTAGTGTGCAGCCTGAGATAACTATGAGTGTTGGTATAGATGCTGATATGGATGTTGAGAGGGACTAGGATGATTTGGCCAAGGAGACTACACTACTAGCTGCCGGGCATTGATGCCCGGTTGATGCTTCCCCACCTGAGAGTCTAGATGAGAGTGCTCCAAAAGCTTAGTCTTTCAGGGGAACCCTTTTATCTCAGCCTCTTGTACTTTTATTTATTATTGCATTGAGGACACTACTTGTTTCTTTTTGGTGGGGTCAGGGCCTTGAGTCAATATTCCCCTTTTTGCTTGTATTTTATTACTTTTAGTTTTGGATAATCGTATTGGTACTTTTTCTTATATTATAGTATTTATTTTGGTAGAGTATATCTCTTCTGTTTTGCAATTCTTTTTCGTTCTCTCTTGATTTTGCAACCCCCTATGAGTTTTTGAAAAATCGTTAAATTCTTGAAGTTTTCATTGATAATGATTCCAGAATCGACTATGTTCAATATCACTGTCTTTAATAGTACTCATGATGACCATGGTATATAGTGTTGATGTTTTAAGAATCAAATTAATGTGGTTGCACTTTTGAGTGATCCCTTTGAATCTTTTGTTGACTAGCTGCGTTTCAATGTGAGTCTTGCAATAAATATCACACATACCCCTTTGATCTTTTCGGTATTTGCTAAATGAGTCTATTTCAAAGTTCTATGTGTGGTGAGGTCTTACTTGAAAGCATGAGTGTGGAGTCCAATAATTTTCCTTGTTAGTCAAATTGTTTAAATCTTGGTGAATTTGAGGCGTGATCTTGGGGAATAATTCAAAGAGAGAACCCAAATGTCCATAATATTTTGTGACTACCTTGTGAGGGTGTGCATCAATTTTGGTACCATTTGAGCCTAACCCATTTGTTGGTAAAACCCAAAGAAAGCCTCTTGAACTAAATCGTCCTTACCTTCTCACCTGAAATCTTGTTTGAAGCATTGTTATGTTTGAATAGCTAGCTTAGGCTAAAAGCCTAAGTTTGGGGTGTGGAAAGGAAGGAGGAATGCAAGCTAAAGATGAAATGAGACTCAACTTTGGAGTTTGTTACAAAAATAAGGAACCCCTCATTAAAAAAAGAGTCATTGGGATGAAAATGCTTTGGAAAAATTAAAATGAAAAGAGAAGTGATGAAATAAAGGGGATTCCAACAAAAATTGAGTGAAAAGTCAGAGTGTGAGTTCTCGAATGAAAAGGAATGAAAAGAACTTGAGACAAGGTGAATATGATTGCAACAATGCTTTGAAAAGTTGAAGTCACCAAACCAAAATGACCATACGTTAACTGTCAGCCCCATTACAAGCCTAAAAGACCCTTGAGATCTTGCATGAACTAGGTTGTATGATGATTGGAAAATATAGGCAAACCTATGAGACGAGCTTGCATGTGTTTCTCTTTTGAGAGAGTGAGAGTTGCATTGATTCATTATTTCTTTGTTGATTTTCTTTGTTAGACCATGGATTCATTCTTGATGTGATGAAAGTTGAATGCATTTATTGAAACATGGTCTTGCATTAGAAAGGAAGCTAAGGTGAGCTTGAGCTTCTGATGAGATCGGCTACTCATCATTTGAAGCTTTTTGATCATGATTGAGTGTAGCATGATTTTTTTAGAGTAATCTTGTTATGGAACTTGCACGTTAGCTCTCACTGAGAACTGTTGTAGACACCCTCATTGAGCTAATTGTGTTCTTGATTTACCTGAGGAAAACAATAGTTTAAGTTGGGGTGTTGATGAGTTGTAGATTTGCATTCATTGGAGGGCTATATAACTCAATAATTAGTTTCCTCAATGCCTAAATTTGTCCTATTCTGATGATATGTTGATGATTTGCAGCTATGAAGGCTAATGGACAATGCAAGGATTTATGTTTGAATGAATGGCCAAAATGCAAATAGAAGTGCAAACTATACATTGTTGATTGCTAAACGAAAAAGGCGGTTCACCTAGTGAGTATGGCCTCTCCCACAATAACAGTGCACACCACTTGTGTCTATCGATATAGGTCAGTGAACTCCAAAAGAGAAGGCGATCCACCAAATGAGAAAAGAGACGTTGATAATTGTTGAAATTGACAGTGCAAGGAGAAAAATTGAATGTTTGAAAGGCAAAACAAAATGGTACTCGGCAATTCACCTAATGTGAAAGACTGACTCAAATTAGTTCATCGAATAAGGTTCAAACACCTTAAGCCAAGTGAATGAGAAGGCGAGCTAAAACATAAGAGACGATTTGATGAATAAGCACAACGAGCCTGACTAATGTCGCTGAATGAGATGCGCATTGAGTTTTTGGTCCAAATTTTGGGAAACTATAAATATCTGAAAGGATAAAGAAATAAAAGAGAGAATGATATTGAGATACAAGAAATATGTACTGAGAGTTTGAACTAAAAGAGAAAAACTTTACCTAGTGAAGAACACTTTCTGTTTTTTGGGGTTTTTTCAACTTTTGTTCATTAATTTGACAAATTGAAGTTCAATCCAAAGTAGGTTTACCTGTAATTGCTTAATTTCATGTTACCCATGGCTGCTTTCATGGAAGGTATAATCTATTTGCTTTTTTGTGATGGGTGGATAAAATTCTAAGAACTAGGGGTTCAATTATGAGCTTGGGTGTTGATTTAATGTAGTGGGTATTGTGTGATGCTTTGTTTTACTATTGTTCATACATGAATTTGAGCTAATTAGCATGGGGTTGGCTTATGAGTAAAGTTTGCAAACTTAATTCCTACTTCCAATCTCTAGTCGATGCTCGGAAGAGATTGATTGGAGTTGATAATTAGTCCAATACTAGCAATTTAGGTTTGATGTTTGTAACTTGCTTGAAAATAGATGTTATGGGTCGGATCTATTTACCTATTTTTGCATCGAAAGAGAGAATAGAGCAAGGTATTGGGTTGTTTAGATTGGGATATAGATGAGACCGATAGGAGATTTCATGCAAGGATGTTATGAGATCGAAAGAAGATTAGCATCATTGAAGATGACTTAGCCTATTCATGGATGTTCATCACTAAAGAGCAGCACAATTACCCCTATGTGACATTGATTTTCAACCCCCGCACCCTAGATTGCTTGTTAACTTTTGAGATTTCCTTAATTCTAGTTTAATTGTGATAATTGTTAACCAATTTTTTTTGTTAAATTGGTGGAATCATCCACCCATTTGTTCTTACTATTACAAATGAGTGATTTTACAATCCTTATTTCTTGATAAAAATTCTTTACGATATACAATTCTTTGTGTGATTTTACACCGACTCTTAGTTGGGTTTCTATTGACTACAATCGATGTCCCTTTTAATTGATTTTAAAGTGGACATTTGAGTGTTATTAGATGTCAGGGTCTGGTCCTAGATCAGTTTCGAGATTGGTTTCCGATTCAGGAAAATATTTTCTACTCTCTAGCCAAAAATAAAAGATATATTTTGGAAAATGTTTTTTCATTCACCAATCAAACACAAAAAAATAATTCATCCAGACATGAGAAAATAAGTTAGAAATAAATTATTTTCAAGGAAAACATTTTCCTACATGCCAAACACACCCTACAATGCAACAACAATATACTAGTGTAATCCCAAAAGTGAGATATGGAGGAGGTAGGATGTTTGCAGATCTCACCATTACCTTTGAGGTGGAGAGGCTAAATGCGGTAGACTCGTCTAACAAAAACAACAATGTACCTAGGGGAGGACCGGGTAGGCAGTGCATGTGAAAACCTTACTCCTACCTTGTGTAGGTAGAGGATGATGTTTCCAAACACATCCTCGCTTCAAGTAAAGCATGTTAGAGAAAATAAACTCATTTAATAGTAATTTAAAAAATAATTCTCTACATAAACCTCTTTAAGGATTATGAAGAGCATAAATTATGATTTGAACCCTAAAAGATAGGAAATTGGAGGTTAAAGAGGCCATTGTTGTGAATCGGCAGCGGTGTAAACAAATAGATGGGAAATGCCACTATTACCATATATATATGGAAAAAATGGAAACTGGGAATTTAAGTAGACAACATTTAATATGAGAGTTAGAATAACACAACTGCTTAAAAAAAGTATGCTGGGAAGAGTTGAAACATAAAATTTATTTTAGTGTATCAAAAAATGGAGAGGCTGATTCAAAATTTGAATGAGATATTTAAATTTGATAATATATCAGAACACATTCAATGTACTGAATTGAAAATTTATTATTTATGTTATTTTAGCGGATGAATCGAGCAAAATAATATAATTCAGATGAACCCATAACCTAAATGATGAAAAGTTATTTGCATCCTTAACCCCTAACTAGATTGTTTCCGATACACCCTTGGCTCATAAAAATGCTTATGCACTAGAATTGTAATAGCAAAATGTTCAATTAGTAGAATTTAACTCGTCTAACAATAACAACATACCCAATGTGTACATAAACCTTACCTCTAAATTGTGTAGGTAGAAGAGCATGTTTCCAGACACACTTATAGCTCAAATAAAGCATATCAAATCAATTAAACTCATCTAATAGTGAATAAAATTACAAAATAAAAACATATCAAAAGTAGAAGTTCAGCATAAAAACACAACATCAATTTCTCCACATATAACTTCATAAGAAAATAAATTATGATTTGAATCCTAAAAGATATACAAAGGAACAGAGGGAATCATCAAATTGAAGTACATGATTCATCAAGGTGACGTAAAAAAATGCAAATTCAGTTCGTTGGAGTTGAATCGTCGGTGGCGTAATGTAAACAGAGGAGAATAATAGAGAGGGTGAATTTTGGGAGACACTGTATTTACAACTCCACAATATTTGGCAGTTGAATGAGTAATGTACCCTCCACACTCCAGCAAAACCACCTTGGTTAAAACACAATATATGTTGGCTTAAAATTTATTTAATGGAAAAGTCAAATATACCTATGTACTAATAAAATGATTTATATTTACCCATCGTTATACTTTAGGACTCCTTAATTTTTAAATTATATTCCACTTTTAGCATATATTTTAGTGTTAATTTTCAAAATGGGAAAAGGCCAAATATATGCATGTGCTAATATATATATATATATGTATATATAGTTAACATATACCTTCGTTATACTTTTTGTCTAAATATACTCCTCTTATTATACTTTTGATTGAAATATACCTCTCTTATTATACTTTGATAAAAATTTATCCTTAATTTTAACAAAGAGACAAGTGACAAGATTAACAACAAATAACCTTCTGCCAATTTAAAATACCTAACTTATCACGACCCAAGGTTGACCCTAGGCGTAACATGGCGTATAAGATCCCGAGAGGCCTCATACCAACCATTATCATACATCATACAAGATTAATGGAAATAAAGAGATTTCAAACATGGAGTTTATAAAGTGAAGCAGAAATCTAACAATATCTCAAAGACATCTAGTACATGAGAAGTAATCGGGATGTAACCCGTACATCGAGTTCAAAACTGAAATGAAAAGACATAATAAAGAAAGGGCTTGGTCCTCGGAACATGAGGACTCACCAATATTCAAGCTTCTACTAGTAGATCCCTAGCCACAGAAATGTGAATCTGGAGTGTCAGAACCTCCATTTTTATAAGAAATGTAGGAAAGAGTATGCGGTAGTACAAAAATGAACTAAGTATTATAGCCATGCATAAAAAATAATAAATCATGCTTGAAAGAGATTTTCGTGACATGATATGACCAAGCTAAAACATGAGTAAAAGAGTTAGAAAGCATAAGTCATAAAACATGGTCATTGCAAGCTAATATCCTTCAAACCTTTGTGAGATACTTCTAGAAGTAACCCTAGTTCATTAATGTGAGAGATTTACCTTTAAACGAAATATAAGACTAAGTGAGCTATCAACACGAATCTAGTGTCTACTCCACACCAAAAAGGGTGTCTCACTTGTCAAGGTAAGACCATAAACTACTAGCTATTTTGGGTCCACTAGCTAATGAATATCTAAGACAATTATCCTATAGGGGAACATAGGTATGTGATAAGGAGATTTTTACTAGAAACCCGACTGCTACTAATGGGAGAGATTCTAACTCAATATCCTCTCGGTGCTAAGCGTAAACCCCATAGAATAGTCATTTTCTTAACTTGCCTGTACATCCATGGAGGGGCACGCCATATTGCCAATCCAAGCTAAGTCATATGTCATCCATGGAAAGGTACAATTAAGACTACCAATCCACGCTAGGTTTCATTAGAGTAGCTCCTTTAACTTTGATTCATTTTAGGTGAGAAGACTTTTCAATCTTAGAATCCTTTATGAGAGAAAACCTTTCACATTTATGATTTTTTGTGTATATGAGAAATCCTTTCATAACACAACAACAAAAACATCATATATGCTTTACTCTCAAAGTAACTTACATCATAATTTCTCAATTTCATAAGAACATGCATAATTCTATAATTCTTCTTTCATAGTTCAAAACCCACACTATATCATCATGACTTGAAAAACATGGGGGATGCATGGGGTCATGGGGATTAGTCTTAAAAACATGGAATTATCTCAATTCATGCATAATAGATCATAAAAAAAATCAAACAATTCAACATTGAAAGGAACCCATCACATGGAGGAAACCCTAACTCAATTTAAGACTGCTAACTATGTAAGTTGAAAAATTTAGGAACTCTATGGAGGAAAATGGTTTGATAGATGAAAACTATCATACCTCATTGGAAAAAGCTTGCCTTCAATGGAGGATTAAGAGACTTGACTTGAAACCCTAGTTTGACTCCTTCTTCTTCAAGCTTTCTAGAGAGAGACATATTTTGGAGAGGAAGACTTGTTCTTCTTTTAGGATTTTGAGAGAATGATTTCAATTGAAGAAATTTGGGGTAAAAAAATACTTATATAAGTCTTTAGATGGAGGGTAAAAATACATAGTATTAGGCTAGAATAATTAGAAAAAGACCCAAAAGCTCCTAAGTAAATAACTGTTGTTACCCATAGATAGCACGACCTACGGTCCACGGACCATATGAGTTGACCGTCATTTGGGGTCAGAGACCATGATCCTTAGTCCTTGACTAGCGGGACCCACGTATAGACTGTGGTTCCCTTGACGGGCCGTGGATCTCGGCCATGGGTCTTGACTTTTGATATAAAAATCTTTGTAAGTCTGGGAGTGGCCTACTAAACCTACCTACGACTCTTACACTAAACAACATACCGTCTTGGTGAACCGTAAAAAAAGTATTGAAACTTGACATTTTGCGATATTGGGATGGCCAAACATGGTGCTGACCTATGGTTCAGGTGTCAGTCCACGAGCCGTAGGTGGCTCCGTTGGAATTGGCACCTAATCATGGAGAATGTTGTTATTATATTCTTTTTGAATTCGAGGTGTTACATTATCTCCCCCTTGAGATCATTCATCCTCGAATGAGATTCAAGACATCATACAAAGGGTAGGAACTTAATCTAACAGACCAACAACATGCAATTACATAAATGCACATATCCGAGGAGGAAACATCAACTCCAAGCTTTGCTGAAAACATCATATCATTAAGTCAACATGCAACTCATACTCAAATGCACATAAATATGTGGAAATCAATCAAGTTAACTTATTTTCACAAAAAAACAACCTTTTCATGAATCATGCATATTGAGGAAATCATGGGAATATCTAAGACACATGACACCAAAGAGAAATCTATGAGGAACTAAATACCTCAAGCTTGAGTAGGGATAAAAGGAAAGAGATGAGGATAACATGACATCATATCGGCCTCGGCCTCATAAGTAGCAACCTCTTTGTTCCTCAACTTCATAACTTTCTGTTCTAAAATCTCAACCGGAACCTCCTCATAAGAGAGATTCTCTTTAACTCCCAAACCTTCTTTAGGAACTATAGATGTCAGATTGCCAACACATTTCTTCAACAAGGAGACATGGAAACGAGGATGAACCAATGTCAACTCATTGGAAAATTCAAGCTCATATGCGACCTTACCAATTCAACTTAAAATCTAATATGAGCCCACATAATGGGGACTAAGCTTCCCTTTCTTACCGAATTTGATTACACCATTTATGGGTGAAATTTTCAAGTAGACTCAATCATTTACCTCAAATTCAAGATCTCTTCTTCTAACTTCGGCATAGGACTTTTGCCGACTTTGAGCCATTTACAACCTTTCCCTAATAGGCCAAACTTTTTCCATAGCCTCATGCACCAACTCATGACCTATCAAGGCAACTTCACCCACCTCAAACCAACCTATATGAGATCTACACCCCCCTACCATATAAAACCTTAAATTGTCACGACCCGGGGGTACACCGTAGATGTAACATGGCGTATAGGACCTCGAGAGACCCCATACAAGCCACTTAGAATTCATAACATAAGAAATAGACCATAATAGGTAAAAACAACATTTCAAGTCCAAAAGTTTTATAAAAGCAAAGCAGAAGTCTAAAGCACTTTTCTCATTAGCCATCTAGTAAAATCGAATTAAATTAGGCCTAGCCCATTCATCATGTTCAAAACTGCATATAAGAAAGAAACTAAAACAATGAAAATCCATCCTCGAAGCATGAGGACTCACCAAGCTCGAAAATCTCGCAATCAACCACTAGCCACGAAATTGAGGACCCTGACTATCGGACCCTACATTTGGGGAAATGTAGGAAAGAGTATACGTTAGTACAAAACAATGTACCAAGTATGATAACCATGCATAAAACATTTAAATCATGCTAAAATGAGATGTTTCATGACATGCAATTGACCAAGCTAAAACATGATATAAGAAGGTTAGAAAACATGAGTCATAAAACATGGTCAATGCAAGCTAACATCTTTAAAACCTTTGAATACATATGAGATACTTCTTGAAGTAACCTTAGTTCATTATTATTGTGGAAAGTAGCCTTAACTGACATAGAGACCATGTGAGCTATAACATGATCCCCCGGTTTGTCCTACTTGCCGAGGTAAGGACCATGAACTTCTAGATTAGGTGCATCCACTAGCTAATGTCTATCTAGACAATTATTCTATGGGGGCACAAAGGTAAGGGATAAGGAGATTGCTACTAGAAACCCGACCTCTACTAACGGGAAAGCCTCCACCTCAATATCCTCTTAGTGTAAAGCATAAATCCTACGAAATAGTCATTTCTCACTTTTTCTTATTATCCATGGAAGGGGACACCATCTTGCTAATCCAAGCTAAGTCATAAGTCAATCCATGGAAAGGTATCATTCAATAACCAATCCAAGCTAGGTTTTATTAGGATAGCTCTTTATCTTTGATTCAATTAGGTGAGAAGACTTTTCAACCTTAGAATACTTACTATGTGAGAAAACCTTTCACAATCATGCTTTCATGTGTTTATGAGAAAAATCCTTCCAACAACACAACAACAAAATAATCATTGATACTTCACTCTCATAGCATCCTAAAAACATTTACATAGATTTCATAAGAACATGCGTAATTCCATAATTTACCTTCAAGGTTCATAACCCACTTTCAATCATCAACATTTAGAAAATATGGGTTAGAGATGGATTTCATCATAAATTCATGTAATTCTACCAATACATGCTTGGTTTCATAAGACTCTTCTTTCATAATCAAAATCCCACATCATATGATCATAATTCGAAAAAACATGGGGATTACATGGGTTCGTAAGGGAATCATCATAAAATCAAAGTATTTCATAATTCATGCATAAGAGATCATAATTCAACCATTTAAATCAATAATCAAGAGAACCCATGACAATTGAAGAAAACCCTAACTCAATTGGAGATTTCTAACTTTGAAAATATGAGAATTTGGGAACTCCATGAATGGAAGGAATCCATGGATAAAAACTATCATACCTCAATGCCAATTGCTTAACTTTAATGGAGGATTAGAAGACTTGACTTCCAAACCCTAGCTTGGACCCTTCATCTTCAAGCTTTCTAGAGAGAGAAATATTTTGGGACGAAGACTTATTCCTCTTTTAGAAATTTGAGAATTTGGGTTTTAAAACGTTTATATTGGGGTCTTAGTGAAGGGTAAAACGACGTAGTATAGGGATAAAATAATTAGAAAAATACCAACTTACCCTTGAACTAACTGTCGACCTATCGACCACGACCCTGAATCGATGGATTGTGGACTGACCTACGGCCCGTCCTGCACGACCGTCGACTGTGGTCAGAAACTTGAACTTGGGGGTCTGGACCACAGGCCCTCAACCATGGATCATGGTCCCATCAATGGTCAATTGGTCTGGTCGTGGTTCTGGACCTCTAGTCAAGGTTGGTGGTGACCAACCACGGGCCACACCTACGGTCCGTGGTCTCGTCCAGGGCAATGGGTGGCCTCCGTGGGTTAGCACCTACAACTTCTGAAAATAGTTATCTTGCCCCTTCTCAAATCCAGGATGTTACATTATCTCCCCCTTGGGATCATTCGTCCTCAAATGAGATTCTAGACATCACTTAGAGGAAAACTGACTTTAAACTAGCAACCCATCATCATGCAACCTCATCAAAATGCACACAACCAAGGAGAAATATCGACTCCAAGCTAGGACATATTTAAAACATCATAAGGAAGATAGGAACTAGTAGCCCAACATGAATAAAAATATCATAATGCACATATCCGAGGAGGAAAATTTCGACTCCAAGCTAAAGCGTGCTCTCATAATCATATCACAAAGTCTATATGCAACTCATACTCAAATGCATATATCTGAGGAGGAAACATCAACTCCAAGCTAAAAATGTTCAACATATCATCTCATGAAGTCCATAGGCAACTTATACTCAACACACATCAACATGACAAAAATCAATCATGTAAACTCATTTTCTTTCAAAACTTCAAGTTTTTCATGAACATGCATAAATAAGGAAATCATGGAAACATTTAAGACACATGACTCCAAAACAAGGAATAAACCATGAGGAACTCATTACCTCAAGCTAGAGTAGGAGTAGAAGGAAAGAGATGAGGATATCGGGACATCATATCGGCCTCGGCCTCCCAAGTAGCACCCTCAACTAATTGATTCCTCCATAACACTTTCACGGTAACTTCCTTTTTTCTCAACTTCTTAACTTGTCGGTCTAAAATCCCAACCGCACTTCTTCAGAAGAAAGATTCTCCTTAACTCCCAAGCCTTCAAAGGTAATTATAGATGTCAGATCTCTGATATATTGTGAGGTTTATGGTATTTTTAATACATTTCACATAAAGAGTTGTGTGTGTCTAGAGCTATTTTTATTGGTTTTAATGCATTTTTATCATGTTTGCGGGATATATGTTCAGACGTAGAAATTGAGAGACACAACTGAAGGATGTACAGAAAAAGGGCATCTATGGAGGTGATCTATAGACCATAGGTCCATTCACACTCCGTAGATGGTGACCGTAGATGGGCATGCAGGGCTTGAAGGAAAATCAAGGAATTCTTGACTAAGTGTGGAACCACAGATCGTAGATCGACCTAGGGGCCGTACTGCTGTTTCGTCAAATCATTCAGAGAGGGGTTCCAATACCTAATTTTGAAGATTCTAAGTATGGATCTACGGACGATGATACAGACCATAGATCAATCCACGGTCCATACTGTGGATCCGTCGATTGATTCAGAGAGGTGGAGATTTTGAAGATTGGAAAATTGCCTAAGTCCTGAGCCACGGATGGGACCTACGGACCGTAGATCAATCCACGGTCCATAGGTCAGTGTCGTAGATCGAAACCGCCTCCTGAAACATTATTTCCTTATTTCGTTTCCTTTTTAGTTAGGACTTGTTTTTCTATATATAGGGCATGTAAACCTCATTTTTGGGGGTTAGACATAATTACTTTTATTCTAGTTCTTGACTTGGGAGATTAACTTGCAACTTTAGAAATTCTTAATTTCCTAAGTTCGTTTTCGAAGATTTTGGTTTGGAAGTTCAAGTTGAAATTCTGGGTTTACCATTCTCATTACGTAAGTTCATGATTTCTTCTTCTAAAAATATGAATTGTGTTCTTGCTAATATGGGTAACTAAATCCACAACTAGGGTTGTGGGAACCATGATCGATTAACAAAGTATGAATAGTAACTAGGCAATTCTTGAATAGTGTTGTTGCATGCATTGATAATTCTTTCGTTTAGAAGTCTTTTTAACGAGTGCACACGTTAGAACTCGCCTTGTTGCTATTTGTCGGACCAAGTAGGTAGTTAATAAGAAAAGAGTTATAAGCATAGATTTAGTGTGATACTATCTAATAGTCTAATGTCGATTGGTGCGAGGGTGAAAACTAAGCCATACATCAATGTGATGTCTAATATGAGGTAAAGGTAAGGGTTAGTAAATTATACACATGTAGCCGGACCAAGGTGTGGGGTGAAATTCTCTAGTTGTCGTACCAAGGAATTAGAGATACCTAACTTATCACTTTGCATGTAATACACTAGGAAAGAATTGCTATTACTAGGATTACCGCGTTATGAGCTTATGGGGAACACATACACCCTAGTTACTTTCTCATCTTGATAACAACTAAAGTTTGAATCTTTCTCACTGAATACTTACATAACTTTCAGAAATTGTTTCATAAATTCCCCCCCTTTAATTACTTATTTTTGGAAATACATTGACTAAACGAATATAATCGTTAGTTAAGTTTTAGTCTAAACCATATTCCTCGTGGGATCGACCCCAACCTCCAAGTTGGGTTCTTTACTTGATAATAATCGCTTACGCTTCTTTAGGGAGGTGTAATTTGAGCGTATCAAATTTTGGCGCCGCTGCCGGGGAATAAGGCCTTTAGATTAAGTTTAACTACATTATTGAACTTTAGTCAATTATTTCCGAATTTTACTTTTTTCTTTTGTTTTTGTCTCTCTTAGGTTCCTACTTTAGTGTATGCCAAGTATACGGAGTCAAGGAGAACCACTTACTCCCTACGATCCAGAATTGAATAGAACTTTACGGAGAATGAATAATCAAGGAGTTCCAGTTAATCCTATCGGAGGAGAGTTAGGTGATGCTGTTGGTGTTGGGTTGCAGCCTCCGAGGGTTGGTAACCAGAATAATCAGATTCAAGCTGAGAATCTACTGAGAGATGCAGTGAGGGTACCAAATCCACCAGGGCCAAGACTGCGTGATAACTATAGGGTCAACTTTAATGCTGCTGAATCTGATGGACCTCTTGTCCTACCTCCTCTACCTCAGGGTCATACATTTGTGGTGGCTAGCAGTTTGATGTAGATGCTCACATCAAGGGGTTTGTTTGCGGGTTTGGTATCAGAGGATCCACATTCTCACGTAGCCAAGCTAAGGAGTGTTTGCAAAAGTTGTGTGGGTCGACCGGACTTGGACATGCATGTCATTGGATTGCGAGTATTCCCTCTATCATTGACCAGCGATGCTGCTGTGTGGTTTACTGAGTTTCCTTATAACTCAATCTATACATGGGACCAATTGATTGAGGTGTTCCTAGCAAGATTCTTTCCAGTGTCAAAGAAGCTGAACCACAAAGATAAACTCAATAATTTTGTAGCACTACCTGGAGAGTCTGTGAGTAGTTCCTGGGAAAAGTTCACTGCTTTCATAAGAGGTGTTCCGAATCATCGTATTGATGATGAATCACTAAAGGAGTATTTCTACCGAGGTCAAAATGACAATAGTAAGGCAGTGCTTGATACTATCGCTGGAGGTTCATATGGTGAGTGCACTTTTGAGCAGATTGTGGAGAAACTAAAGAAGATCTCTCGAAACAATAAAGCTTGGAGCACTAGAAAGTCGGATACTGGGAGGAACACGTTTGTCGTTCAAGCTACAAACAACCAGTCGACAGATGAAATTCGTGAGGAGATGGCTTAGATAGGACCGAACTAGGGTTGATGTTGAAGCATGTGAGCGGAGAAGGTAAATATTGTGAATTATTTGACTAAAGATCCACCACCGATTGAGGAGTGTTACTATGAAGAAGATACGTATGCGGTGAATGATCAGACGGGGGCTTTCCAACCAAACGCCCAAGGTTCCAATACGGATAATTGGCACCAAGGTCAAGGAAACCAAGGTCGGAACTATGGCAACTACAATCGAGAGGGTCAATATGTCCGCGATGGGAACTACAATCGCGACAACAACTACAACAGGAACAACTATGGAAACAAAAACGATCAGGTTGGAGCTTATGTTCCTCCTCAAAATCGGGAGTCGGGTACTAGGGAAGCTGGAGGTAATATGTCACGTATTGAGGATATGATGCATAAGATGATGACGAGGTTTGATATAACTGATGAGAATGTGAAGAAGATGCGAAATGACTTGTCTGGTATTGGTCAAAAAGTTGATACCCATGCAGTGTCAATTAAGCATCTTGAGCAGTAGATGACTCAGTTGTCTACTACAGTAAACCCACGTCAACCTGGCACTCTTCCTAGCAACACCATCTAATATCCAAAGAATGATGGACATTGTATGGCAGTCACTACTCGAGGGGGTAAGCAAACCATTGATCCACCTATGCCGTCTAGGGTGGAAATTGAGACTAGTAAAGATGATGATGTGGTCGAGGTAAGTGGAGAGTCCGAGAATGCAATAGAGAAAGAAGCGGAGGTAACTCAAAAAGTTGTCCCCATACCTAGACCTTCACCTCCCTTCCCACAGAGGTTAGTGAAGAAGACTGAAGAAGGCAAATACCGCAGGTTTATTAGCATGTTGAAACAACTTTCAATCAATGTTCCGTTGATAGAAGCTTTGGAGCAAATGCCTAGGTATGCAAAATTTATGAAGGATATGGTGACAAAGAAGAGGCTAGTGAGCTTCGAAGATGATGATAGATTGTAACATTGTAGTGTTATTGCTATAAGGTCCCTTGTGTAGAAAAAAAAAAGGATCCTGGTGCCTTCACTATTCCATGTACCACAGGGTTGTTGCATTTTGCTAAGGCGTTGTGTGATCTTGGTGCTAGCATTAATCTGATGCCATTGTCTATTTATAAAAAGTTGGGTCTAGGAGATCCAAAATCGACTGCGATGCAGTTGCTCATGGCCGATAGAACTGTGAAGAGGCCCATTGGTGTGCTCCATGATGTATTAGTGAAAGTGGAGTCGTTCATCTTTTCAGTGGATTTTGTGATTCTTGACTGTGAGGTTGATATTGAGGTCCCCATTATTCTTGGGAGACCATTTCTTGCCACTGGGCGTGCCTTGGTTGATATGGAAAATGGGAAGATGAAGTTCAGACTGAATAATAAAAAGGCAACTTTCAATATTTGTAGGTCCATGAAGTAGAGTAGTGAGCCCCAAACGGTATCGGCGATAACATATAGAGTTGAGAGTGGGTCTGAGGTGCAGATTAAAGAGAGATTGGGTGTTGAAGCACTAGCAGCGGTTATGATGAACTTTGATAGTGATGGTATTGAAGACTATGATGAGTTGGTCGCCGCACTTGATAGGTGTGAATATATTTCGAAACCAAAGAAGTTGGAGTTAGACATGAAAAATCGTGAGTCCCCACCCGCAAGACTGTCTGTTGATGAGGCACCAAAATTGGAGTTTAAAGCTCTACCATCACATTTGAGGTATGTATTCTTGGGAAGAGAGGATACTTTAACGGTCATCATTGCGGCAGGAATGGGTGACAAGTTGAGGCTTTGGTTTCTGTGTTAAAGAGGTTCGAGCGAGCTATTGGGTGGACTATTGTAGACATTATTGGGATCCCTCCTAGTATCTGTTCTCATAAAATCCAACTCATGCCAGATCATAAGCCTAATATTGAGCACCAGAGAAGATTAAATCCACTTATGAAAGAGGTAGTTAAAAATGAGATCATCAAGTGGTTGGATGCCGAAGTTATTTATCCCATTGCAGATAGAAGTTGGGTGTGTCCTGTTCAGTGTGTGCCCAAGAAAGGTGGGATTACTGTGGTTCCTAATGATAGAAACGAGCTTGTTCTGATGCGGCCCGTGAATGGATGGAGAGTCTGCATGAACTACCAGAAGTTAAATGTTTGGACAGAAAATGACCATTTTCCTATGCCATTCATGGATCAGATGCTGGATAGACTTGCAGGTAAGGGTTGGTTTGTTTTCTTGATGGTTATTCGGGCTACAATCAGATTTCTATAGCTTTGGAAGATCAAGAAAAGACCACCTTCACTTGCCCTTATGGGACTTTCGCCTTCAAATGGATGCCATTTGGGTTGTGCAGTATTCCAACAACCTTCCAGCATTGTATGATGTCGATATTCTCTGATATGGTGGAGGACACTATTGAGGTATTTATGGATGATTTCTCTGTGGTAAGTGACTCTTTTGATCGATGTCTGGATCATTTGGCCGAGGCGCTTAAAAGGTGTGAAGATTGCAATCTGGTGCTAAATTGGGAGAAGTACCACTTTATGGTGAAAGAAGGGATAGTTCTGGGTCATAGGATTTCTGAGAAGGGCAATGAGGTTGATAGAGCTAAAGTTGAGGTAATAGAAAATCTTCCACCACCTATCTCTATAAAAGGTGTTAGAAGTTTTCTTGGGCATGCAGGTTTCTATAGGAGGTTCATCAAGGACTTCTCTAAAATTGCACATCCATTGTGCAAATTACTCAAAAAGGAGTATAAATTTGATTTTGATGATGCTTGTCTGAGAGAATTTGGAGAGTTGAAGGAGAAGTTATTTACTGCACCTATCATTATTTCACCGGATTGGGGACAACTGTTTGAGGTAATGTGTGATGTAAGTGGAGTGGTGCTTGGTGTGGTATTAGGACAAAGGCGGGAGAAGATTCTCCATCCTATTTACTATGCTAGCAAAGCTCTAAATGTGTCCCAAAAAAATTATACCATGACTAAACAAGAGCTTCTTGCGGTGGTTTTCACATTTGAGAAATTTTGATCCTACTTGCTTGGTACTAAGGTCATAGTGCATACTAACCATTCTGCATTGAGGTATTTGATGGCGAAGAAGGATGCAAAACCGAGGTTGATTAGATGGGTATTGTTGCTGCAGGAGCTTGATTTTGTGGTGAAAGATAGAAAGGGGACTGAAAATCAAGTTGCCGATCACTTGTCCAGATTAGAGGAAGAGGCTATGCTAAAGCTTGGTGATAGGGCTGAAATTAATGATGCTTTTCCAGATGAACAGGTATTGGCTGCTTCTCATGATCTGATTCCTTGGTTCGTAGACTTTGCTAATTATTTGGCAAGCGATTTGGTGCCCCCGGATTTGTCTTTTCACCAAAGGAAAATTCTTATGCATGATGTGAAGAAATTCTTTTGGGATGAGCCTTACTTGTATCAGAGTTGTGCTGATGGGATTATTCGTCGCTGTGTGCCCGAGGTTGAGATGTTGAGTGTACTCGTGGAGTGCCATTCATTGCCTGTTGGTGGGCATCATAGTGGTATTCAGACTACGCATAAGATCTTGCAGTGTGGGTACTACTGGCCTACCATCCACCAAGATGCTCATGATTTCGCCAAGTCTTGTGACTGTTGCCAAAGAGAAGGAGGGATTTCAAAGAGGCAAGAGCTTCCTATGAATCTTATATTGGTGATAGAGTTGTTTGATGTATGGGGCATTGATTTTATGGGTCCATTTGTGAGTTCACATGGGATGAAGTATATTCTTGTTGCGGTTGATTATGTGTCAAAGTGGGTGGAATTTGTTGCGCTCCCAATAATGAAGGTAAAAGTGTCACCGCATTCTTGAAAAATAATATCTTCTCTAGATTTGGTACACCGAGGGCAATTATCAGTGAAGGATGTTTCCACTTTTGTAATAAGTTGTTCAAGGTGCTACTTGAGAAATATGGTGACTGCCATAATGTTGCCACTCCTTACCATCCGCAGACTAGTGGGCAAGTTGAAGTTTCCAACAGAGAGATCAAACATATTTTGGCGAAGACTGTGAATGCTAATAGAACGGATTGGTCAAGGAAGCTTGATGATGCTCTATGGGCCTATCGCACTGCATACTAGACTCCCATAGGTATGTCTCCTTACCAACTTGTATATGGGAAGTCTTGCCATTTACCGATAGAGTTAGAGCATAAGGCTATGTGGGCGATGAAGAAGCTAAATTTGGATTGGGGCGCCGCATCTAATCAGAGAATGAATGACTTGAATATGCTTGATGAGTTTCTCCTAAAAGCTTATGAAAGTTCAGCCTTGTATAAAGAGAAGATGAAGAGGTATCATGATCAACGAATTGAAAAGCGAGAATTTGTTGTGGGTGATCTTGTGCTCCTATTCAACTCTAGGTTGCGCTTGTTTCTGGGAAAATTCAAGTCCAAATGGACCGAGCCATTTTTGCTCACAAAAGAACTCCCCCAAGGAGCGGTTGAGCTTGAACACAGTGAAGGAACATGCTCATGGTAAATGGACAAAGGATCAAGATCTATTTGGGAAACGCAGAAAGTGTGCAAGAAGTTGTTGATGCCTACTATCTTGATGAAGTCTGAGTAATCAAGATGCCTGCATCGTGCCGCGACGTTAAATCAAGCGCTGCTTGGGAGGCAACCCAAGATGTACAATCTAGCCAACAATAGGTTCTTGTTTTCCATGTATTAGTTATCTTTGTTTATTTGCCTCTCTGTACTCATTTAGATAGGTGTTTTATTTTTGTTTTAGTGTTGGCTAGATATAGCATAGGGTCTGTGTCTAAAAAGTGTCCAGAAAATGTAAAAACAAAGGCCTAATGGTTGCTACATGTGCAGGAGCGCAAGGCAAAATCTGTAGAAAAAGGTTTGGTGCAGAGGTCTATGGACCCCATCGACTGTCCATGGTTCATTCCACAGACCGTGAATGGTTTCTGTAGATCCCAGGTAAGGATGCTGAACTTTCTAAGTCTGAATGTGATCTACGGTCCCCATCTACGGATCGTAGATCGACCCACATAAATGGACAAAAACTGGCATATTATTCTCTAATTGACAAGCTTACTCAAAGAATCATTGTAACTTACTCAAAGCAGCTCTCCTATGCTGGTAGGCTACACGTGATTAATGTTGTACTATTTTCAATCCATAGTTTCTCGGGGAGAGTGTTGATATTACCCCAAAGCATTCTCAAGGAAGTGGATAAGATATGCAGGAATTTCCTGTGGGGTAGTAGTGCGGATAAGAGTAAGATAGCTTTGGGGTCATGGGAGAAAGTTTGCTTTCCAAAGAGACAAGGTGGTATAAGTATAAAGGGCAGTAGCTACTGGAATATTGCCTCAGTGGGTCAATTGATATCGCAAATCATAGAAAATAAGGAGTCATTGTGGGTTCAATGGGTCCATGGAATATATATAAAGGTTGGTGCTTCTATATGGACTCACAAGGCACCATTAGACTGCAGGTGGTACTGGAAGAGAATAAATGCAATCAAAGTTCAAATGCAGGGCTGGAACACACAAGACATATACAAGTTGACACAATCTAACATTTATTCTATCACCAAAAGTTACTTAGCAATAATAGGCCACAAACCACAAATAAGGAATGTTGGACTCATCTGGACGTCGTTGGCTCTACCAAATCATAGGTTTATGGTGTGGTTGGTTGTCCAAGGAAGGTTACGCACTCAGGAGAGGAAATTGAAACTAATCATTCAAGTTGATAACACTGATTGTTGTCTATGTGATGAGAAAGCAATAGAGAGCAATGTCCATCTATTTGATAAGTGTAAATGGACATCCTTTGTATGACAATAGATGATTCAATGGACATGTACAACACTGTAGAATGCCGGAATCATCAAGACTTTGGATAACATTAGGAGGAAACACTGGAATAAAGCAAAGAAGGTAATTATGGAAGCTATAGGTGGAGCAGTCCTCTATCATACATGGTGTGCTAGGAATTGGAAGAAATTCAAAGGGAAGTAGATACATACAGCTGAGGTAGTTCAACTGATAAATAAAGAGATCACCGAGAGGGTAAATTTACTGTATAGTTCAAAAAAGCACAAAATAGTAGGCAGTTTATTCAACATTTAATATATAATTAGTTTTATAGTTTTTTCGGAGGCCTAAGTTCTGTTATAAGAAAATAGGTGGTCTTTAGGTTGTAATTGTTCTTGATGGTTATGGTAATTTTTTACAGTTGTTACCAAAAAAAAAAAAATTATTCAAGAAAATATCTAAATAATTGGGCATACTTTTTTAAAAATGAATTTGAGTGAACTTGAGGTTGTTACCACCATCTTTGGAGCATAGCGGGATAGTTGAGTGAACGTGAGGTTGTACTCTTGTACACCTGTAGACTTCTACTTCAGATTAAGGTACTCTCTTACTTTTGCTTCCCTTATCTCTTGGGGAATGAACCTCCCCAAGAAAGCATCTTCAAACACAACCTAACTCAAAATTGGGGCCCCTCTACCTTTTTATTCTTCCACTAATCATACTATATCCTGGCAATACCCTTGAGCTGGTATCCAGCCATCTCTACACGCTCAACATCAACAACATGCATGACCTCAAACCTTCTGAAGTTCATCCACAAAGTTTTATAGATCCTCATTGAGCTTCAACCCAGTGAACTTCGGGAGACTCATTCTTAGAAATTCTCGGACTCTGGATGCATCATTCCAATTCTGATGGCCGACTCCTTGGAGACCAACCTGTGTTGTCACAACTTGAATCAACATCTGAATTGCATTCCTGAATTTAGCATTGGTGACATCTCCCTGAGGGAGTTGCACTTCTGGTGCATTGGGATCTTTTTGACCTTGAGGATTCACATTCCTTCTAGCAGGACATCCTCAAACAACTCTTCATGGAGAAATGATCTAAAAAGATATGCATAAGCACGAATTAGAAATAACTTTCATAGAGTTAAACTATATCCCACGAAAAGAAGTAAAAATAATGTGAAATATTTCCTAAATGTCGTAGCCTCCTAACTATAGATGTGGCGTGCTTCACATCGATAAGAAAGACTCTACATGCATGGCTTCATAGATACCCTAGGACTCTTGAATACTATGCTCTGATACAAAGTTTGTCACCACCCGATCCTACACCCTAGATGTGACCGGCACTCAAGAACCATTTCTGATCCTCAATCGAACCCTTGGCCTGGCTTACTATGACTCACATTATTCTACGTAATACGCGAAAGCTTAAATTGATGAGCATTTAGAACAGTTTGAAATCACTGTCTTGAAATAATTAACATAAGTCATAAGTTAAACAAACATTTTGAGAAACAATGGAAACATCTAATTATGCCTGTCTATGAAGCCTCTAGTAGTTCAAGATAGATGTCGGGACAAGACCCATCACACCTCAAATATTACTAAAATGTCATTTAAAATGGAGTCTATTGAGGCTTCACCAAATATTGTCTACGAGTGTAAGGTGATTTCAACGAAACACGTGTTGATGATCCTGAACACCTGTATCTGCATCATAAAGATGTTGGTCGAATGACAGTACATTAAATGTACGAGTATATAATACGGCTGAGTAAAAAAGAAACTGAACTAAATGACTGAAATCAACTCAACTGAATCAATATATGAACATGAAATGTAAACCATATGGACCTAACAATAAGATATGCAATAAAAGCAATATGAAAATAATATACTTTCCTCAAAGGCACTGAGGAGTTGCATGACGAATCAATGCTATCATATCCTACGCTGGCTACGTAGTTTTATGGGAATTTCAAGTTATAAAAGACTCTAACCCAATTCGGTGTTCGATACTACTTCTAAAATAATAAATAATATCAATAATATTGAATCACCACTTGTAAAGAAAAGGACTATTACTTTACTGAAGTACTTTTCAAAAACATAACTCATACTTACATTTGAATGTATTCGTATGAACTTATCTTTCAAGTCCAAGATCGATATGCATAGAAACAGAAGACTCTTATATTTTTCTTAAAATAGAGCCCTTAAACTTTTCATGTAAACTCACTTTAGTTTTGAATGCACACTTAGACACGTGATTAGGATACGTAGGGACTTTAGAATGTGAATAGACCTTATAGGAGCTAGTATAGAGGAGGGAAACATGAGCACAACTTATAGGAACATGCGCCTGATGAAACAAAGAAAGGAATCAGCCCAACAAATGTTGGCGTATTGTTGGCGCAAGGTGTCAGGCCCTGAACTACTAAAGTTAGGCCTTGGCGTACTGCTGACCCATTGTGCCAGGGCCTAAACTTCAGAAGTCAGGCCTTGACGTACTGTTGGTGCGTCACACCTGGGCCTAAACATTAGAAGTCAGGCCTTGGAGTACTGCTGGCGCATCACGCTAGGGCCTAAACTATTGAAGTTAGGCCTTGGGGCTATCTTGGCGCGCAACCCCAGTCCCCTCCCTAGCAACCCAATGAATATTTTTGTAAAATTCAAACTTCAAACTAGTTAGAATTGAAAAACTTCTCCTCAAGTCTTCTTTATTCTCAAACCAATACGATTACATGAGAACTTTCATACAATCTCTTTGAAAACATAAGATTTACCAAAGATTCACAACAAAAAAGAATCAAAGCCTCCATTGTTAAAGATTTGAACAACAAATCAAGAACTACAAATGAATCCTATAGATATAACAATTTCTTGACAAAATTGAGATGTACGGCATGAGAAAAAAAAAAGTCCAACACTGTGAGAAACCTTACATACCTGGAAAGAACAATGTTCTTGGCCAAAATAACCATATTCTTGAAGAATGCTTGAAACCTACCTTTTCTCTTCTTGGAATCTCACTCTAATTTCTCTAATTGTTTGGGAACATGAAAAAGTGATTTAAAATTGATTAGAGGTGAAGAAAAACGTGCTAGGCTAAGTAGGAAAAGGAATAGACCAAAATATCCTTCTAAAAATGAAAGAGATGCCTTAAATAGAGAATCTTCACTCAAATGAGCTTAACTTCTTACTCTGAGCTCAAAATTATGCACACTTCGCGGTGTTAGAAAGAGGACTCAAAGACTTTCAATTTGCCAAGTCATGGGTCACCTAACTATTTATGTGCAAAAAGATATGTTTGCTTGAAGTTGACCCAAAACTAAAACTAATGGATGACTTGTACAAATTTCTCTTTAGTTCTTTTCAAAACCTGAGGTGTTACATGTATGCTCAATAAAAAGGGATAAGACTACAATTACGCAAAAATAAGGTAGAAACTTAAAGAAATAAAATATTTTTTGCCATAGGTGATGTTGTTATTATATTAATATTATATATATATATATATATATACACACACACACACACCCGGACTATTCTTTAATTGCATATATATAACACCCCAAAAATTTCAAAGCTAAGGCCCGGACTATTCTTTAATTGCATATAAGGTCTTATCGGGTTATTCTTAAATTGTTCATATATGTAAAGGTAAATTCTTTAGTGTGGGAATGATTTTGGATATCAATTAAGGTCACTAGAATCTCTTAGCACAAAGTTGAGCTGAAAGTTTCCTTACCGATTAAGTTTTGACATAAGATTTTACTTATGTCAACTTAAAGCGATCATATCTCTTATAATATAAAGAGTCACATATCCCATAACCTATCAAATTTAAGGTATTTGAATCATCTTTCCAATGCCACCAATTTCACAACAATCAATTTTTTGAGTAAAAATTTATGACCATTTTAGTAACCTCATACAGTGTAGTGACGAATTAGCCGACGGAGAAACATTAGAAAGGGTCATTTTTGTCCTTTTACCTCTAAGAAAACCCTAAACGAATTCTTGACTAATTAAAGACCCAAAACAATAAGATTTTCATCTCTTAATTCATTATTCTCTTCTCTCTCAAACCCTAAGGCAAAACCCTAAGGAAAAATCAAAGTAGAAGACTCCATTCAAGATTCTTTTTTTTTTTCAAGATTCTTCTTCAAGGTAAGTCTTTTTCCAAAATTAAATTCTTTCCAACTCAAATTCCTCCATACAACTATGAATTACTAATTAAAATCATAATTATTGACCACGGAGATTTCAAGAAACTAATTCAAGAAATCTCAAGAAAGGTTTTCTTGATTTTTCTCCTTCAAGTTAGGGTTTCAAGGCTTCTAATCAAGTTCTTCTTCAAGAACCTTGTTCTTCTAGGTATGTAAGACTAATAGTGTTGGACTAGTTCATCCCCATGCCCTACATCTACTTTCAAATCATTAAAAGAGTAATCTAGGATTCTACCCCTATATTTGAGTATTCTTGAGATGAGTTGATTTTGAGTTCTTGAGTTTTAGATTCTTTTTGAAATTCTATTTCTAATTATTGAATTGCTATATGTTACACATAAAGATTCTTGAGTTGATCCGTTCATGTCTAAATTTCAGCATGAACCCTATGAATTATGTATTTTTTAGATGAGTAGTGCTGTTGAGTTCTGAGTACTGAATTTCCATATTGCAATTTAGATCCCTTACTTCAGTCGTTCATTTCCATAATTCCACATGAAACCTATGAGTTGATTTATAAATCTTGAGAAGCTTTTTTATAAAGCCAACAATTGAGTTTTAAACTAAGTTTTTGAGGAAGTAAAGATGAGTTTTAAGAAAATACTTTCTAAAACATGTTTATTATGACAATCGAATATGCCATCAATGTATGAGCAGCATGGTATCTAGATAGATGATCAATGTTTATGCAGTATGACTTCCTGAGTCATCAATGATCATATTAAAATATGATTTTGATATGCTTTTGAGAAATAGTTTTCAAGTATGAATTGAGTAAGAGTATAAGGGGACTATGTATTCCTAGAGGTATCAATTTTTACGTTGATAAAAGAGAAATTGAGATTTCTAAATGAGTTATGAGTTCAAAAGATATTTCAAGAGCCGCTACCTCTTTTAAGAGGGTAGTTTGAGCAATTATCTCAAACCAGAGGAAGAGTATATTTTTTTTAAACATTGAGCATGGGTATATATATATATATTATTAGAGTAGTATTGAGAACCGATATAGGGGAGAGTTTAGATAACTCACAACCCCCATAAACCATGTATGTCAACATGGGTAAAGGATCATACCTTTTAGACGAATCCTTATTGCTTGGTGGATCCACTTAGGTGAGTATGTTCTATACCTCGACAAGGTATATGATAGTTCTGGCAGCGTGGACGAGACAATGTATCATCACGTAGCTCATAGTGATGGTTGTGGGTTAGAGAATCTCCCGATAGAGTTAAAGTGTAATTTTATATATCACTTATTATGTTGAGTTAAGAGATGAGAAAGTACTTTGTAAAGCTTTGTATGATTTAACTCTTTTATTTCTTTACATTCAGCTTGAGGTATTGTTATCTATTGCAGTCATTTCTTTCAGTTATTTGTTATTCAGCTATATTACATACTCGTACATTTAATGTACTGATGTCATTCGACCTACATCTTTTAATGATGCATAAACAGGTTCTTAGTATCCTCAACAAGTTTCTGTTGAGATCATTTCATCCGCTCGCCTGCTTTTGAGTAAGACCTCCTTGCTTTCAGAGGACTCCAATTTTATGAGTTGTTAGTATTAGTAACATTTTGAGTAGTCGTGGGTCTTGTCCCGACACTCGTCTATTCATAGTAGAGGCTTCATAGATAGACAATTTAGGAGAGTCTTTCAGTTTCAGATGATTTATTTAAAACTTATGTTTCATACTCAGTATATTCAATTCAGATTTGAGATTCAGTAAACTATTTTAAAACTTTTCTTTCAATTTGATGCTTATGTATGCTTGAGTTAGTCTTTCGCTTGTAGTCAGCCAAGATGAGGGTTCGCTTGGGGACCAACAATGGTTTTCAAGTGCCGGCCACGTCCAAGGTGTAGGCTTGGGTTGTGATATATATATATATATATATATATATATATATATATATATATATATATATATAACAAAGAATTGGTCAAGCTTAATAATTGACATTTACTCAAATCTCTATTTAACCATCATTCGTAATAACAACATTTCACTATAACAACCTAATTTTCTTTAGAACTAATTTTTGACGTTATATTTTTTTCTCTCTATAACGTTCTACTTATAACAGTGTTGAAATTTTCTATAGACGTACACTTTTTGTAAATTTAGATTAGATATATTATGTATAAAGATAAAATATTACAATATTTATGATAATCGTTATTAGTGTCATGCACCTATCAAATTTCAAGTATTAACATATAAGAGAAAAATTGTACTTAAATTGTGTCCATCATTTATAGTAATAACCTCAAGATGAAAGACTATTGGTGACCTTTTTTATATTGATATTATTTTTCTATTTTGTAAGTTAAAATTTGTTTACAAAATTGAGTAAAGTAAAAAAACAATATTACTAAAGAAATATCACTTTCTCCCCATAATTAAATTTTGAATGTATTTTAAAATATTTCAATGAAATCTGGTCATTTTGGTCTCCAAAAACAATTAGCTCTATGACAATCTCTATTAATCATTTAAAAACACCTGAATATTGTTCTTTCAATTTATGATTATTTACTAAAAAACTTTAATTTAGTAATATTAATTCTATTTTACAACATTGTATACTATATAATATGATATACATGTGCAATGCACGTGCTGTAATACTAGTTATTTATAAAACTAAGAACTTGTTCTAGTTAATAAGGTTAGACATTTGTTTGTATTGCCTTTTTTTTTTTTTTACATGTTTTTGGAAATTGCCAAGAATGTATCAATAAAATTAGTAGTCTAACACCAAATTATAACAAGAGGCATTAAATATTTATATACATGCACAAAAATATTACTCCCTCCGTCCCATTTTATGTGAGGTGCTTTGACTCGGCACGGAGTTTAAGAAAGGAAGGAAGACTTTTAAAACTTGTGGTCTAAAATGAATGATAAAAATTTTTGTGGCTATAAATCATTTAATTAAGGGTAAAATGGACATTTTAAAGTTAAATTATTACTTTATATAATAATGTATCATTCTTTTTGGGACTGACTAAAAAGAAAAGTAAGTCATATAAACTGGGACAGAGGGAGCATTAATTTAGGGTTGCTTTTTTTATTCTTACATACTTCTTGTTTTTTAGTGTATATTTTCAAAAGACACTAAGCATTTAACTTCACATAATAATATTATTTATAAGATTAAGAACTAGTTATAGTTAATAAGATGTTAGACATTTGTTTGGGTAGCCTTTTTTTATTTTTACATGTTTTTAAATCTCTGCCAAGAATGTCTCAATAAAGTAGTAGCCTAACACCAAGTATTTACACACATGCACAAAAATATTACTTATTAATTTAGACGTGCATTCAGATGTTATTATTTATAAAACTAAGAACTAGTTGTAGTTAATAAGAGGTTAGACATTTGTTTGGGTTGCCTTTTCTATTCTTATATGTTTTTGGATTGAGTGTTCAGATCTAGAGACAACATTTTAATTATTCAACATGCATTCAGATTTAGACATTAATCTTAATGAAAATAAATGAGGCCTTAGTGAATTTGGAGTTAAATCCTATAGTGGTACATGCCATGGTTGTTTTACACATTTTGAGTCGGGTGTTTTCCACATAAAATATTATATTTTTACTTACTGTTCTTACTACTTTTTTTGGAACAAGTTAGGCAACCTGTTTCATACTTAAGCTAAAAGTTAAGTTAGTAACTTACAAGGATGTGCAGACTAATAGTTAAAAAATGTAATTTTATTAACAGTGTCTTAATATATCCTATGTCCAAGTAGACATAATGAGTTCACATCCATTACCTGTGTCACCGTTAAAGCTGTGATGAAGATGCCCCTGTTCAACATCCCATAGCTTCACAGAAGAGTCAAATGACGCACTACATAGTTAGACAATGAAACAAAACAACTAAGCTCAAATAAATAAAATGTTAGGTGCAATACATTAAGTCAACACACACCAAAAATCCAATTTGTTGTATCTCTCATGATTATTTTTACTCGCAAGGAGGATTACGGGCCAGAGTGAAATCATTCCAAATTTTGGAACTCAATTCATGAGGCTTTAAAAATTTGTTGGGGCTTTAAGCACACCATTAACAACAATGTGCCGGAAACTTTAGAGGTAAGTCAGCCCCAATGCATCCAAGGATGTAAACTAGCGAGCAATGAAGTGAGTAACGATCATGGAGACTAGAGTTTACATACTAAAAAGAACAGAAACACTTTAGATGATTTCTTCCTATCTACCTAAACCTTGATAGGTAGAGAAAAGGTTTTTTCCTAGTGGAAGGTAAATCAGTCGGGTGAGGAAGGAATGCATTGCCAAAGATGAGATTAAGGGGGAGGGGGGTGAACAACTGCTGAGTTGTGATGTCATGGATCAGGGAGAGGATGATGAATAATGAGAGGGTAAAATATGTAAAAGGGGTTAATTTGTAATAGAAGATTCCTATCCCAACTCAATCTTCTTCCAAGATGAATCAATCAATTAGTACAGGGGCATGATGGGAAAAAATATGCCTAGAAAAAATAAAGAAAATATTTTTATGACTTCATTATCATAAAAAGTAACTTTAGTAATATATCATCATGTATTTGTGACCATCTCAGAAACTAATCTCGAATATATCAATATTTTGATCAAATCTATTTTACTTTTTTTGCCAATAAAATGTCAAATATAACTACTAAATAACCTTGCATTTAGTAGGTCCAGTTATGTGTCAAGATCTTAGAGCTCATTTTTTTCTTAGAGACTCTCAGTCGTCTATGAGTCACCCTAACTATCTTTTATAAGGCTTGGCAAGAGGGCCCCATTCCTCATTATCCTTGTAGAATCCACAACACAAAATGGGTCTCCATTTTAGGCTTGTTATTTAAAAATGATTTGAGTCCAATACTGTAAACATGACAGGTAGCAATAAATAAGTCCAACTCTTTTCTCATTTTATCTCAATATATTTTATTTATTTTTTAAAAAAAGGGCCCATGTTTTGGCATAGTTAAAATCCAATAAATGTAAAAAGAAGGTTACAAATAAAAATGCAATAAAAAATTAACTTAAAATGAGAATGAAAGATAAATATTTTGTGTAACGACCTGTTTCCGTCGTTATGGAAAAACCAATGGAAAAGGAATTTGGGCCAGAAAACTTTTGAGTAGTAACTTGGGAATTTCTAGCCTGGGCCAGACTTGGACGAATTCTGAGTCAGGTGAGGTTTACGGTAATCCAAAAGTGGATGAGGGATTTAATTATGAGTTTGATCACATGAGTGGATATCCAAGACGTTAAGGAGCCTATACAGCTTTACAGAAATGAATTCAGGCGAGTAAAACTCACGAAACTGATCTTTGTGTGAAAGGATAGTTTTAGAACGTCCAAGTTTAAAGGCGTGTTGTGAAATAGGAGCTTGGAAATCAAATTCTGAGTTTTTGTCTCCTTCCAATCCACTGATGGGGCCCACCGTGGTAGGCCAGTCATTACTTAAATCGGGAAAAAACCCCAAAAATGTTATGTTCTGCAAAACTTTGTTCTTAAGAGCTAAGGGACAACCCAGGGCAATTTCTTATCAAAATCCCACAAATTCTCGCGCTAAAGGTATGTTAATTACTCCCATAATCCGTATTTTGATTCTTAGAACTTAGAATCCTCGTAAATTATTGTTGGGGGAGGGTTTTGGCTTGAAGTTAATGGTGGAAAAGTGCTAGTTGAACATTAGGATCATGGGTTTGGCCTTGGGTTGATATTTTGATATAATTCGGGTAAATTAGGACTTGTTTATTGATCCTTACTTTAATTACCTGTTTTACACCAAGAACAAGCAGAAAGACTCCAGAAGGGGAAGGCTCAAGTGTCTTAGGAGTATTCAGGCTTGGTTTCGAGGTAGGTGATGGTTTGACTTCCTATTGTATTATATATTATGTTAATTGCTTCATTGTATGCATGCATGTATGTTAATAGGGAAACATGAATCGAACCTAAGGAAATGATTAAGTATGAACAATTACATGCCATGAACTCATTACTTGACTGTGTGACTATGTGCACTATTCATTATGGGTGTGATTGTTATTGTAGTTGTGCTGCCTGGATCCGGTGTCACGTTACGACACATGTATTGGATCGGGTGTGACATTTCGACACATATATTGGATCGGGTGTCACGTTCTTATACATATATATTAGATCGGGTGTCACGTTCTGACACACTAACATTTTGGGTATGGGTTCGAGAGAACCACATGTGATTGTTACATTTATATTTACATGTCATTGATATTGAGAAACTGTATGTTTCTATTAAAATGATAATTGAATTATACATTCTGTATATGTGTGCTTACTGTGTTGTAGTTACTTGCTTATATTGCGCTAACTGGAGCAGTCGTGTGATCCTACCAGTCCATTGTGGTTTCGTGTACTGATACTGCACTTGCTCTTTCTTTGTTGAGTATTGGGTATCTTTAGGCAACTATAGACATACCTCATTTAGGAGACCATTGATCGAGACCGGATTCAAAGGTGTGCTAGTTCTTTCAAGCTGCAATGGATCCATCATTAGTTTAGTCCATTCTTTTCGGACACAGACTATATGGTTAGAATTTTTTCATGTTTTAGTTTCGGGGTTGCATCCCCTTTTCTTAGATTTATTGATTAGTAGAGTTTTGGTACAATGACTTTCAGTTCTAGGAGTTGAATTTCTGCGATAGTTGTTCGTTAGACTTTCAGAGTTTATGGGAACTCCTTATTTGTTTCGTCATTTAAACATGCTTCTGTATCTTTAAATGGTTTTCTTAAAGTTGCTTAGTCGGGTGGTAGTAGTGGTTCTCCCATCGGAAGGTTAGTGTGGGTGCCAATCACGCGATCAGGGTCGTGACAAAGTTGGTATCAAAGCCCTAGGTTTGTTGATCTCATTATACTAAAACGAGTCTAGTAGAGTCTTGCAGAATGGTACAGAGACGTCTACATTTTTTTTTGAGAGGCTACAAGACTTTAGGAAATCTCTCTGTCTTCTTCTCCTTTCGTGCGATGACTTGATTCCAATTGGTATTTGGTGATCCAAATTGGTATCTAATCTCCTTCACTCTTCTATCCGCATATGGTTAACACACGATACAATGAAATCATGCATGTAGCTCTCATCAATGAGCCAGCAGAGGAGCCTACAACAAGAGGTCATGGTCGAGGCAGGGGCAGAGGCCGAGGAAGGGTAGCACCCACCAGGGGTGGAGCCCCATTTGAGATAGTTCCTAGCGAAAAGTCCCCTCTTGCAACCCAAGAAGAGGTGGAAGAGAATGTAGAGATCAAATGCGAGGAGGATGATTAACCAAATGAGGATTCACATGCTAAGAATACCGGCATTCCTCCATTAGACCTAGTTTTAGCTCAGCAGATCATGACTTTTCTAAATGGGTTGGCCGGCCCTGGAGTCCTTCCCACAGGGAAAGCTTCTCAACCTCCGACCAACCGTCTTGTTGCTACTACTATTCCTAGGGTGGATGGAGTATTAGGAATGAATGCCTTCTTTTATCCCATATTGGGTCCTGTGATGACTGGTAATGAGCATGAGATGTTGAATATGTTTTTGAATTCTAAGCCGCATGTGTTCCATGGTTCTGAGAGGGAGGATGCCTATGAGTTCATTCTGGATTGCTATGTGAGGCTTCATAAGTTAGGCATTGTACACCAGCATAGAGTAGAGTTCATGACCTTTTAGCTTCAAGGTGAGGCTAAGTAGTTGTAGAGGGCCTATGTGGAATGCAGATCGCCAGTCTTGCCCCCATTCACTTAGACGCAGTTCCATGCTTTGTTCTTGCAGAAGTATGTGCCCCGGACTTTGAGGGATCACAAGAAGGATGATTTCATGGCCTTGGATCAGGGTGGTATGATTGTAGCTGCCTATGAGGTGAAGTTCCATGCCTCGTCCAGATATGCTACCTAATTGGTGACTACAGAGGATGAGAGGATTCGTCTATTCGTCAAGGGATTGAACCCTGAGTTACAAGTAGTGTCCATTCACATGACCTCTGTAGGTAAAGTTTTATTGAGGTGACAGACTTTGTGAAGAAAGTGGAAGGAGTTCGATGTGATGGGTAGGCCAAGGCTTTGGCTAAGAAGCCTAAGAACACATATAACTCTTATGATTCCTACTACAGAGGTTCAGGTAGGCCGACACTTGCAGCCCGGGCAATTCAATCAGCCATGTCTGCTTCTACAGGTGGTTACTCAGGAACTTCACAACAGAATCCTATTCAGGATAGTCAGGGAGCCGCACTATCATTTGGCAGCATGCCATCTTTTGACTACAGTTGATACAATTGTGGAGAACATATGAGGAGAGATTTTCCCCATCCGCGCATGAATGACCCCGTACAGAAGCAGACAAGAGCAATGGTACGAGCGGGCAATGGTGGTAATGGCATAGGACGTCCACAAGGTGGGCGAGGAGGGAATGTAGGTAGAGAAGCAGTGCAGCCAGGCAAGGAGGTTTCCCGTCAAGATGATAGGGCTCAGTTCTATGCCTTTCTGTGCAAGACTGAGGCTGAGGTGTATGATGCAGTGATCACATGTACAATTCTTGTCTGTGACCGGATGGCTACTATTTTGTTTGATCCGAGTTCTACTTATTCATATGTGTCAGTTCAGTTTGCCTTGGGATTTGATGCAGTTTGAAATGTGCTTATGCCCCTGTCCATGTTTCTATCCCAGTTGGAGAGTCTGTCATAGTCACCCATGACTATCGTGCATGTTCTGTGCTGTTTATGGTTTTCAGACTTGGGCTAATTTGATTATTCTGGATATTACTGATTTTGATATAATTTTAGGCATGACTTGGTTGTCCCCCTATTATGTTTGGCTTAAATGTAATGCTAAGTCTGTGACTCTAAAGATCCCAAGTAGAGAAAAGTTAGAGTGGGGAAGGAATGTGGGCCAAAAAACATCTGAGTAGTAACTTGGGGATTTCTAGCCTAGGCCAGACTTGGACAAATTCTGAGTCAAGTGAGGTCTAGGGCAATCCGGTAATGGATGGGGGATTTAATTGTGAGTTTGACACGTGAGTGGATAGCCAAGACGTTAAGAAGCCTTTACGGCATTACGAAATTGAATTCGGACGAGTGGAACTCCCGAAATTAGTCTTGGCATGAAAGGGTAGTTTTAGAATGTCCAGGTTTGAATGCTTGTTGTGAAATTGGAGTTTGGAACTCAAATTCCGAGTTTCTATCAACGTACAAGCCGTTAAGGCAGCATTAATCCCGCCAGGGTGGGGCTGCTGTGGCGGGGCAGTCGCGACTTAAATTGGGGAGAAACCCCAAAAACCTTTTTTTTCTGCAACACTTTGTTCTTAAGAGCTAAGGGACGACCCAGTGTAGTTTCTTATCAGATTCCCACATATTCTTGCGCTAAAGGTAAGTTAATTACTCCCATAATCTGTATTTCGATTCTTAGAACTTAGAATCCTCATAAATTATCGTTGGGGTAGGATTTTGGCCTGAAGTTAATGGTGGGAAATCTCTAATTGAACATTAGAATCATGGTTTTGGCCTTCGGTTGATATTTTTATATAATCCGGTTAAATTAGGCCTTGTTTATTGATCCTTGCTTTAATTACTTGTTTTAGACCAAGAATAAGTTGAAAGACTCCGAAAGGGGAAGCCTTAAGTGTCTTAGGGGAAGCCTCAAGTGTTAATTGCTTCATTGTATTCATGCATGTATGTGAATAGTAAAGCATGAATCGAACCTAAGGAAATGATTCAATATGAACAATTACATGCCATGAACTTGTTACTTGATTGTGTGACTATGTGTACTATTCATTTTTAGTGTGATTGTGATTCTGGTTGTGCTGACCAATTCGACTGTCACATTCCGACACATGTATTGGATCAGGTGTCACGTTTCGACTGATATATTGGATCGGGTGTCACGTTCCAACACATATATATTGGATTGGGTGTGATGTTTTATAACACTAACAGTTTGGGTGTGGGTTCCATGAGAGAACCACATGTGACTGTTACATTTATATTTACATGTCATTGATGTTGGGAAACTGTATGTTGCTTCTAAAATGATAATTGAATTATGCATTTTGTATATGTGTGTTTACTGCATTGTAATTACTCGCTTATATTGCGCTGACTAGAGTAGCCGCGTAATACTACCAGTACACCGTGGTTTTGTAAACTGATATTGCACTTGCTCTTTCTTTGTTGAGTACATGGCATCTTTAGGCGGCTATTGACAGACCTTTGTTAGGAGACCATTGACCTAGACCGGATTCAAGGGTGAGCCAGTTCTTTCAGGCTGCCATGGATCCATCAATAGTTTAGTCCATTCTTTTCGGACTCAGACTATATGTTTAGACTTTGTTTATGTTTTAATTTCGGGGTTGCACACCCTTTTCTTACACTTGTTGATTAGTAGAGTTTTGGTACAATGACTTTCAATTCTAGGGATTGAATTTCTGCGATAGTACTTATTTGTTAGACTTTTGGAGTTTATGGGAATTCCTTATTTATTTTGTCATTTAATCCTGCTTCCATATTTTTAAATGGCTTAGTTTTATTTAAGTTGCTTAGTCGGGTGGTTGTAGTGGTTCTCCCACTAGAGGGTTAATGTGGGTTCCAATCATGTCGGTCAGGGTCACAACATTCTGCGTGACAAATAAACAAGAAGAAAGTTAAATTATTTTTCTTAACATATAATGTATTTATTATATAAATTATGATTAAGAATTTACTTTCATAAATTAAATCTTAGTCATTAAATTGAATTTATATCATATGTCAATAATCCAAGCAAGAAATTGGAAAAGAGAACTTTGGTCCAAAAGAGGACTTAAAGGTACAAGGCAATTGCACCACATGTCACCTTACTTATTTTTTAGAAAAATCATTGATACTAAAGATTACATATGTTGTAACTAAACTAATAAATTTTCCTTTTAGTGATTCACTTACCTTTGAGTATTGTTGATTGGTTATGAACTTATGATTAATGCAAATATTCATTTTGATAAGTAAACTTTGTGGACCATAAGAAAATTTTCCTAGTCAAAATTCATGGAATCTTAGCTTTTAGCTAACTAGTTAGAGTATTGACTATATATATTATTAGTCAATCATTCAATAATTATTTTTTCAAATGTAATTAATAATTAGTGGACCAAATTAAATGTATCCTTTGAAAAACGGCTATACAAATCATTCTTCCTCTCTTTTTTTTCACTTACCGAGTCATCATTATATACAACAGGTGGATGCAGTGGAGGTAATCGTGGATATGGTGGAGGCAACGGTTATGGAGGCGGAAGAGTTGGTGGAGGAAACGATTGTTTTTAGTGTGGAGAGTATGGCCACTTTTCTAGGGAGTGTACCTAGATTGAAAGGAAATAACGGTGGAGGTGATAGATACTCCAGTGGTGGCCATGGTGGCGGTGGCCGAGGTGTTGGTGGCGGTTGCTACAAATGTGGTGACGATGATCACTATGCATGTGAATGCACCAATGGTGGTCACTGATCGTAGCTTGAAGCCTTGACTACTGCTAAAATAAATTAACTGAAGAAACTTGTTGTATATAGAGATGACTTGGTGAGAGAAAAAGAAGAAGAGGAAGAGTGATTTATATAGCCATTTCTCAGAGGAAACATTTAATTTGGTCCACTAATTATTAATTACATTTGAAAAAAATAATTATTGAATTATTGACTAATAATATATATAGTCAATACTCTAACTAGTTAGCTAAAAGCTAAGATTCCATGAATTTTGACTAGGGAAATTTTCTTATGGTCCACTAAGTTTACTTATCAAAAAGAATATTTGCATCAATCATAAGTTCATAACAAATCAACAATACTCAAAGGCAAGTGAATCACTAAAAGGAAAATTTATTAGTTTAGTTACAACATATATAATCTTAAGTATCAATGATTTTTTTTTTTAAATAAGTAAGGTGACATGTAGTGTAATTACTTTGTACCTTCGAGTTCTCTTTTGGACCAAAGTTCTCTTTTCTCCGTTTTTCCAATTTCTTGCTTGGATTATTGACATATGATATAAATTAAATTTAATGACTAAGATTTAATTTATGAAAGTAAATTCTTAATCATAATGTATATAATAAATACATTATATGTTAGGAAAAATAATTTACCTTCCTTCTTGTTTATCTCTCATGCAGAATATTTATCTTTAATTCTCATTTTAAGTTTATTTATATTGCATTTTAATTTGTAACTTTCTCTTTAACATTTATTGTATTTTAATAATCAAGAACATGGGCCATTTTTTAAGAAAATAAATAAAATATATTGATAAGAAATGAGAAAAGAGTTGGACTTATTTTAGTTTGATATAGAGTATTTAGTCACTCTAATTTAGTCACTCTTATTTTCAGAAAAGAGTTGGATTTGTATAGAACCCACAACACATGTGAAAGAATACTGTAAACATGATAGGCAACAATAAATAGAATACCTTGCCAGCAACAACCTTTGATTCGAATTGCTTGTACCGACGCCAGTTGGGCTCCATTTGATGGTAGATATCTCCTAAAAGGACAAAATAGTTAGCATCTTAAATGAATCAACAAAGACCACAAAGCAAAAAACAAAAAACAAAAATAGAATACCTTGCGATATTCTCTAAAACCATGCAAGCAAAACATTCTATTTCATGCTCCATATATGCACAAAAACAATGAATTATTGACCAATTATCCTTGTGATATTCTCTGAAATCATACAACCAGACCTTTTATTTTAAACAACACAACAAACAAAATTATCCTTCCAAAGATATGACGTAAAAGTAAAGCAAAATTAAGGCAGAACAGGGAAACAAAACACCTCAATGAAATTTAAATTACTGCATCCATTCGCCAGATTTCATATTCCAAACAACGACAGTTCCATCAACACTACCACTAAGGAGATAGCTAATGTTCTTGTTCCACTTAAAAGATAAGTTTTTCCTTTCATGCTTGTTAAGAGTACTAACCAATTGCCCTGGATGAAAGGTCAGTTATAGGATTGGTCATGGTTATCAGTAAGAGAAAACCATACATGACATTATAAAATTATAAAGGTACTATGAACAGTAAATCTCAAGAAACCTAAATAGAAGTTACATGGAACAATCCAGTTTGATGACATGAGGGCAACACAAGTGGTGTGGAGGTATGAGTCCTCATGTTTGTTCTTGCTATTATTGACTGATTACATACTTGCTTCAGTGATTTTGTCACTTTTTCATGTTGTTTGTTGCTTGTCACCTAATAAGTGCTATAGTTAATTTTATACTATAACGTATTGCATATTAGTTTCTATTTTGAGTAGACCAATGATACCTACTCAGTACGTGTTTCCCTGTACAGACCCCTACTTGTGTTTTTCATCATTTTCCTTTTGTGGGGTACAACAAGTATACCAACGAATTTGACTCGCCCTCAGCTCTAGCTAGTCACCAGTACATCAAGTTCCAGGGTAGCCTATTCCTTCTAGCTCATGTTGGATTCTCTCGGTCATGACATGATGTCCTTAGTACTAAGACACAAACTATTTTTTATTTATTTTGGTGTCATTGATACTCTTAGACTTGGTATTTAAGGATTAGATGTCCTTGTTGTGATGACTTTTAGGTTTTGGGAATAATATGTGATAGACTCTAGTGGATTTGTGCTTCTTACATTAATAAGTTTTGAGCTTCCACATTATGGTTGTATTTTGTAAGAAATAAAATTAATATAAGTTGGGATTTGAATCCGTTGGTTCGCCCACTTAGGAGGTTAAGTGTGGTGCCATTCATGACTCATTTTGGATCGTGAAAAACTTGGTATTAGAGTCACGGTTTGGTGATCTCATCACTCAAGGAAATATCTAGTAGAATCTTGTGAAATGGTGCGAGGACATCTTTACTTTTCTTCGGGAGGCTATAGGACTTTAGGAAGAGTCATTTCACTACAAGAAACTTGATCGTTAACGACTACTTCTTAATGATGGGACCTAAATCGCGTTGTTATAAGTGTATTTGTAGAGTCATTTATTTTTTGGATATTAAAGCTAATTTTATACCAACATTAATGAGGGGATAATATTTAGGTGGTAAAAGTACAATAACAGGTCACTAAGACAAATCTAATGAGTGAAAATTTTAGAGTTTTTGGCTTAAATCATCCCTGAAGTATGACTTAAACCTAAATTATATCCTTGTGTTATATCAGTGAGCAAAAAACAACCTTGCACTATCCAAAAAGTTACAAGATTCATCCTTCTGTTTATTTTTTTTAGAAACTCACAGCGCCAATAAAATAAGTGGCAAGTCAAATGAATATATATACACATGGTTAAGCTAGTCAAGTTGGGTGATTTTTCTAATAGTTAGAAATTGAGGATTTAAATCATATTTAGACAAAAAATGTTGAAATTCTAAATATTCTTTGTCAAAAGTATAGCCAAATACAACTCCAACTTCAAAAAATTTAAAAGCTTAAGGTTCATAATTAGATCGTAAGACTCTCTTCTCTCTCATGCAAAAATCCTAAACTTTATTGAAAAATTCCACCGGAATGGCCAACATGGCCGCCGTCCAACCTTCTTCTTGTCCTGGTCTGTCATGTTTTATTTCTTTTGATAAGCTCTTTCCTATTCTAAAGCATCCCCCAGCCCAGATGCATAATAGTTCGTTGATACCGAATACCGTTTTGCCTATTGATCATATGAGTTTTCCTAACGAGAAGATCGGTAAGGAGTTTTTACTAGTTCAATATGTTGATATGTTCAATAAAAGTTCAATTAGTCTTTCACCAATAATTAAGCAAATACCAATCCAAACTCTCAGATACAATTAAGGAATTCCATGAGTAGTTTGTACGAAAGAAGAGGTGAACAGAATGAATATTATTGAGAATCTTCAATATGCAGTAATTGGAAAATTTTCGTACGGATGGTCGGGTATAGAAGAGCTTTGCATTCAAATTCCTAAGCAATGCAACGTGAAAGGGGAGTGCAAGGTTGGTTTATTACGGAATAGGCACATATTAATGAGGTTCTCTAGGCAGGAAGATTTCATCAATATGATGTCTAAGACTAAATACTAAATATTATCAAGGTATGGTTATTCTTATATGATGTGACCTTTTATGTACGATACTGTGTTTAAGTTTGAGGATGAAACACCTTAGACAATGACATGGATCTCCTTTCTGGACTTAAAAGTAACTTTCTTTGTTAAAGAATCCATTTTTTCATTAGCATCAGCAGTAGGAAAACCTTTACAACTAGACATGGTGACGTTAAATAAGACTTGACCTAGTTGTGCTAGGAGCAAGATGCAGGTGGATCTACTAGCTAATTTCCCCAAGGTTGTATAGTTAGAAGTCGGGAATGATGAGACTAAGACTTCTAGGGTGGAGAGAATTCACATTCAATATGACATGGTTCCAAAATACTATAAGTAGTGTAAACTGCAAGGGTATGTAGAAAAGAATGCAGGGTTCTACATCAAGAACTCAAGGCTCACAAACAGGAATAAGGGCATGAAGATAATGAAAGAATTGTTGACAATGCACAACAAGAGGTAGCCCTAATAAGAGTGGGCATGCAGTTTAAGAAATGGCATCCTACAAATAAAATAATCCCAGGCATGAAGAGAATAATTGAAAGGTAGAAGATGAGGATGTTTTCACATGAAATCCATTTCCAGTCCAAAATAATAAAGTTCATGACAAAGAGAGTAGTACACATGATGCAATCATGGAGGATCAGATAAATGAAGATAATCAGTACATCAATTCTATAAATGTTATATAGGAAGCGCAAGGAAATAAAAATACTAAACAAATAGACAAGGAGAATATTGATGATGAGAAAGAGAATGTCCCTGCAAAATCAAAGGAAACTCAATCAAAAAATTCTGTAGGCACAAGAAAACACAGGGCTGAAGGGCAGAGTAATAGTGAGGAGGAGTTTATACCTAAATAGCAGAAGATGGTAGACATTTTAGGGCTCAGGGGCAAATAGGGGATCCAGATCTGGATGAGCTACAACATACTCAATTGGGCAGGACTGTAGGAAAAAATTAACAAGATAAAGAAGAGGAAGTAGAAGAACCAAATAGCATAGATGATAAATCATAGGGAAGTAGGATCCGTGCAACTAGTTAGATTAAAGGTTTATAAATTGTAGTTATACAAGAAAGTGGAAATGATATGATCTTGTTCAAGGAGTTGAAAAATGTTGAATATCATGTACCTCTACAGACGTCAAGTGCACTAGATGGGGCTCAACATCACCTAGAGTTGTTGGAGTTAGGTCACTCAACTGTTTAAACATTAGTTCCCATCATCACTAAAAAGTCAACTTCAATAGAAAGGTTGCACGAACTAGTCACACACAATAACTTGATTAAGGAACTTGTAAACATGGAAATTTTAAAGAAGAGAGAAGAAGTGGAGGATAAAAAAAGAAGAAAATGTCTCCAATATGCAAAACATTAGTAAAGAGGAAGGGCTATCGCCCAAGATGTCCTAAGAAATAAGGAAAGTCAAGGGTAAATGAGATAGTAATAGCTTAGTGCCTACAAGAATTCATACTAGGAGGGGGGGGGGTAAAATCAATGTCGAAATGAGTTTAAAAGCTTTATTATGGAATATTATGTCTGTTAGAACACAACAGGCCTTTCATAGGGTACAAACGCTACGTAAACATCACATATTTGTATGATTGCTTTTATGGAACCATTTTAAAGTACTAGACAGATTCGAAGATACCAAAGAAGATTTGGGATGCAATACGCTAATTATAATACTAATGGGAAGATTTGGGTGTTTATCAATCATCATATTCATGTGGGTATTGTAGCAAACTCAGAGCAATAGTTGACTTTAATACTCACATTAGAAGATGGAAATCAGTTCTAACTACTGTGGTTTATTCTAAATGCTCTAATATTAAGTGATTAAGTCTATGGGAAGACATATCCGCAATCAATCAGCATTTCAATATGCTTTGGATGGTGGGTGGTGATTTCAATATGATCCATTGAGATGAGGAAAATATTGGTGGATTGCCTGTTTATCCATAGGAATATGAGGATTTTTCCCTATGTCTTAACTCATGTATTTTGTCTGTTGTTTATTTCTCAGGAAATCCTTTTACTTGGTAGAATGGCAGAGTTGATGAGTCATGTATTTTCAAGAGACAAGATAGGGTTGTGTTCAATGATTCATTAATGAATATTTATGGCAACACTGGATTACAACACCTAGCTAGGATAGTGTCTGATCATGCCCCACTACTCCTTACTTGTGGGGTGGGCAATATTCCTATTCCTATGCCTTTCAAGTTCTTGAAATTTTTGGACTGAAAGAGAAGATTTCAAAAATGTAGTTCAACAAAATTGGTTGTCTGAAGGCTGAAATTATATTTTCATTCAGCTGAAGAAGAAACAGAAAAGGACCAAGAAGGCCTTGGCATTAGAGTAGAGAGAAGTTTGGAGATATTTTTAAGCAACTAACTATTAGAGAAGAGATTGTGAAGATTAAAAAGAGCTTGTTCCAAGAAGACCCTTCACAAGTTAATGAAACAATATTGAAAAGAGCACATGCAGAGTTAAAGCTCTATCTTCATTACAAAGAAGAGTTTTGGAGACAAAAGGCTAGTGTACAATGGTTTGAGGAAAGGGATAGAAATACTAAATTTTTCCCTGGCCTTGTTAGGGAAAGAATGAAAAGGCTTACATTGAAAAGAGATCTCAAGGAAGATGAAACATGGAAATAATTTGATGATGAAATCATAAGGGAGGGAGTCTGCTTTTTTGAAAAGCAATTCACTAGTGGAAATATAGCTAAGGAAATGTCTCTATTATAGGGTATCTAACCACCGATTTTTGGGAGGATAATGAGTTTCTTAAATCTCTACTAGAGGCAGAAGAAATAAAAAAAGTGGTGTTTGATTTAAATGCTTATAGTGCCTATGGTCTTGATGATTTTACGGGATATTTCTACCAAACATGTTGGGATATTGTACGTCCTGATATTATACAAATTGTACATGCCTTTTTGTAGGGTGTTTCTCTCCAAAACTCTATTACTCACACCAATCTGGTTCTAATACCTAAAAAGGATGTTACCCAATCCTTCTCATATCTTAGACCAATTAGTCTGAGTAACCTCTTAAACAAGATCATTTCTAGACTGGTTCATGATAGGATTGAAGGTTATCTGCCTAACCTGATATCACAAATCAATCTTGTTTTGTTAAAAGAAGGAATATCACTGAAAATGTGTTGCTGGCCCAGGAGGTTATATTTGATATAAGGCTAAGGGATAAGCATGATAATGTGGTTATAAAGTTGGACATGGAAAAATCATATAATAGGGTAGGTTGGAGTTGTTTAATCAGAGTCTTAGAGAGATGAGTTTTGCTTCTAAGATTCTAAACATGATTTGGAGACCCATTGCTAATAATTGGTATTTTGTTCTTATTAATGGGAAAGCTCATGGATTTTTCCTCTCTATAAGAGGGGTTAAGCAAGGAGATCCTTTATCAACCGCTCTTTTTATATTATCTGCAGAGGTGTTATTTAGATCTATGAATCAATTATTTGAGAGCTATAATTATATAGTTATGTATTGCCTAAATGGAGTGATAAATTTAATCATTTTCCTATGCAGATGATATAATTAGTTTTGTAGTTGCAGACAAAAAATCTTCACAACTTATAATAAGAGTTTTGAAAAAGTAAGAGGAGCAATCAGGACAACTGATCAATAAAGTTAACAACTCATATTATGTACATTATAAGGCAGCACATGCTTCTCAAGAGTTGGTAGAGATGATCAATGGTTTTTCAAGAGGTTTATTTTCGTTGACATACCTGGGATGCCCTATTGGTCATGATAAGAAGAAGAAGGTACATCTCTTAGTATTAATGAAGAAGATCCAAGACAAGCTACAAATGTGGAAGGGAAAGATTTTGACTTTTGGGGGGTAAACAGTAATAATCAAAAGTGTGCTTCAGAGCATCTTTATTTATCTTTCATATGTTATTAACCCTTCCAAGTGTGTTATACATGACATTCATAGAATGTTTTCTAAATTTCTATGGAACTTCAAAGAGGAGGGAAGATCTACACACTAGATAGCTTGGAAGGATGTCTATGTTCCAAAAGAAGAAGGAGGATTGGGATTAGATCTTTATTTGACCTCTATAAGGCTTTATTTGTTAAGTTATTGTGGAAATTTAGGACAACTAACACAATGTGATCTAACTATATAAGGAACAAGTACTATAAGAGGCAAAGACCATAAAAAGTAGAATGGAAATGGGACTCTCAACTATGGAGAAATAGGTTATTGGCAAGAGATTTCTGTGATTATGAAATATGGTGAAAACCAAAGGAAGGACATGCTAGTGTATGGTTTGATAATTGAACTCAACTGGGATCCTACACTACCATATGAACCTAAACCACGATCAGAGTCAGGTAGAATATGTTATTCAGTTTTTTAATGAGGATGGATGGGATCAAACAGTACTACAAGATAATCTTGATGAGGATACTTGTAATCATGTTACCAGAATCTTGGGAAGCCTAACACCTTCATAAGGAAGAGACAAACCTTGATGGACGCCAAGTGGATCTAGAAAATTTAAGGTTAAATCAGCTTGGGAATTGTATAGAAATAGAAAGGAGCCTATTAAGAAGATATTGAACATATGGGTGAAAGGATTACCTTTTAAAGTGTCATTCATTTTATGGAGGTTGTGGTTTAGAAGAATTCCTATAAGGGAAGTTCTTATTAGAAAAGGCAATTTCTAATTTGAGATATGTTGTTGTTGTAACAACAATATACAAGAAACCTTTGTACATTTATTCATTGAATGTCCTGACTCATATCATATTTTGAGGTTATTCACTGAGGCAACATGTCTTCAGTTTCAGGTGGTAGAGATCAAAAAAACATTGGAGGAATGGCGGAAGACGCATTCTGCTACTAAATTAAAGCAAATATTCAGAGAAGTTCCTGCTATTATAATATGGCAAATTTGGAAGTGAAGGAATGTGATCAAGCATAGGAGTAGCATGAATAGACAAAACATGAAACTGGAGATTCACATAAATGTATACATGTTTTCTAAGTACAGATACCCATGGTTAAAAGACATTCCAAAAAATTGGCCACTGATTGTGAAGTTCCTGGAAGATTATACTCCTCTGATCAAAACTAACATTGTTAGATGGTTACACCTTCCTGTGGGTAAATTCAAGTGCAATACTGATGGAGTTGTAAAGGACGAAAAATGATCAATTGCTTTCTGTATAAGAGATGAACAAGGGAAGATGATAGATGTTGAATCAAGGGTTATGGTGAATGTGTCTGTTATTGATGTAGAAATAAAAGCCATTAGAATTGGTATAACATATTGTATTGAACACACCCTAATACCCCTGATCATTGAAACAGATTCCTTAATGGCTCAGAAAATCCTATGTGGAAGCTGGGAGGTCCCTCGGTTAATATCTTTGGATTTAAGCTACATTACTGGATTGATGATGGATATCAATGTGGAAGTGATGCATACATATCAAGAAGGGAATTCCGTAGCGGATTTTTTTGCTAACATTGCTTTTGATTTTGCAGGTAAACACATGAAACAATTTTTTAACATAAACGAAACACCTCAACAAGTACAAATAACTATTTAGATGGAAATGGACAACATACCAAATCTGAGAATAACAAAAATACAGAACACGGGTTTCAGGATGCTAAGTTAATATTGAGCGAATAAAAATTAAAACTGCAATTTCTATGCCTCTTTCAGTGAGCTACTTTATTCTCCCAGTTGGAAATTAATATTTTTAAACAGTGGTATTAACCCTTTTGGAGTTCAATCTGTTGAGAAGATTAAATATAAGTTGGAAAGTAGGGTAAAAGACATAGTAGGTCATAATATTATTTTGATTGATTGGCTATCTCATTTCATTCCTATTGGGAGCAAATTTCACAATCACATACCTTTCAATCTAGCTTAGATCTACCACATTTATGTTGAAAAAGTCTTCATTGGTAATGAATCATAACATCAGTGAGATTTTTCACGTTCAAGAAGTGATTACAAGCCAGTCATGATATTGTTTGTAAAAGAAGATGCTTGTATGGGTGAGGTAGTGTTGAGGAAACAATGGTTGCAGAGCTTCGGTGAGTTAGATCGAAGAGGCGACTTGATTTAGTGTTTTGGAAACTCCCAGAAGCTCTTGCCCTTTTTGATTTTGTTTATTTCCTTTCTTTTATAATTACATATTTAATTTGATCCGAGCCACTTCGGGTTTGGTATTTGTATTATTCTTTTTTGTTTAATTAAAAAAAATTCAAATAACATAATTATTTTTTTATTTTCATAACGAAACCCCCACGTAATTTCACTATATTTCCAACATATTTGTATACCATACAAAATGTGAATTGCATTTTATATAACGTACATACATACAAAATATTTTATTTTGGGTATGCTTTCTCTCTCGTGCTCGTTAGCATAACTTGCGCTCACCATGGGTAAGCGAGTTCGTATACCCACTCAAAAGGCAATAATGGCTAAGGAAACTTTACACAGGAAGGCAAAATCTCTACGAGGATGAAAACCAGGTATGGGGGAAGGGAGATCAATTGATTCGAGTCAAATAGTAGCTGAATTAAGTACAAAATAGGGTGAATCTAGAGAAACGAAGGAATTGCAAATAAAGAGTGTAGATCTAGCTTCAAATCAACTGAAAAGTAAAGGTAACACTGGGAAAGAGATATTGAGTGAGAAAGGGCAAGCCTAGTTCAATAGAATAGTGTCATGCAACAAAGAAGCAATACAAAGCAGCGAGACCAAGTAACAGCCATCTGGGACAGGGTTATTTAGACCACTGAATATGGAAGCCCTATGGAATCAAGTAACAGTAAGAAATCATGGGCGGATGAAGTGGAAGATGAGGCTAATGCACTGGGTAAGAAGAAATCAATATGGGATGACTTTGATATAGCGAAATTGGCTAATGCGGGATACAAATTGGAGTATGTAACTCCAACAAAGAAGGGGGAGATAGTAGAAATCGAAATGGAGGATATAAGGTCTGAAATTACTTACTGGGCAACGTTGTGGTGTGTTATGAGTTGGGTGCACACCCTCCTTTTACAGTTATACAAGGATACATACATAGGTTATTGAGGAAGTATGGTATATATAAGGTGGGTATGTTAAGAAAATGGGGTACTAGTGGTGAGATTTGAAACTATGATTGGAAAACAGGAGGCATTACAGAGTGGAATTCTCCGTTTCGATAATAAATCATTCATTGTTAAGGAATGGACAACGGAGTTAGAATTCACCAAGGAGGAACTATAAATAGTCCCAATCTGGGTTAAATTCCCAAGTCTGGATTTCAAGTATTGGAGTAGGACAGGGCTGAGTAAAATAGGTAGCTTAACAGAAACCTATGATGGTGGACCACAACACAAAGGAAAGGAATGGCCTGAATTTTGCACGCATTTTGGTTGAAGTTGAGATGGGAACACAATTGCTAGAGGTAGTGAAATTTAAGA